>JAHZTW010000002.1:120263384-120595087 GCA_020283515.1 Alliaria petiolata | reverse complement strand
CATTTTAATAGCATTATGGGACAGCCTTGAATTGTATACACCTAACGCTTCATTATGAGATTGATTAGCCAAATGTGGAAGGCACGTCTCTTCCCCACAATCAGATCAAACGGCCATAATTCGCCGGAGATATTAATTTTATTTTTTCCAAATTAAATAATAGTAATTTAACTCTCAAAGTGAAGGTGTGGGGAGCCTCCATGTATTAACTAACATTCGTCACGTTCATCAGAGCCAACAACGAAAGAGAAGAATTAGAAACTCGCCGGAGCATCCACCGTTACACAGAGTCGTGATGGAGAGTTCATCAAATTCCGACCAAAACGAAGTATCTGTCTCTGGAACTCCGACGAGCTCCGTGTCTTCGCCGTACCGAAGAACATATTCCGATATCTCCGGATTATCTCACCGGTTCGACGTTCAGAGCTTCTATAACCGGCCGCCAATTAAAAACGCCGTTGTCTTGAGTGGCCATGAAGAAGATCTCTCCGAAGACGCTGAAGAACCAAAAGATGACGTCGTCAATGACGTTGACGGAGATGGAGACGGTGAAGATAATGATCCAGATAGTGACATTGATTCTGCAGAAGACGCAGGTGAATTAGAAAACATTGTAGCTTTGTTCTCTTTTCGTCTCGATTAAATCAGGTTATGTAGTGCAGAGCTGGAGATGATGAGGGAAAGATTTGCGAAGCTATTGCTTGGTGAAGATATGTCAGGAAGTGGGAAAGGAGTTTGTACAGCTGTTACTGTTTCCAACTCCATAACCAATCTCTATGGTTCGTCTTCTTCTTCTTGTCCTTTTTTTTTTTTCCTTCTTATTATGCTCTGTTTTCGTAACAGAGCAAAACGTATACAGAGTATTAATAATGCGTATTTTGCAGCGACTGTGTTTGGACAGAGCTTGAGATTACAGCCACTGAGTACAGAGAAGAAGGAATTATGGAAACGAGAGATGAATTGTTTTATGTCTATTTGTGATTACATTGTGGAAGTTATTCCAAGATCTCTTGGTACTAACGTTGAGGTAAAATAAATCAAATATACGGTTCTTAAATTTTGGCTCACACGATCCAAACGCTTAAAAGTTTGATCCTTTTTTGTTGTTCCAATTCCTAGATAACAGAAACAAAACTAAGATCCGATATTCTCATGAATCTTCCTGCTCTGAGAAAACTCGATAATATGCTAATGGTAAGTCGAATACACAGATTGAAAATCAAGATTGATCACGATTTTCAAACACGATTGGTTTGACTTTGAATATTGTAGGAGATATTGGATAGTTTTACGGAGAATGAGTTCTGGTACGTAGAGAGAGGAAGCTCATCGATGAACTCCAACAGTGGAGGTAGAGATTCAGGAACGTTTCGGAAAGTGGTGGTTCAACGGAAAGACGAGAAATGGTGGCTTCCGGTGCCATGTGTTCCTGCTGAAGGTTTATCGGAGGACGAACGAAAGCATTTGCGTCACAAACGCGATTGCGCCAATCAGATACATAAGGCTGCATTGGCTATTAACGACTCCACTCTTAATGACATGGATATTCCTGATTCTTACCTCACCACTCTCCCAAAGGTATATTATATATATATATATATATGTCAAAACTCTGTATATGTGAAATGAATTGAATCGAAAGTGTTGTAATCAATAAGGTTTTTTTTTTCTTCTTTTTCGAACAGAGTGGTAAAGCAAGTGTCGGAGACGTGATATACAAGCAACTGTGCACGGCCGAGAAGTTTTATCCGGACCAGCTTCTTGACATCTTAAAAATTTCATCGGAGCACGAGGCGCTTGAGCTCGCTGACAAGGTCGAGGCTTCGCTGGTTACGTGGAGGCGTAAGACTGGAGGGTTGGCTCACTCTAAGTCCTCATGGGACATGATGAAAGATGTCGGTGGCGATGCTGGCAATGACAAGAACCACATTCTCGCGGCTCGAGCCAGGAGCTTACTCTTTTGTCTGAAACAGAGATACCCTGAACTCTCTCAGACCTCACTTGACATCTGCAAGATTCAGTATAATCGGGTGAGTATTACTATAGAAACTTTTTTTACAATTTGTTTTAAGATCCCGATCTGGAAACATCGAAATTATATATATTATGATGAATATACTTGTGTGTGTTTTTGTTTTTGTTTTTGTTTTGGATAGGATGTGGGAAAGGCGGTATTGGAGAGCTATTCGAGGGTTTTAGAAGGTTTGGCTTATAATGTTGTGTCGTGGATTGACGATGTTCTTTACGTCGACAGAACAGTGAGGAACAGAGATGATTAGGCTTTCGATACTGAGGTTTTCTTCTTTTGAGCACCGACAAAAATATATGTTTTCCATTATTGTTTTTCGATGTAATGTGGTTGTTTTGATTCGACTGTTTCCTTGATTTGTTTTGATTCAACTGTTGGCAAAGAGCTTAATCTGCCGAATATTTGCTGTATTGAATTGATTTTCGAGTGAAACATAATGAAGCAAGATGTTCGTCTTATTTAAGTCCAAGCCTCGTCTTATTCATCCTCATATAACAACATACAGAGCTAACATTCACAACAAAACTCAAAACTCTACAGAAGCCAAATGGAGAATAAAACAAAAGAAAGAGTTTCTGCAGTCTTTGGGAGGGGATATTAAAACCTGTGGCTGTGTGTATCTGCACAAGCAGGGAAACTAGAGCTTGTCCATGGCAGTGGAAGGTGAAACTGTACAGAGTAAACAAAGGAGCCTCTCGATGATCTCGAGTGTCTTTCTTGTAAGAACAATAAGTTTACTTTCTGATTGTGTTGGTTGAAGCATCTGAAACTCAAGAAATCAGCTTGTCCATTGTGGTTTCGTTGGCTGTTTCAGCTTGGAACAAGCCTGTGCAGTTGCTGAATATCTCTTCTAATAGTTCGTCAAGGATAATCTCGCCTGTTTCAGAACCGATGCAGCCGATATCAAAGCGGAGGTCCATCCAACATCCAGCTCTAGCCAGGTCTTTCCTGACTATCTGGTCTAACGTGTGAGGAGAAGGCAAAGGCAAGAGATGCCAGTAAACCTCTTCTTGTACCACTTCAGCTGCATTTTCCATCTCTGGACAAAACCGGACTGCCGGTTTAGCGAATGAAATCCAAGGTCCATGCTCACATAACCCCATGAGAACTTCATTGATACAGTCGAAGAGGAGTTTCTTGTCGGTGCAGAAGTTTGTAGAGCAGAAACCAATGTCATCCATTAGAGCCTGCTCAAGAAGCTGCTCGGAATAAAAAGATCTCGCCAAAAGCTCTTCCCAGTTCAACTCTGAGGATTTCACCACCTCTTCAACGTATGCAAGTGCAAGTTCCTTGTCATCCATTCTAGTTGTCATGACATCATTGTCTTTGTCCAGTCTTGGAGAGTCAGGTTCGTCGAATCTTATGCACAGTGGTTGCAACCGCATTTCCACTATTTGAGTCAAATGAGAAAAGGTCAGAAACTGAGGCTTTGAACCAAAAGTTTGACCAGAATACTGAATTGGTGTAGCAAATCCTTTTCTAGGCATACCTGAAGAGAACCTGGAGCTTTTTGGACTAAGGTCATCATCTGTAAAGAGAGGCTCAAGCACAGACACAGGGCTTGACTTTCCTGGCACATCAATGGCATTGTCTTGGCACTCTGACATTTTTACTGAAGAACTTGGTGGAGAACACGGTGAATGACTCTCCTCAAATGTTTCCTGAGTCGAGGATAAAGCAGCAAGTATGAGAATTCCTTCAAGAAAAAAAAATGAAAATGTATCATGTACACAAAAAGGCTTCAAACCTTTTCCAAGTGTTGTTTGTGCTCATCTTCATCGTGAGTTTCAAACTTATCTTCATCAACATATGTATCTTGATGGAGAATGGAAAAGCTAACTGCTTCAGACAACGAATCCTGGACAGTCTTCTCTTCCTCCCCATTGTCTGAAACGCCTGCTGATTACTCATTAAAAGTTGTTAGTTTCATTTTGTCAATTTGAAAAAGAATCAGATCAAAAGAAAAAAAAAGAAAAAGAATCACCTCTGGGAATTGGCATATCACTCGTAGATGATGTTTCTTCATGTTTGTTTGAATCCAATCCAAGCGTCTCAGAGTAATCTTCTGAACTGCATTGCTGAATCTTTGGTTTCTCGGTTATCTGATGACCAACAAAATCATGGGCCAAGGTTATTCTTGGACTGCTTTCTGGTGTGGAGAACTCAGGGAGAGCAAGAATCTTCCCGAGGATTCTTGGTACTTCCTTATCAGGCAAATCCACCACATCTATGTCTCCTTCTGCAAGCATATCAGACAGATGTTTCTTGGCTGCAATGTATATACCACACATGCTCTTCTTCGAATCTTCATTTCCGTGGATAGTTTCCTCTTTATTAAGCTCGCTTTTTGCAGCAATGTCAGGCAACGTTTCCACATCTGAAACATGTCCCCCGGAATTAGTCACTTTATCTTCTCCCAAACAACAGTTTTGACTCACGTTAGACGACAATGCATCTGGATCTGGATCAGAGTCATGTTGAGCATTGCATGGATTCTTCCCAACAGTAGATTTTAGTCTTCTTCTGATTCTACTGAGAATAAAGCGAGAACCAAATCTCCCATTTCTGGCCTTGTTTCTTGTAGCATGTGTTTCAGGTGATGATGAACTATTTGGCTCAGGCTTCAAGATTACAATTGTTTGTGTACTTTGGGAACTTGTGCTTCCATTTGAAGAGAAGCTCGTCTCTTTGATTCTCTGAGAAACTCCCGAAATTGGCGTACAAATGTTGAGGAATGATTCTTCTGTAGAATCCAAGACCTCGAGTGCATCTTCCTCCAGGTTCTTGCAGCTCTCTGCCTCGCTTTCCTTCTGAGCTATCAGCCGCTTTATCAACTCGCTGAATTTCTCTTCGGAATCATCATCTATGGATTCAACTTCTCTCTGAGATATTCTCGGACACTGATCATCTGATTTCTCTGCATGATCATCATCGCCAGCAATCAAAACATCGATATCCTCACTGGCTTTGCTGCAGTTTCTACTTCCCCTCTTCCGGCTTCTCGACTTTGTCCCTCCTCTGCATTCAAAATCGCACTTTTTCTGAGTCTTCTCATCAATCTCCTCTTCGATGAGCTTCTTGACACTCTGCATTCCAGCTTCACTCTCCTAAGACAATAAACACAACAGTCTACATCAGTTTCTGATTCCTCCTCATACACAATAAAAAGCAAGCTTGTGACTCTCAAATCCAACAAAAACTTAACAAAGACCTCACAGTCATCACAGTCATCACAGTCACAGGTAAGACGCTTCTCAACCTTGGTCTCAATACCTGCATTAACCAACAAAGTGAGAAACTTTTTGTTCCAAACTCATGTGTATGACCCAAAAGGAAAAAAAAAAACCTATGATTCTTTTGCTTCCACGTTTCTTATCCATCAACAGTTTCTGGTTGGATCCACCATGCCTGAAATCAAACATGCTCATAAACACCCAAACACATCCTGTCCCTTCACTTGGAAGATGTCTTTTACAAATCTCTTTCTCCATTGAAATATCCACAATGCTCTGCTTCTCTCTGTTTTCCTCCTCTTCAGCGAGCGGAATCTACAGAACAGAGGAGCAATTAAACTATAGAAAGAGAGACCAAAACTGTGACTACAATCAAAGAATATCCTGTCACAAAACTGATCTTTATACGATTCACTCATGCAGTTTTAATCCCCGCAGAAATAATCTATTCACCTTTAGAATCCGATCCAATGCTTGCAAGAACAGGAAAATGGATAATGCAGATGAAAAAGAACTACTGCTAATAATACTTTACCCTACTCACTCCGAGTTGGGCCTCCATTGTTAATAAAACCTTGAAGTTTTTTTTCCCAGATTTCGCATAAATTACGGGTTTTTTTTCGGTTATTATAATAAAAACTCACGAGAGGTGACGAAGCTCGAAACACGAGAGTAGATGTTTAGCAAAATGTGTCATTTAGTAGACCCACACTTCTCACCAGAAATATCCTATTTTAAAAAATACCCAGAGAACAAATAAATTTGATTAAGAAATTCACAATTGGCATCAACTTTACATTAGAAACGACAAAACCCATATTACTACTAAAATAGAGAAATCGGTTTTTTTTTTAAAAAAAAAGGTCAAGAGCTTCTTTTGTACTTGTTCATTTCCCACGTAGAGAAGAAAAAAATAATACTACTAATAAAGAATCACATTTTGTTAATTCAGAATTTGTAATCACAAGTAGAAGATACCTAAATAAGTAAAAATACTAACTGTTTTTTTGCCAAAAAAGGGGAGACAAACCATCGTAGTACACTATACTGTACATGAATGTATGTGACTAAACACTATATATACATATATGACTGTATGTATATGTTGGAGAAAGAGAGAGGGGAGAGAGGGGAGAGAGGGTAATAAATGGAATGAAACGGGGAATTTGTCTCGGAGTCGGTAGGTAATGGGTCCTCCGGAGAGCCAAGTTGGCCGAGTGAGCACCGTACGGCGACAAATGTATGTCGGGGAGGGTAGGCTCGTCATTTTCTCACCGTCATTTATGAAGTCAGTGTTAAAGCCCCAATAAAAAAAATGAAATAATGGTACTCATAAATACTTACATTTCTCCCTAATAAATGCGGTGAGCACGATCGTAATAATAACTGATAAATGAAACAAGATTGCAGAGCTAGCTGGTTGGTGAAATTGTTGGAATACAAAATCAATTTAAATACAATGTCGCGTAGAAGAAGAGCTGTGAGAATTTAAAAGAAAAAGGGTTATAATAAATCGTAGTTATGAAAAAAAAATTAAGTGTTTGATCAAAGTTATAAATAAAAGGAATAGAATAGTGCCAAAGAAGAGTGTGGCTCACAAATCACAATTGACAAATTCCATTTATGAATATTTGGACATGATTCTGTATATTATTATTATCATTATGTATGATATACAACAACGATGTTGATTCTTGCTTGGACCACACCTACCTACTGTGTTCCCTTTGCGAATTTGGATACGTGTGTGCGCATCCATATATATAAATACTTCTTACACAATATCTAGTTTTTAATTTTATTTTTCGTCGTCGTTATGCATGCACCAATTTAGTAGTTATGATGTCCATTTATGATTGTATTAGCTAGTCCAATCAAATGAAAAAGTTCTCGTCACTCTACAATGTTAAATTAATTTCTTTTCGTATTTCCAGTATATCATTTTTCATTGCATTTGATTCCTATTTAGTACTCGTAAATCCATTTCTAGCTAATTCAGATTCATTTAATTCGGTTTAAAGAGATTACAAAACCTTTAAGTAGCCGTAAAGAAAACCCCTAATTAATTAAAAAGCAGCTAACTTTTTTTTTTTTTTTTTTAATAGTAGTATAGTACCAAGACATAAGACAAAGGATATTAACAAATGTGCGTGCAATGAAGACCATAAAAACAAAATTAAGAAAACGACAACGTTTCTTGTATGACAACAGACGAAACGAAACGAACGTTGTGGAGAATTACGAAGCATGCATGTAGTTTCTTAGGATTCTTCTCTCACGGTCACAGCTCTTTTCGACGTCTCTCTTGTCCTAAAGCGCATGTGAAAATTTGATGGGCTTTCCGTGCATCGCTTTCACAGCCAAGCAATAGGTTTCATTGTTCTTGTTCGTTCTTAGGTACCATCGCCGAATTTTTGATTACTTAAATTGGAAAATATCAAAGGATATCAATTGCAAATTAGAAAGCTAACAAAACGTTTTTGGTTGCGTCTTGTGTAATCAAATGCATTATAGTTTTTCTGACTTTTGCGATTATATAATGTTTTGCGATATATATATATTAATTATATAGAAATTTGTCATAATGTTCTACCTAACAGGAAAAATGATAGATTAGTCTTATAAGAATAAAACAGGGCGCGGTTGCCATATTACAACTCTACCTAGTCACCACACTAATTTAGTTAAGTGTGTTTGGTAGCATAACTAATCATCATGAACAGACGACGNAGAAAAAGAGAGATTTGTAACAATAAAAAAAGAGCAAGAACTAGTCATGGAAGAACTTCAAAGTGCAATGGATCAGAAAGAGATGCTTGAGAACCAAATAGCAGAATCTGATGGTACAATGGAAAAGCTAAACCAGAAGCTTGACATAGCTGTGAAGTTGTTGCAAAAGTTGAGGGATGAACGAGAGGAGTTGCAGACAGAACGTGACAGAGCACTCAGAGAAGCCGAGGAGTTAAGGAGTCGCGCAGAGACCTCAACCCTACAGTTACCTCAGTACTTCACGGATTTCTCTTTCTCCGAGATTGATGAAGCAACTAATCACTTTGATTCGACCCTGAAGATTGGGGAAGGTGGATATGGAAGCATCTACACTGGTATACTGCGTCATACGCAGGTGGCTATAAAAATGTTGAATCCTAACAGTTCGCAAGGCCCTGTAGAATATCGACATGAGGTAATTTCTTGACATGTTACTAGTGAATCTAAGGTTTTTTCAAAGTAAATTTCTTGTTTCATTTCATCATTTTTTTGTCCCTCTGTTTTGTTGTGCATAAAATCCTGTCTCTAGCAATAGGGGACTCTGAAATATTGTCCTTGTGAAGTTTTAGCTTTATAGTAGTCGGTGTGGAGGAGCTTTGACTTATTCTTGCGGCATTGCAGGTTGATGTGCTAAGCAAAATGAGGCATCCAAATATCATCACGCTAATTGGAGCTTGTCCAGAGGGGTGGAGTCTTGTCTATGAGTATCTTCCGGATGGAAGCCTTGAAGACAGCCTTAATTGCAAGGACAACTCTCCACCCTTGTCATGGCAAAACCGTGTACGCATTGCCACTGAGATATGCGCAGCACTTGTCTTTCTTCATTCCAATAAAGCTCATAGCTTAGTACATGGTGATTTGAAGCCAGCAAATGTTCTTCTCGACGTCAATCTCGTTAGCAAGTTAAGTGACTTTGGAACCTGCTCGCTACTTCATCCTAATGGAAGCAAAAGTGCGTCAACCGATGTCACAGGCACAGTTGCTTACTTGGATCCAGAAGTTTCCAGCAGTGGAGAGCTAACTCCGAAGTCAGATGTTTACTCGTTTGGGATTATATTATTACGCTTGTTGACCGGGAGACCTGCCTTACGGATAGCAAACGAAGTGAAGTATGCCCTTGATTCTGGAACATTGAACAACCTTTTGGACCCTTTAGCAGGTGACTGGCCCTTTGTTCAGGCTGAGCAGCTTGTTCGCTTGGCATTGAGATGCTGTGAGGCTGTCAGTGAGAATCGTCCGGACCTTGCGACTGAAGTCTGGAGGGTACTTGAACCTATGAGGGCTTCTAGCGGAGGATCTTCATCTTTTCATCTTGGCCGTAACGAGCACCGCATAGCCCCTCCATACTTCATCTGTCCCATTTTCCAGGTAACTAATCTGTGTAATTGAATATTAAGATCCATAATAACTACAACTCTCAGAAGACATTCTAAAAGTCATTGAAAATTTGCTTGTTTAAGGCCGCAACCCATTACGTTGCAGTTTAATGGACACTAAACCCATTCCTCCTCTGTTTTTTTCGAAACTTGTAGGAAGTCATGCAGGACCCACACGTAGCTGCAGATGGTTTCACATACGAAGCAGAGGCTATAAGAGCGTGGCTGGACAGTGGACACGATACTTCACCAATGACTAATGACAAGCTTTCCCACTCCAGCCTAATCGCGAACCATGCTCTTCGTTCTGCAATTCAGGAGTGGCTTCAGCATCATTGATGAAATGAGATCCTTTAAACCCTCAACCCCTGTTCCCGCAAGTAATCTCTTATGGAAAAAGTTTTCGCCTTTTCTGTGGGAGGCAACAGAGAGCAAGTTAGCGAGTATGATTTAGTTTTTCTCGTCTTCCTTATACGCATACATACCATCTCTCCATAGCATATATTGTTTACTTTTCCAAGCATAGTGTAAGTCCTCCATATTTGTTAGATATGAAAAGAAGAGGCTGGTGAGATTTGTATGTGTATATATACAAATAATGTTGTGTATGAAAAATGTTATATGCTTAGACCGTTTGTGTGTGCCACTAGTTTGTTCCTCTGTTATGAATCCGCGAAGGCCATCTACATTCTGTCATCATCAAATCGGAAAAAGAAGCAAGCTGAGAAATATAAAAATGAAGCAATCAAAAGGGTAAAGAGCCGATGAAAACCAAGTTTTGTGAACAAATGTAGGCTAAAGAGTGGGAAAGTGCATATTCAATGGAGAGCTTAAAACGTAGGAAAGAAACAGAGATTGAGCTGAAGATATCGAGAGAAACTGCAAATGAGGTGAAATGGTTGTGATGCTTAAAAGATGGAACCTCAATAATTTTCAATTCCATGTAAATTAACACGAATGATAAATTTAACGTGTCTCGAGTGATAACAACAACAAAACGCAGCATATAATCTTGGCATAACTAGTGAAGGCCGACAGTAACTAGAGAGACATTGGAGGGATCCAGTAAGGGAAGAGTGGTGGTGTGGAGAAGGCTGCGGGAGACTTGGGACGGAAGGAACGTGGTTTTCTAGTGGCGATATCGTAAACACCAAAGCCATCGCCTGCAAAATAGATGGAGTTAGGGTTTAGGCCAGGGAATGAGCTTGCCTTAACACAGAAGGGCTCATTATTGCCGAGGAATATGCAGAGATCTCCAATGTCCTCTGTGTAAGACATGATCCTTGTTTCTTCTTCCTCTCTAAACACCATGAAACGCTTTGTTCCGCGACACAAGAAGGTCATATCCTGCCCCGGTTGGTGGTTTTGAGCGTACCACTTGATTAGGAAACGTTGGCCTGAGGGAGACTCCACAAGGTATACAGTCTTGGCACATGAGTCCAAGAGCTCCCACTCGGACTGGGTCAACTCAGGAAGGTTGGAAAACCGCAGCTCATGCAACTCGGAGCCGGTCATGTCCTCCTCGAAGAAAGAATCCCAGGATTTCAAGAAGTGGCCTCCAATACTAGGACTGTAGAACTTTTCATCTCTCTTTGAATACATAACCTTTGATAGATCAAAATATCGAAAAGGTGTAGTAAAGATGGCCGAACCCGAGTCCTTGTGTTTGCCATCAGGCCTAAAGAAATTGATGAAAGGTCCTAAAGTATTGAGAGCCACTGCAAAATCATTGCTATGATCAGGTGCACAAGTCATTGCGGCGTTAGTGATGGCGAGCTTTTGGGTAGCATTAGGTTGACCCATGGGATGCAAAGGAATGGTTTTTGGGGTTGGTTTGGAGCCACAAGGATTGTAGTAGTCGCTAACATACACGGCTCTACGTTTATAAGCATCACTCTGGACCTTGAAAACTCCCCAACCATGGGACATTCCGACCAGACAACATCCTTTACGGAACTCCATGGGAAATACCTTGTCTCGGACAATAACTTCATCTTCCTTGACCGGGTCAAAATAGTGGATATCGCTTGTTACATCAATATCCTCCCGAGAACTTCCGGAATAGGTGACACGGTACATCAAGTAAGGGTTGGTGGTAGAGGAGGAGAACATCCGATGGCATCTCTGGGGGAAGCGTAACAAGAAGTAGACATCAGAAGAAGAAGAAGAAAACAGAGATTTATACAAGAGAGGGAGAGAGAGAGAGAGAGAGATTTACCAGAGCAAGCTTGCGGAGGAGAGAAGGCTTGGAAGAGAGGCTGAGAAGCAGAGACGGCATGGCTTTTGCTTCGATTTGTGAAAAATAAAAAAAGAAGAAACAAAAGGAAGTCCCTTCTTGAGTAGATCTAAAACCAAAGTCCTTGCCACAAGAAAAAAGGGTTTTCAATTATGTCCTTCACTCTCTCACACACACTTGCCACAAGTAAAAAAGGGTTTTCAATTATGTCTTTCACTCTCACACACACTCCTTTTGTCCTCTGTTTCCAAAACACGTTTCTCCACTTTTCCTTTTTTTTCCTTACCTTATTTATAAATCTCGTGACAAAGGAAAAGAAAAATCATGTGATCAAATTTGTACACAAGATTCTTTACTATGCACCAAGTATCTTTCTTTTCCCTTCTCACCTCCATTGAATACCCCACATTTACTATTTCTACCAGCACCAACCACATCAATGTTATAATTTTACTTAATTGTTTAACTTAAAAGAAAATAGAAAAATCATATGTAGATAGTACAATTGAAAACCCAAACAAAAACTATCCAGCAAATATATGTATATATGCATGTACCAAAGATATATGTACAAATCCATTAGCAAGAAAAAAAGATACAGTATGTATAAATCTTGTGACAAAGGAAAATCAAAATAAAAAAATAAAAAAATTGGTGATCAAGTAATTTTATTTTCCTTTCCCACCCCCTCAATTATTATCATATTCTAAGACCCCACACCAAGTACTTCAATGTTGAATAACCATAACAAAATCAAAAATTAACAAACTAACCAATTGGTTAGAGAGAGATAGGGAGAGATAGAGAGAGAAAATGGGGGTTTTTGGTTACCGTGTTGTTAACTTTTTTTTTTTTTTTTGGCAAAGGAAAATGGAGGATCTCAAGTCTAAGAAAGCAAACTTTGTCTGCCAACAAGCGCCTGTTACTTGTCATATACACTTCACCTGCAAAGGAAACCTTATCCACACAAGGTTTCAGTCAAAGACCTTTTCTTTTTCTTTCTTTGTACATGTATGATGGATGCGCTGCTTCTTTCCTGATCATTTTAGGGAAGCTAGAATGGATGAAGTTCGAGCTCTCTCTGCGCTCTTGTCTGAGTTTCAGCGGCTTGTGTTGTCACAAACAAGCACCAATCCACTTGAAGAGGTAGCAGAAAAGGAGGGGGAATCCAGCAGATCTTCTCAAGCTTTCCCGGTATGTGTTTGCAATTCCGAGTTGAAAATATACAAAAGAAAGACCATCCACATTCTAGATTTCCATTCCCATCTGGTTGAGGACTGTTCTTGTTTTAATCAGTGCAGCGGAATGGGACTGAACACGATGATAAACTTCATCATCAACTCCACCAAACTGTGGCAGAAGCTCACAATCCAAAACCATGACCATTCTGAGTGAGAGGGAGATAATGCACTGAAATAGTTGGTATATACAACAAATGTTTGTATCAAAAACCATTTGTGTAAGTTGTGATGCTTAAACGGTTTATTTGTTAACGTTTACAGGAATTACAACTCTCTCCAATATGAAGTAAAAATAACTTAGTTTAACTCGAATAATATAATTATTTACTAGTCCCGTTCTTGTACACTCAAATGATAAACAACCAACAAACACGCAATCTGAATAAGGAACTAACTAGTGAAGGAAAACAGAGCATATATAGTGACTAACTAGAAAAACATTGGAGGGATCTAACTAGAGAGACACTGGAGGGATCCAGTAAGGGAGGAGTGGTGCTTTGGAGAAGGCTGAGGGAGACTTGGGACGGAAGGAACGCGGTTTTTTAGTGGAGATATCGTAAACACCATAGCCATCTCCGGCAAAATAGATGGAGTTAGGGTTTAGGCCAGGGAAAGAGCTTGGCTTGACACAGAAGGACTCGTTATTGCCGAGGAATATGCAGAGATCTCCAATGTCCTCTGTGTAAGACATGTTCATATCTTCCTCCTCTCTAAACACCATGAAACGCTTTGTTCCCCGACACAAGAATGTCATCCCCTTGCCCGGTTGGTGGTTCTGAGCGTACCTGCCAAAAAAGGGTAACGAGCTTCTAATTGTTGTTGTGGTAATAATAATCAATACACATTTTAAACGTTATATGTACCACTTGATTAAGAAGCGTTGGCCTGAGGGTGACTCCACAAAGTGTACCGTGGTGGAACATGAGTCCAAGAGCTCCCACTCGGACTGGGTCAACTCAGGAAGGTTGAGAAACCGCAGGTCGTGAAACTCGGAGCCGGTCTTGTTCTCCTCGAAGAAAGAATCCCAGGAGGCCAAGGAGTTGCCTCCAAGACTAGGCATGTAGAACTTTTGATCTCTCTTTGAATACATAACCCTTGACTGGTTAAAATAGTGGAAAGGGGTTCGGAAAATTTCCAGAGCAGAGTTCTTGTAATTGCCATTAGGCCTAGAGAAACTGAGCTGTGGTCCTAAATGCTTGACAGCTACTGCAAAATCATTGCTTTGATCAGGTGCACAAGTCATTGCGGCGTTAGTGATGACCTCCACTTGGGCACCACAAAGCTGAATCATGTTGTCCAAAGGAATGGTTTTAGGGTTTGATTTGGAGCCACAAGGATTGTAGTAGTCGCTAACGTATAAGGCTTTAGTACCACCACACACGGCACTGAAAATTCCCCAACCATGGGACATTCCGACCAGACGCCCTTTACGCAACTCCATGGGGAATGCCTTGCCTCGGACAATAACTTCATCTTCCTTGACCGGGTCGAAATAGTGGATATCGCTTCTTAAATCAATATCCTCCGGAGAAGTTCCGTAGTTTAAGGCACTATACATCAAGTAAGGGTTGGTGGTGGAGGAGAACATCCGAATCCCAATGGTGTGGGAGGGTCTCTTGGGAAGTTAGACAGATAAACCAGAGACACCATCAGAAGAAGAAGGCAGAGAGATAATACAACAACAACAACAAAAGTATAGATCAAAGAGAGAGATCATCTAATTAAGGATTTGATTGAGCATAGATTTACCAGAGCAAATTTGCGGAGAGGCTTGGAAGAGAGGCTGAGAAGTAGAGACGACATACTTAATACTGTATCTTTTGCTTTGATATGTTGAAAATCAAAGAAGAGAAACAAAAGGGTTTTCGAGTTAGTCAACAAGGAAGTCCCCTTCTTGACTGGATCTAAGAACAAAGTGCTTTGCCACGAGAAAAAGGGTTTTCAATTATCGTCTCTCTCTCTCCCTCTCTCTCTCTCTCTCTCTCTCTCTCTAATTCGTCTTTCTCTGTTTTCCATTTTCCTCTGTTCACACGTTTCTCCACTTTTCCTTTTTTTCCTTTTTTTCCTTATTAGTATTAAAGTCTGAGTTATGTCACATTGATCAAATTTGTACACAAGATTCTCTACACTATGCACCAAGTTATTTTTATATTCAATACCCTTACTACATTTACTATTTCACCCCAGTTATTAATTAGTGCAGTATCATTTACTATCAACATTAACTATATAACCAAACAATGCATGTTGGTGCGGGTAGAAGAAATAGTTAGGTAATGCCAATATGATAACAACTAGCGCCAATAATTTCTGTTTTTAAGTGTTTACCTTTACTATTACAGTTTGAATGCGAAAGGAGCTGTAATTTATTAACCAAGAAACTAAGAGTAGATTTATTTTAGTGTTGGAACAGTTGAATTGGTTCTTTTTGGTGGTATTCGGAACACACTTTTGACTTCTCAAAGACCAAAATCTATTTTGCTAAATGATTGAATTATTTTGAGATTGAAGATTTCTGTATTGTTTTATGGAACTGAATTATCAATCGCCGACACAACAAGAGAAACAAAAGACATACTCCACCAATAGAGAGAGAAGTGATCTTAGCTTCTAAGTAGCTTGGAGAATGGAGCATTACAAGTCGTGAATCTACCAATAAACTTTAAAACAGGTAATGTTCAAAAAAATAAGAAAAACAAACTTTAAAACATGTATGTTTTCAAGATTTTCTTTAGAGGTCTCAATCTGAATATCGTGAATCCATCAATAAATATCTCACCAATAAGTTTATTTCAAAGAGATAACCAAAATAATAAGAATAAATTGGATAAATAATGATGTCAAGATGTGACATGTAGAACAGCGAGATGAATAGTACTCGTTGGACTTGTAGTTATTTATCAGTACAATAGATGTTCAAAATGAAATCTATTATGTGGGTCAATCACGGATCGAGGTCAAGAACAATTTATCAAGAAGCCAATTTTTAACAATATATTTTTTACCTAATGGCTTCTTTTTTTCTTTTTTTTTTGACATCGCTTAATGGCTTCATCCATTGGATCTTTGATTACAGAAAAGAAAACATTGACCTCCAATCTTGTTAAAAACAAAAAAATCCATTGACCTCCAATGTAAATAGTACTATCAAAACTACTATCTTCGAAATTTTCTCACTGATAGAATAAAATATCAAATAAGCATACATATATTGAGCAAATCAGCCCCCACAATACATGTGGAATTAATACATTAATACTCCCTCCGTTTTTTTATATAAGAGATTTTAAGATTTTTTTTTGGTTTGTAAATACATGATGTTCTTATTAAGAAAAAATTTACTCGCACAAAATAAATCAAAACCTACAAACTAACCAATTTATTTCTCTACCTTTTCTCTCTCTCAAATTTTGGTTATTTTGTATTTTATTTTAGTTATTAACCAAATTGGCCCTTCACATTAACCAATAGAAAACTTGACTTATTTTACCTTTATATTAATTGATGAACTAAAAAATAAACAATAATAAATGGGGTTTTTTTTAGCAATATAATAAATAGGGTTACAATAGACATTTTACAAGTCTGCGTAAATCTCTAAAACACGTTATACATATAAAAAACGGAAGGAGGAGTGGACTATTGCCAAGACAGTCACCAAAGTTATGAAACGGTGACCATTGTCACAAGAGAAATTTCAGAATTGATATAGCTTAGTAGATAAAGTTAAACCAATTCTTCATTTCATTTTTTTTGCCCTAATTAATTAGTTCCTAGGAAGTGACCATTATCGGTTTCTTAGCGCAATCTAGTATCTATAGCCACATGGACCACCATTTAATTTGCAAGTCCTGCTCATTTTGACCTTTTTCCAATTCTTTTTGTTTTTTGTTTTTTTTAATAATCTATTTTAAAAAAATTTGTTTCATGGTATAGAGCCATCTCATCTTTTATCAGTTATTCCATGTGCACTAGATTATTATTTTTGTCTTTACAATCCAAATCAATACATTTAAGTAAATACATATAAGTGCAGATATCTGTTTGAAAATATGGAATTATACTTTTCTAATTCGACAATATAAAAAAAAATTACTTTTAGTTTTAGAGTTGACTTGGACGCCTAAACCTAATAAATCAGCGACTAATATTTAATCGACATGGTTTGCAAAACATGCCTTGGTGGTGCATTTGATCAGAAATTTTTTGACTGGAGAGAAATGATCTTAATCTACTACATTAAACAAAAGAAACAAAAGACATACAATTACTTATTAAATCAGAGAAATTATATCAAGTAGCTTAGAGAATGGAGCATCACATAAAACACCAAATTAAAAAAAGACGAGAATCTAGTTATTACTTATTAAGACGATGAAACTTTAACTGAAACTGGAACTGGGTGATCAATGCTTCGCTACTCCTTGCTTTCCTTGGCGACCGCTGTTATCGTCTCAACTGTGGAACTATTGGCGACGGAGGCCGTCAAAGTGCACCTTTTGTCTCTGTTTGAACTTGTGAAGATGACTTCTTCCCCGCCATGTGTATAGAGCACTGTACAGTAGTGATCCCCGTTTTGGTCTTGGCTGGATTGCATCTGCTCGTTTTCGATTTCAAGGAAATTCATAACTTCAATGGCTCCTGCTTCATGCATGGTCGCCTCATTGCCGGCCATTTTGGCGGCGATCACACCTTGACGATAGTGATTTCTGAGAGCTTTTTTTTTATCGGTCCAAGCCACTTAAACATTTTCCACTTCTTTGTATGTTGGCCTTTTTTCTGGTTTTCTTGGTATATTTTTTTCTTGTTGGTGGAATTATAGAGGGATTGAAGAGCTGTTATATAGAAGAGGAGGGAATATATTTTAGATGAATAAAACAAACGGTCGCTCAAAATAGAAGAATCTTTGCCGTTTCTCGAATTTCAAACCATAGACATAACCAGCAAAGTGATGATGATCATGCATATTATTTACACCTTTTTTTTTTTTTAAATGGAGTTGGAACGGCCGAATGAACAGTAATTGTGGGAAGAGTATTATGAGATAAACCTGAAGCAGAACGAATGGAGGAGGGTATTTTTGGTGAATTAATATGAAGTTGCAAAATCGATTTGAGGTGACTTGGTCATCACGTAGACAACGAACATTTTCTATGATATGTCATTTTGGTAATATATTCCTCCTCCTACTCCCTATTTTCTTAAGCCATGTGCATCGGAGACTTTAAAAGATTTAATGACACTATTAAAATAATAAAACTTAAGACTAAAGATCCAAAACTGATAAAAAATGTCTAATGTAGGATTTATTTTTGGGCTTTAAACATATATTCGTAACTAAAGTGTCTTAAAATATTAAACTTATTTAAATTTAATCAAAAAATAATTTTTAGACACCCACTTTTAAAGTCTCCAATGCACATGCCCTTATGTTAGTTTTAATCTTATGTAATTAGAATGTGATTTTAAGTTTGTTTTGTGCGCTCTGATTTGAGATTCTCTATTTTTAAATAGTTAGTAAGAAGAGAAGACTATTATAGTTGTATATAATTCTAGATAATGAGTTAATGACTATCATTTACTTATTTCATCATCCACAAAATTGATGACGTGGCTTTTGAATTTTCGGCCACACTATTATTACTACTATTTTATTGTTGAACGACTGTGAGATATTTCGCCGACGATTTTGTTACATTGTTGTCATTAGTTGTTTGATAACTAAGTTTGAAAACTATATTTAAACTGCAACCCTTTTGAATATGCGGAAAACAGGTTCGTATTAGAACAAATAATTGTGCATGAACATGTGTAAGTATGAAAAAGACAAGATTAATTGTGCATGAACCGACCTCGATCAACAACATTCTTACAGCACGTGACATTCGTATTTTAGTTATGGGCTATAATCACTTTTAGGCACCAGATTAAGTTCTAGAACCCATGATACTCCCTACGAGAGTAGTCGACGGTGGCCCAATATTGTATTCATTGTACATATGCTATTCATGATACATTTAATTTAAAGAAGTGAAAAAATAGTTTCTCCACAATGTTTTATTCATTATACTTATGCTATTTTGTGTCTATTGGTCTTTTGCACTTGGGATATCGTTTTGTAAGTTACTAACAATTTATTAATTTATTTTTATCATTAAGTCGGTATGCGAATGAAATGCAGCACAAGCATGATTGCATTTCTGAGTTAATTCTTTTTTTTTTTTTACCTCTTTTCTTGATGATTCAAAAAAAAAAATTTAAATAAAATTGTGAATGAAATGCAGCACAAGCATGATTGCATGCAAACTCCAGTTAAAACTCTATGATCAAATGCACCAAGGTATGTTTTGCAAAGTCTAACTACACATCTAAAAAAAAAACATTATGTTCATGCAGGTTGGTGCGATGGGGTTATTGTTGATAGTAAATGTTTTGGTTATTCTTGATAGTAATAATGATACTAATTAATAACTGAGGGAGTGAAATAGTAAATGTGGTGGGGTATTGAATTATATCAGATAATAATTGAGGGGTAAAAAAAACTTGGTGCATAGAATAGAGAATCTTGTGTTCAAATTTGATCACTGTGCATATAACTCAGACTTTAATACTAACAAGGTAAAAAAGGAAAGTGGAGAAACGTGTGAACAGAGGAAAATGGAAACAGAGAAATACGAATGAGAGAGAGAGAGAAAGACAATAATTGAAAACCCTTTTTCTTGTGGCAAAGCACTTTGCTCTTAGATCCAGTCAAGAAGGGGACTTCCTTGCTGACAAAGCTATGTCGCCATCTCTGCTTCTGAGCCTCTCTTCCAAGCCCTCTCTCCTCCGCAAACTTGCTCTGGTAAAAATCTATATTCAATGAATCCTTAATTAAATTATCTATCCCTCTCTCTCTCTCTCTCTAGTTTAGTTTTTTCTTGTTGTGTTGTCTCCGTTTTCTCTCTCTGATGAAGATGTCTCTGTTTTATCTGTCTACCTTACGACGACGCTTCCCCAAGAGATCCTCCCACACCCTTGGGATTCGAATGTTTTCCTCCAGCAACCCTTACTTGATGTATGGTGTCACCTCTGGTGATAAAGAAACCCAAGAGGCCGGCACAATGACAAAGCTCCTTGTGTTTGACCCGGCCAAGGAAGAAGATTTCGCCGTCTGTGATAAGCCATTCCCCAAAGAGCTGGTTGAGTCGAGGCTGGTCGGAAGCTCCCACGGATGGGGAGTTTTTCTGATCGACCCTGGTTCCATACTTATCAGCGACTTCTGCAACCCCTCTAGCTCCAAATCAAACCCCAAGTTCATCCCTCTGCATCCTCGGCGTAATCTACATGGTTCTCAATCTGAAATTGTAAGTGGCCTCGCAATGTCCTCTTCTCCTGAAGAACAAGACTGCGCTACGGCTGTCAAGTACACGGGACGTCTGGTGAGAGTAGATACGCCCGGTCGAGACATTAAGGGGAAACTCATCGTTATGCCTCTTGCACTATTCGATTATTTTGAGCAATCCATGTTGATGTATTCCAAGAGAGATCAAAGGTTGTACATGCCAAGTTCTGGTGGTCACCACTTGTGGTCTTGGGATGGTCTTCAACTTCACTCCAGCACGCCTCAGTTCCACGAATTGCGCTTTCACAACCTTCCTCAGTTTTCTCATTCCGAGCTGCGCCTTCTTGATTCTTGTTACAAGACACAACACATTGTGGAGTCTCCCTCAGGACAACGTTTCCTAGTCAAATGGTATTAGGTTCTTGTTTGTTTGTTTTTTGCTTTTTGTGCTTTCGTTTCGTGGTTAGAATATTATAACACGGGAAACGCAAAACAACCATAACATGTTTTTTTTGTTTTTGGCTTGGCAGGTATGCTCAAAGCCCTCCGGCAAACTCGGTAGCATTGGATTGTGGCGGCACTAAGCAATTCATGGTGTTTAGAGAGGAGGAAGATATGAACATGTCTTACACAGAGGACATTGGAGATCTCTGCATATTCCTCGGTAATAACGAGCCCTTTTGTCTCAATGCCAGCTCATTCCCTCGCCTAAAACCTAACTCCATCTATTTTGCCGGCGATGGCTATGGTGTTTACGATATCGCCACCAGAACACCACGTTCCTTCCCTCGCAATTCACCCTTATCTCCGGGCAAACATTACTTGGTTCCTCATTGGGCTCCTCACTGGATTCCCCCATTTCCTCTCTAGTTAGTCTCACTGGTACTGCTTACTCGGCCAGATGTTGTACCTTTGCCGGAAGATGAAACCAAACCGAACAAATCATCTTTGATCAATGTGACCCATGTGCGTGGTGCTGTGTTTTGCTTTAGCCTCTTAGGTCTTTTTATTATATAGAATGGCTTCTTCTCTTCCTCGTGTGGCTTGTGAATTCTGATGTTAAAACAATCGAACATGTTTGAGCTTATATAACACAAAATGAAACCANTTTACCAGGATAGGTAGAATTGAGTATCCGTATGTTCATCAGCAATCCTGCGATGAATTGTCATAGGTATTAATGGCAGCAGGTGATACATTTAGAGCGGCTGCAAGTGACCAGTTAGAGATATGGGCAGAGAGGACTGGGTGTGAGATTGTTGTGGCTGAAGGAGACAAGGCTAAAGCAGCAACAGGTAAAACCAATGCGCTCTTTGGCTTCCCAGTATTAGTGTTGAGGGCACATAAACTTAAAGCTCATAACCACAGCATTTTCTTCCTAACTAGTTCTCTCAAAGGCTGTGAAAAGAGGGAAGGAGGAAGGTTACGATGTTGTACTGTGTGATACATCTGGACGTGAGTATACAAGAGTTTGCTAGTTGACTTTTAGAACACACTGATGAAGAGAACCTCACTGATCTGAGGTATATTAAATCTCTTTATTTAAGGTCTCCATACTAATTACAGCTTGATGGAGGAGTTGATTGCGTGCAAAAAAGCAGTAGGCAAGGTTGTCTCTGGTGCCCCTAACGTGAGTGAGCTTATCTACTTATCTCACTGTGTTGCCTTTCTTATATCGCACTATTGCTAGTCTCCATTGTTTCATCCGAGTGTTAACTAAAATTAATTACCACTGGCATTGTCAGGAGATCCTACTTGTCCTTGATGGAAATACCGGTCTGAACATGCTTCCACAAGCTAGAGAATTCAACGAGGTAAGATATGGAACCCATCTAAACCGAGTGCTTCTGGCTCACCAAGCTATAAACTCTTGGCAAAATCTTGAGTTTTCTTGCTCATTTGTTTGTTGTTGTCAGATTGTTGGTATTACCGGTTTGATATTGACGAAACTGGATGGATCTGCTAGAGGAGGCTGTGTGGTAAAAAACCCCATAAATTTCGATCTCCAGTTTCACCTCAAGCTCTTATTTTTCTTGCTGGTTACGCTCATCGAAACTGGATCGACATCTCTTGCAGGTCAGTGTGGTTGAGGAATTGGGCATTCCTGTGAAGTTTATCGGTGTAGGAGAAGCTGTAGAAGATCTCCAACCATTTGATGCCGAGGCCTTTGTGGACGCTATATTCTCCTGAGGCATGATTTTTCCGACTGATATCATCTTCCAAGCAGGCGAGAGACACCTGTGCTTCGCCGGAGATTGAAAATGGAGCTATTCCTTCAAGCTTCTACAAGGGATTCAAGTTTTGTTTTTTTAAAGATGTGACGAATGCTCACACGAGAGTGATACTTGGACAAGAACGTAACGATTCAGAGAATGTATCACAAATTCACAATACTATTCTGTACGAGAATATTCAATACTGCGAAAATTTTAACGTTGACTTGTCCATATAAATCTTTGACTTTCTTACAAGAAAAAGAGAAAATTCAGTAGAAAAACTCTCAAAAGTCTCTTAGAACATAAATATTAACGCCATCGTCATCTCACCAATTGGATTCAAATCTGGTACTTGACTAAAGAAAAAGGAATTGTAAAAGATGTTTATTCTTTTTTTCATTTAATTTTAAAATTTTACTGTAAGATACTAAATTTAATAGAAAAAGAAATGTAACATTTTAATATCTGTTTATCTAAGATCTAATAAAGAAATGAAAAAGAAGAACTCTATCTTTCAACTTAAGAAACGATGTACATTTTCACTTTTCAACTTTATTATTTTATCATCGGATTTAATAAAAAAATATATATTCAGAATTCATAAAAAATAAAGTAAAACATGATTTAATGCGTCACGATAATTTTATCAACCAATCAGCGATCTCTAGGACAAAAAGTGAGGACCATAGTTTAGGCGACACTCTTTCGTAAAGATTAGATCGGTCCAGTTTATAAAAATCACATCTTCCGCCATTATCGTCTTCCAATTTGAAAACGCTTCACCTTTCAACCACATTCAATGGCTGCCAAAAAGCCCGGAGTGATCGCTTTGTTCGACGTCGACGGCACCCTCACAGCTCCAAGGAAGGAAGCTACTCCAGAATTGCTCGATTTTATCCGAGAACTGCGCAAGGTACGTGACTCATCCATCCATCCATCGTCGTTGCTATTTAGTGTTTCTTCTATGAGTTTGTGTTTATGCCTGGTCAGTGTTCGATGAAATGTCTGTGAGAGTTTCAGGTTGTCACTGTCGGAGTCGTCGGTGGATCTGATCTAATCAAGATATCTGAGCAGCTTGGGAAAACAGGTACGGCTGTGATCGGATCGGTAAAAAAAATATAGTCTGTGGTGGAAATTCGGTTTGGTATTTTAAAAAAAGGGATCTTTTCCTACTTTGATGAGAATGGTCACTCTTTTGTTCTGTTCTCTGTTTTTTTTATGAATCTTTTAGAACTGGAGACTACAGAGTCTTTCTCTGCTTCAAAATGATCAACAAGGATCCTTTTAAGTCTGTAGATTGGGGAATTTGGGATATCTGCTTATCATTAGTGGGTTCAAATTCTGGAATGTGTTTGAATTTCCCCAAGTCTTAGTTTTTATCTGATTTTCTCAAGAGGGAAATTAAGATCTGGCTCTACCTTCCTGCCTTGTGAGTCTCCATCTGTTTCGCTAATACTTTCGAGTTTTATTTTTATTTTTATTTTTGCAGTCACCAACGATTATGATTATTGTTTCTCTGAGAATGGTCTTGTTGCCCACAAAGATGGAAAATCCATTGGAATCCAGGTGCATATGAAACATCGGCTTATACTTGTCCACATTGTTGCTTGATCGTTTCTTTTTGTTCTTCAATAGTTTGTATCTTTCTTCTCAGAGCCTGAAGCTGTACCTCGGAGAAGATAAACTCAAGGTAAAGCGCATATCATTGTCCCTCATGTCTTGTGTAGCAGCAGTTTTGCTTTAATGTTTCTTTAGTGGTTTAATTGATGGGGATAGTTGGTGATAGCGTAAAATTGATGATGCAGGAGCTGATAAATTTCACGCTGCACTACATTGCGGACTTGGATATTCCAATTAAAAGGTACAGATAAAGATGAACCTCTAGCCTCTAGTCATGTTCTAGTTATTTCATAGGATCTTCAAGTTATTAAAGATTTCTCTTCTTGAACTTTGTTTACATAGGGGAACATTTATCGAATTCCGGAATGGAATGCTCAATGTGTCACCGATTGGTCGCAACTGCAGCCAAGAAGAAAGAGACGAATTCGAGAGATATGATAAGGTAGATGAAACTCTATTTAGTTTTAGAAATCAATCGTGAGCATTGTTTAGTGATATCATTCAACATTTTGTCTTGAAAGGTTCAAAACATTCGACCAAAGATGGTAGCTGAACTTCGTGAACGGTTTGCGCATCTTAACCTAACTTTCTCAATTGGAGGACAGATTAGCTTCGATGTGAGTAGGAATCAAAATCTGTATTATAAAAGTATTCTAACGTCCAATTTTTTGCGATACTAAGTCTGGTTCCATTCCTCAGGTCTTCCNTGAGTCTCCATCTGTTTCGCTAATACTTTCGAGTTTTATTTTTATTTTTATTTTTGCAGTCACCAACGATTATGATTATTGTTTCTCTGAGAATGGTCTTGTTGCCCACAAAGATGGAAAATCCATTGGAATCCAGGTGCATATGAAACATCGGCTTATACTTGTCCACATTGTTGCTTGATCGTTTCTTTTTGTTCTTCAATAGTTTGTATCTTTCTTCTCAGAGCCTGAAGCTGTACCTCGGAGAAGATAAACTCAAGGTAAAGCGCATATCATTGTCCCTCATGTCTTGTGTAGCAGCAGTTTTGCTTTAATGTTTCTTTAGTGGTTTAATTGATGGGGATAGTTGGTGATAGCGTAAAATTGATGATGCAGGAGCTGATAAATTTCACGCTGCACTACATTGCGGACTTGGATATTCCAATTAAAAGGTACAGATAAAGATGAACCTCTAGCCTCTAGTCATGTTCTAGTTATTTCATAGGATCTTCAAGTTATTAAAGATTTCTCTTCTTGAACTTTGTTTACATAGGGGAACATTTATCGAATTCCGGAATGGAATGCTCAATGTGTCACCGATTGGTCGCAACTGCAGCCAAGAAGAAAGAGACGAATTCGAGAGATATGATAAGGTAGATGAAACTCTATTTAGTTTTAGAAATCAATCGTGAGCATTGTTTAGTGATATCATTCAACATTTTGTCTTGAAAGGTTCAAAACATTCGACCAAAGATGGTAGCTGAACTTCGTGAACGGTTTGCGCATCTTAACCTAACTTTCTCAATTGGAGGACAGATTAGCTTCGATGTGAGTAGGAATCAAAATCTGTATTATAAAAGTATTCTAACGTCCAATTTTTTGCGATACTAAGTCTGGTTCCATTCCTCAGGTCTTCCCTAAAGGTTGGGATAAGACTTACTGCTTGCAATACCTTGAGGACTTCAGTGAAATCCATTTCTTCGGTGACAAAACCTATGAGGTTAAAAAAACTCAATTTAACTTTCCAAATTTCCTGAGTAATTTCTTGTATGGGTTTCTGTTGAGCTTGCTGTGTAATAACACGGCTTTGACTTCTTCAGGGTGGAAACGATTATGAAATCTATGAGTCACCAAAAACAATTGGCCATACAGGTCAGTTAGTTAGATATATTATTGGTTTAATATCTGTGTGTGTTTGTGTTGGTGACATTTTCATGACAAGTCGGATTGTTTCTTTCGCGTTGCAGTTACGAGTCCAGATGACACAATGGCAAAATGCAAGGCTCTGTTCATGTCTTGAAACACTATCCATCTCAAGAATTCAGTGTCAGAGTTTGATTATTCTTGGCGAATTTTCACAACTTTTGATAATTTACATTACAAGAAACGGAGAGAAGTATGTTTGCAATGCTAGTTCCGTATATTTTGAATTTTGATTTATAAAATAATATTTTTGGTTATAATCTTAGATCAAAGAAAGTATCATTTTTTCACAAAAAGAGAAAAAAAAAAAACTTGGATGTTAAATGTTTGTTTACAACAGAATCTCTCCAAACAAGCTTTAAACTTTACAAGAATATACAAAAAGAAACAGCAACAAAAGTACACATCATATATTTGAACAGAAAAGTATTTAAAACTTCAAATTTGAGAACTGGTAAGATGATCCTTCCTCCAGCACAATCAAGACTCAACCACAGGCTCAGGCTCTTCTCCTGCAGCTTCAGGTGCTGCTTCTTCTTCTCCTCCTTCTCCCTCGGGAATGGCGGCGTTCTCTTTAGGGTTGTGATCATCAGGAGGCGGAGAGGCGCCACCAGAAGATGCGGATCGACGGTGGTTAGCGGCGGCTTGATGGACGTGATTGTAACTACCTTTCTCGAGAAAGAGCTGGTTGAAATGGACTTTACAGTAGAGAACGCCATTGAGAGAAGCGTAAGAAGAGTGAGTCAGAGGACAACCACTGTGTGTGCACCTGAAGCAAGTCTTGTGGTAACTCTCTCCTTCCATTTGTACTTTCTCTAGTGGATACACGGTTTTGTGACAGGTTGCACACTTGTCTTGTGTTCCACTGAAGAATGAAGATAACTTGCTTGGAGCTCGAGTCTTTTGCAAAATCCCAATTTGAGGAAAAATCAGATGAAAACACACACACAAAAATTCAGAAACAGAGAAATCTTTTTGAGAATTATAAAGTTGAGTACCAGATAATCATTCGGCTTGTCGGTCTTTCCTGTCTGAAAATTCTTGCTGTAATTGCCAGATTCTTTGAAAAGCTGTTCGAAGTGAGGCTTACAGTAAAGAACTCCATCCATTGATGAGTAGTTACTTATCTGTTGAAAAAGAGTCCATCTTTATGTTCTATTGAAACAGAGTATAACTATGGAGGAGGAAGAAGGAAGAAGAGAAAAGAAATACCACGAGAGTGCCATTGCAATGGGTGCATCTGAAGCATGATTTGTGATAAGTATTGCCCTCTAAATTCAACAAATCCATAACATACACGGTTTTGTCACAGGCCTTGCATTTGTCCAATGTTCCTGTAAACGCCATTTTCTTTCTTTCTTTTTCTTCTTAATTCTTCTGTGTTGTTTTTTGGGAATTAGATTTAAAGTTTGTTCTTCGTTCGCCGGTTCTAGTCTCCAGACACGACCACACGACGACGAGAATACAAAAACCAGCTTTCGTTTTTGTTTTCCTTATCATCTCTGAAGTTGTATGTCTTATTTATCAAAAATTTCTTAGATTGAGGAATTTGGGGTCCAATGGTAGAGATTCGAAAGAGGAGAAGCCATTAAATTAATGTCCGATCATCTAAATCTAATTCTGGGATTGTTTATTTTGCCTTCATCAGTTTTAGTATCCAAAAATGAAACGAAAGGTTTCGCTTTCTCGACGTTCCTTTTTAGCCGGAGGAGATCCTATTTCTTTAATTAGGGGGAGAATAATGACCAATATTAAAACATCATGGGGTTATTTCAAATTTTATAGAAACGTAAGGGGGGTTATTTTAAAAAGAAAAGAATGTGGATAAGAGTGATAGTCTGTGTAATAAGGAAAGGAAAATCCATTGACGCCCTAAGAACGACGCCGGCGAGTGTGTGTGTGTGTGTATCTTTCACTTTCTTAGTAACCAGACGACAAATCAAAATCTTTCCGAGAAAATTATTACTTTCTCTCTCTCTCTCTTTCTGTTCTTCAGTTTGTATAATCTGATACACCGAATCGAGAACTCGATTTTCTCTCCGTTTTTCTTTTTTTTTCCAGTTTTATTTTCAACATTTCCCATCAAATCATCTCTAATAAACGCTCGCTCTGTTTGACCTAACATTATCTTTCTAAAACTCCAGATTCCCTTAGATTACGATTTTTGAGCTGTGAAGATTTTCTTTCGTAGATTAGGATTCTCAGATCGAAGAATGAATAATAACAACAGAGGGAGATTTCCGCCGGGGATTGGAGCGGCGGCTCCGGATCCCAATTTTCAGTCACGGAATCCGAATCCGAATCCGCAGCAACCTCCGCCTCAGCAATACCTTCAGTCACGGACTCCGTTTCCTCAGCAACCCCTGCCTCAACACTATGTACAGTCTCGGGCTCCCAATCCACAACAATCTGATTCTCAGCAGTACGTTCAACGAGGTTACCCACAAAACCCTCAGCAGATTCAGCAGCTGCAACAACAGGAATGGTCTACACGCGCTCAGCTTCCTGGTAATCCGAGTTATGTAGACGAAGTCGAGAAGACTGTTCAGTCCGAAGCTAACAACGATTCTAAGTAAGTGCTCGTTGGGAAATCGTTGAAAGAATAGTTTTTTTTTGTATGGTTTGATTTGAGGTGAAGGTTTCATTTCGTTGATTATGTTTCTATCAGTAATCAGGACTGGAAAGCAACGTTAAAGCTGCCACCTCGAGATGATCGTTACCAGACAGAGGTACAAGTTTCCTATGCTTGACTGAGATATGATGAAACTTATTTTGAGAAGATAGCAGTTTCCTTAGAGCTTGCTTTTTCATGTTGTCTTCTGCAGGATGTGACCGCCACTAAAGGAAACGAATTTGAAGATTACTTTTTTAAGAGAGATCTGCTAAGGGGAATATACGAAAAGGGTTTTGAGAAGCCTTCTCCTATTCAGGAAGAAAGCATTCCTATTGCTTTGACTGGCAGTGATATTCTTGCTAGAGCCAAAAATGGGACTGGAAAGACTGGTGCCTTCTGCATCCCAACCATTGAGAAAATTGATCCAGAGAACAATGTCATTCAAGGTTTGTTACCTTCCTTCAGCTCTCTCTTCCTTTTCTTCTTAGTGATTTAGTTGGTCAGTGGAACTCCCTGTGCTCAATACTTCAGTGAAACGAATGGCTGTGTTCGTTTCGAATTTCTAAAAAAGCTTCTTTCTTGCTGTAATTTCTTTATTTTGTACACCTTGTTGATGTATCTTCTTGTGCAGCCGTGATTCTAGTCCCAACCCGAGAGCTGGCTCTTCAGACATCACAAGTTTGCAAGGAGCTTTCCAAATACTTGAAAATTGAGGTTATGGTAACAACTGGCGGTACCAGTCTGAGGGATGATATCATGCGACTATATCAACCTGTTCATTTGCTGGTTGGAACTCCTGGAAGAATATTAGATCTTTCCAAAAAGGGTGTGTGTGTTTTGAAAGATTGCTCGATGCTTGTAATGGATGAGGTCAGTTCTTGATTTCTTATTGGCCTTTTTTCCCCCTAGTTTGCGTGTTTAAAAATCAACAAAGACAAATGTTGTTGGATTTCTGCCAAAAGGTTTTTTTTTTTTGTTGGTATTTTTTCACTGAACAAAGCTTTCAATGCAACAAAATTGATTCCATGTTATGCTAGATATTTGCAGATTTGATGGGCTAACTTTCTATTTGCATGAGCTAGTTGTTCTGACTCACAAATATATTTTCCCAGGCCGACAAGCTTTTGTCTGCAGAATTTCAACCTTCTATAGAGGAGCTGATACAGTTCTTGCCGCAAAACCGTCAGATTTTGATGTTTTCTGCTACATTTCCCGTCACTGTCAAGTCCTTCAAAGACCGATATCTCAGGAAGCCTTACATTATCAATCTCATGGATCAGCTCACACTTATGGGTGTCACACAATATTATGCTTTTGTTGAAGAGAGACAGAAGGTGCACTGCCTTAACACGCTTTTCTCTAAGGTTAGGTTTCTGGACAGCCCTGAATTCACAAGACTTTTCTAGCTACTCATTGTTGTGGATGTTGAAAAAGAAGTATGGTTTTCAATTGCAGCTGCAAATAAACCAATCCATTATCTTTTGTAACTCTGTCAATCGTGTGGAGCTGCTGGCCAAGAAAATCACAGAGCTCGGGTACTCATGCTTCTATATCCACGCAAAGATGGTTCAAGACCACCGTAACAGGGTTTTCCATGATTTCCGCAATGGTGCATGCAGAAATCTTGTTTGCACTGGTGCGTTTTGTGTTGCTTGCATTCCTGAACAAATATAATGTGCTTAAGACTAAACGGGGAATGTCTGTTGCAGATCTGTTTACACGTGGGATTGACATTCAAGCTGTGAATGTGGTCATTAATTTTGATTTCCCGAGGACTTCTGAGTCGTATCTACACAGGGTATATTAAGAGTTTTTTTGATCTATCATCTTGACCACATTCTTTTTCTTCAAATTTTGAATGGGGTTTTGCTTCATTACAATACCAGGTAGGTAGATCAGGAAGATATGGACACCTTGGGTTGGCTGTGAATTTGGTAACTTATGAGGACCGCTTCAAAATGTTCGTGTTTCTTCTTCATCTGCTTTTGTTTCTCAACCGATACGCCCTCGCTTTTGTTTCGCATTTTTAAGCTTTTTTCTCGTTCATATGGTTTTCATCAGGTACCAAACTGAGCAAGAACTTGGAACCGAAATCAAGCCAATTCCTTCACTTATCGATAAGGCAATCTACTGTCAGTAACTTGTACCAGGTTCACATTCTCCACCCGGCTAAGCCATTGATGGACTAAAACGGTGAGATAAATCCCTCTCTTGGCATCTTGACATTGTAACTAAAGCCACATTGCACATAGACCAAATTCCAAATGATTGGTTTGCCAATGTTTAGGTGTTTTGAGGAGGCAAATCATTCAGCTTTGGCAGTTACATGCTCGTTCCAGAGATGAAGGCAACACACAGTGGACTGTACTGAGGCAAGAAGAAGGCAATATGAGCGGTTGATGGCGATAGTAGCGGTTGGGTTGTATCTGAATATTTCAACCAGGACTGGTTTGGTTTGCTTTGAAGACTTCTTCTGCTGCATGATGTGAACCTTTAAGTTACCTTTCTCTCATCTATCATTTTCATGTTCTAAGAAACCTTTTTGCCTTTTTGGGTTTGGGTATTTTATGACTTTTCTTGGTCTCTTTTGTTTTAAGACTTGGAGAAACTTCTGAGTAGTAAGATCAAACCGAAGAAGACAATTTTAGCTTCTTGCATATTGCTCCTATATCTCACATGTGTCTTGGGATTTGTCTGATCTATTATGATGAGTTTTACTAGAATTGTGTGTTAAAAACTCAAGTATCAACATTTTGGAATTTACGGATTGTATATGTAAAATGATAATCATACATGATTGATGATGCTTCATACGATTACAGAAAATACTCCATAAAATCTCCCTCACCTTGATATTTTCTTACACACAAAATCACCAATATATAAACAAGACAACAAACAAACAAAAAAACTATAAAATGCTGTCGAATCACACAAACAAAAAAAGAGAGAGATGAATTGTTACAAACAATGACCTGAGAAACAAATTTTAAAAAGACTTAGAAACATCCACAAGTTGCCTTGGGTACGATACCAGTGGCTCTGTACTTGGCAGCCAACTCTTCAGCTTTAAGAAGCTCTTCTCCTTTTTTAGCTTCAACCATTGCTCTCTTCTCTTCAGCTTGCTTGTGAAACGCAGCTACTTTGTTCTTCATTTTCTCACCATACGCTGCCTTTTTCTTCTCTAATTTTTCTTCAATCTTCCTGAGTTGTGCTTCAGTGGCTGCTTTCTTACTGTTCTCCCAAGCAAGCACATCTGAGATCTTCTTTTGTGCCCTGTCCATTTTTATCATTTCAAGATCATTAGCTGATGATTATCTGGCACAAGTAGTGTAATCTTTGGGTGAGAAGTTCAAAATAATTTAAGAAAAAGTTTACCTGTTCTTAGCCTTTGACTTCTCACTCTCTTCCCATGCTTTGATGAATGATGTTTTTTTCTCCTTTTCCAAGTCCGCAAGAATCACATCTGACCAAAACAAACATATCACGTTTGATGTCAACTATATATGGAGCTAAGTAACCGGAAAGTAGACAACAAAAACAAACTGTTGTTTAGCTCACCTCTATCGACCGAACCAGATGAACTTTTCTTCGGTGTAGGCTCCTCAATGGGTTCTGCAAGATGCTCACTTGTAAGTATAACGCATTGTTAACGAAGACGCAAATTGGAAATGTCAAAAAAATAGCGATTCAAATAACCAAGGCTTTACACGGCTAATCTAATTATATAAGGTGATCGATTATCACTCGACTCATTGCATATTAGTTTTGTTAAAGAAGTTTATTAAATTTACTTAAAAGCAAAGCAGAACACAGCATTATAGTGATGGTTCGAACACATTACATGGGTCTTGGTGACATAGAGGATTTGACCTTTGGGCCACTCAAGTCTTGTCAAGATAGTAGCACCTTTGAAAATTTGAAAAAGGAGGGACTAATACAAACCTAGATTTTAAAATTGTTAAGAGTTGGTACTTAATTGTTATTTTCCAAGAGTTAGGCAACTTTAAAGGGACTAATCATGCATGAAAATTAAGAAAGCAAACCACTTTCTTAATTCATAGCTGTCCACAACTAACTGCCATGATTCCATATACTTTTTGACAACACTAAATTCACAAGGCAGATTATTTTATTATTAGTTACCTTAGTAGGAAAAAATTAATCATATTGTTAAGCAAAAAAAAAAAAAACTAATCATATTCTAATTTCAAAACCAAAATCTCTTGGGGTGGTAAAAATGCTATGAGGTGGAACTTTGTGGCTAATTTGTGATATGTTGGAGACAGATTCAATTTTGTTAAATCCATCCCTATTTCATCAAAAACATGAATCAATCCTCCTACGTAGAGAAGATTAATCATATATACACACACACGCGTGAGCTTACTTTCGACAACGGCAAGAGCTTTGGACTCGACGGGAGGTGGTGGATTATGAATTTTCTCCTCCGCCACGTCTTTAGAAACTTCCGCCGGAGCAGGGGTCGGTTCCTTCTCCGGAGCTAAAACCGCCGGAGATTCTACGTCAACCTTACTCGTCTTTTGCTCCTCCGCCATTGCCGCTCAGCCAAAGAAGCACAAAAAAGCTAACAAATGTTTTTTTTTTTTTTTTTTCTTCGGAAAGAAAACAAAACAAATTTTGGATAAAATCGAGATTTTAGCCAATAAGGAGAAAGAGGGTTTTATATCCTTCGCTAGCTTATACCGGTGGAGCGTACTCCCCGCGTTTAATATGTGTGAGACAGTTGTTTTCCTTGACCGTTGATTACGGTACTAATGTGATCCTACGGCTGTAAAGCTCGCTTACGCATTGGATGCGATACATGTGATTTAACACCTCACTGCCGACAGGTAAAGTAGTTCAATGATGCCACGTAACTCCGTAGAAAAAAATGTCATCGTTTTGCTAATAGACTGAATCAAATTGAATTTCAAATCAAAATAAAAATTACACTAAACCGATCTATTTTACATTTGATTTATTTTAGTTACTAATGAATTACTAAAAAAAAAAAAGTTGGAACTAAAAGCTGAACCTAAGATTTTGAGTGAATTCCAAGGATAGATTCAAATAGTATATAGCACGTCGTCTGTGTATGCTATAATGCTATACAAAATATCTAAGATAGAATGTGTGTGTTTATTGAAAAAATGAAAAATAGTCTGGTGGGCCAAAAGGTGACGTGCAGCTTATTAATGACTTTCCTCGTTTTAGTTTAGACTTTAAAGACTCGCGAGTAAAAAGCCTATGCAATAGAGTTTTCTAGTCGACCTTTCTGGCTGAGATTGAGATGGAGAAGTCTCGTTTTGTAATTGTTGGGCTTTTATCAATTCTAACGGCCCAACTGGTTAAACTAAAATAACGTACGCTGTAATATTTTTTTTTAGCAATAAAAGTAAATATATAGAACATGGATTCAGATTTAAAGTTAACCAACACAGATTTGAACAGCCTGGGAAAGATGTACATATAAGTCTGTAACGTATGATTATTTTTTAAAATTATTATAAAACATATTAACGATTATTTATCCTGTCTTTGTATATGAGTGAGTGGTCGAATATGGTCTGTGATGTCACTGTACTTTATCTAGTGGCTAAAGTTTTACCTTCTTTATTCGGAGTTCGGATTCTTATTTAGTTAGGGAAATCATTTGTAACAAACTTTCTCAAAGAGGGTTTTAACTAATTGAAAACGTAACTATTTTTAATTTAAGAAACCTCAAAGATCTTAATTTTTCCTAGAAATTCAAGAAAGGATTATTTGGGAAACAAATTCATATCATATATCATTGTCTTTATGCGATAGGATCTTTAGGAAAAATGGGTGACCAATTTCTCCTAGTAATATAATATTATGTGTCTTTAACATTCAAAAACATTCGAAATACTAAAAGGTAAACAATATTCACACAAACATACGAACTTGGGTTGTCAAAAAAAAAAAAAGATGTGAAATTGGGTTAGTGTTGAAGAAAACGTGAAACAAGATTCAAATCCTCGTGGAAAAGCACAAATCGAAAATCAAAGCTTTGGTGCTTTCTCCTCGCTTCGGTAACGTTTAATCTCGCCCGATTCTCGTTTCCTTCTCTTGTGTTGAATGTTTTGTGTATAATACATAAAAGCTGAGCAGAAGAAGGTAGATTGATACACATGGTTCAACGGAAAAGCATGAAGAGGAACAACAACGATCCTCAAACGAACAGGCATGGTCATAATTATGCCTGTATCAAAACGGCGACGCATCCAGCAAAACGCATCGCAAGAGCTACTCTGTTCTTCGTCTCTTCTCTCTTCATATCTGCTGGTCTCTTAGACTTATTGGGTTGTTTCGATTTCGTGAGTTTGTTCGAACCTCAATTATTACAACTTTTGCTTTACATAAGTGAATTTTAGTGAACCTGAGAGGGTGTGTAATAATATATAATTCTAACTAAGATCTCTCTTCGTCTTCTTCTTCAGACAACTTTAGCAGGTATGAAGCAAGTAATAACAACAACAACAACTATAAAATCACCAAACACGGAGCATAGATTCCCTCGCCAATGCGACGCCGTACAGAACCAAACACAACAACAGCAAATTCCAATTTCCGAAGATCGCCGCACCATCTCGATAAACAACAATAATACTAACAACCACAAACCCAGAAGCAGCCATTCACGACCGTCCACGTGTCCTTCTTACTTCCGTTGGATACACGAGGACCTACGGCCGTGGAAAGAGACAGGGATAACGAGAGGGATGCTTGAGAAAGCAAGGAGGACGGCGCATTTCAGGGTTATAATCCTCGACGGGAAAGTCTACGTTAAGAAGTACAGAAAATCTATCCAGACTCGAGATGTTTTTACTCTGTGGGGCATCGTACAGTTGGTACGGTGGTACCCAGGGAGATTGCCGGATCTAGAGCTCATGTTTGACCCAGATGATAGACCAACCGTACGATCTAAAGACTTTAGAGGTCAGCAGTACCCGGCCCCGCCTCCACTATTCCGTTATTGCTCTGATGACGCCAGCTTGGATATTGTCTTCCCTGATTGGTCCTTCTGGGGCTGGTAAAGAAACAACAACACAATGACAATAATTCTCTCTTTAGTTGGGTTTAATACTTTTAATTTAATTATTAATCGAGGGGTTTGTTATCATTGGGCCAGGGCCGAGGTTAATATAAAGCCTTGGGCTAATTCGCTATTGGCAATAAAAGAAGGAAACAAGCTGACGCAATGGAAAGACCGCGTGGCGTATGCTTATTGGCGAGGTAACCCTTATGTGGCCCCCACTAGAAGAGATCTTCTTAGATGTAATGTCTCAGCCCAAGAAGATTGGAACACTCGTCTCTACATTCAAGTAAGGTTCCTCAGAAATCTCTCAATTTAAACTTTGATATTACTATAAATGATAATCTAAAACTTGAAGAAAAATCTTATATTAATTTGAAGGATTGGGTTAGAGAATCCAGAGAAGGATTCAAGAACTCAAACCTAAAGAACCAATGCACCCACAGGTTACTTAAGCCATTCTTTTGGTTACGTGCTTTTGGGAATATATATATATATATATATATATATATATTTGGTATTATTGGATTTTAATTTTTTGGTAATTTTGGAATAGGTACAAGATTTATATAGAAGGATGGGCATGGTCCGTGAGTGAGAAATATATAATGGCATGTGACTCTATGACATTATACGTGAGACCTAAGTTCTATGATTTTTACGTACGAGGAATGATGCCATTACAACATTATTGGCCTATCAGAGACAACTCCAAGTGTACTTCCCTCAAACACGCCGTACACTGGGGAAACACCCATTTAGATCAGGTTTGTATATTTTTTTTATTACGTTTTACACTCTCGAAAGTTATGTTTTGTTACAAATTAACCCATTAATTTTTGGGTTTAATTGACCAGGCGCGTAAGATAGGGGAAGAAGGGAGTAGATTTATAAGAGAGGACGTGAAAATGGAATATGTGTATGATTACATGTTCTATTTGATGAATGAGTATGCAAAGCTTTTGAAATTTAAGCCGGAGGTTCCTTTGGGATCGACGGAGATTACGCCGGATAGTATGGGATGTCCGGCGACGGGACGGTGGAGAGATTTCATGGCGGAGTCGATGGTGATGTTTCCTAGTGAAGTGTCTCCTTGTGAGATGCCTCTTCCTTATAACCCTCTGGAGTTAAGAGAGGTTCTTGAGAGAAAAAACAATTCGACTCGCCAAGTCGAATTTTGGGAAGATCAATACTTTCGTGAGTTGACCAATGACAAGAAGCCTTGACCAAAGAGCCTCTTGTTTTTTTAGATAATTGATTTATATTCATATTGAAATTAGCAAAAATTAAACGAGTAATCCTTTTCCCACTACTATATATCAAATGTATTAAAATTAATCTCTACATTATATAAACAGAGAGAAATTAGCCAGTTCTTTAGCAAATTATAGAAGAAGAAATTAGCGAGTTAACTTTATATTGTTTGTTTTTTTCGACAAAACATAAACTTATATCAATTGAGATTTTTTTTTCTTTTGCGAAAGGATTAAGGTTGTGATTGGTAAAGATTGTGATTCTAGGCTGTAATTATAATTTTTTATTGTAGAAAATCTAATTGTAAAAATTGTGACTGTTATTTTAAATATTTTTTAAAGTCTGATTGTTAAAAAAAAAACTATACGGAAAATGTGATTGTTAAATATATGTGGTACTATCTTGATGAAAGTGGCATATATCTAACGTTTATGATGATCTTTTAAAAATAGTAAAATATTATTTGATTATTTCATAAATTTTGGGCTAAAAATTTTAAAAGCACGTAACCACATATCTGATATGTGAAAGTATTTGCAGATTTTCGTGGAAATCTTGGTATGCCGCAATTAACGGCGTGTGAAGGTGGCTGTGAGAGTATCTCATATATTTGGTGCATCTTATATCTTAACAACTTCTCGTGAGTGTATAACGTGGAGCAACACACCGGTATTCTCCAACCGAATTCGACTATGGAGGCTTGAAAGCGTTTGAAGTACATAACTGTTTTTGATATGCCTTCTTCTTGTTGCAATCCCAGAGGTAGAATCTCTCGTTGCCAAAAAGGTAACACGTACATAATTATTTGCCATCCCTATTAAAAAGATCTGTTAACAAGAGATTTGATATCAGTTTTTATTCCATAACCGTGAATCAGGACTAAACTACAATAAAACCTCTATAAACTAATAATGGTGGACTTTAAAAAAAATTTATTTTATAAAGTTATTAATGCATAAAGATATATTTTGATTTAAACTTTTAATGATCATCAAAACACAATAACAAATTATTTTGAAATGTGCAAAATTTGTTCTGCAAATGTAAACCTTATAAATCATAACTAAAATGAATGGAGATGTAAACCTTATAAATTATAACTAAAATGATTATATTTGTAGAATGAACCGATTATATTTATATAATTTGGGAAATCGATTAGACATGTAACACAGTAACAGTGGTTTTGATTGGTGACATGTGGTATATTTGATTTAGTTTGAGTCATGGACATAACTCAAAAATGTTACCAATCATGTATTATTTTTAGTTTTTTGCGTTAGAGTTTGAGTTACAATGTGTTATGGTTACATTAAAATTCTGAGCTATGTCTTTGTAAAATTGATAAATCAACTTCTTAAATCATGGATTAGAGGTTGAGTTAAATATTTATTTTGAATTAGAGATTTTTTATTTATTAATAAAACATTTTTGATAGGTATTGGAATGAAAATCGATGGTTTTGATATGATCACCATCAACCAGGCAACAAATGAGATTCCTTTTCAACAAAAAAACATTTGAAATAGTTTAAATTTATTAGAGGTTGAGTTAATATTTGTTTTCTCTATTTTAAATAATTATTGTAATATTTGTTAATTTTTTGTTAATAAAATATTTTCAATAATTCTATTTTTTCACAATGTTTTTTGTTGAAAAAGTCAGTTTACTTACAAATCAAATATTTGTTTAACATCATTGATCAATGATATTTTATAATTGTTTTAAATTTCAGTTATTAAAACAAATTCGTTCCTATAAAATCTTAATTGATGCTTTTATTTGATAAATGTTTAAGAAAAAAAATTATTTACACATAATTATATTATACAAATGCACTTTAGTTTTTTTATTACTATCAAAATATATATTTTTTAGTTTGATGTATTTTAAGTTAGTATTAATCTAATTTATTATTAAATATTCTAATAAATATTATCATTATTAATAGTTTTAAATTTATTTTGTTTTAAATAACATATACTGGAGCTTATACAACAAAAAAGTTACGAATGAGCTATTTTAATAAAAAGGCTAACTCAAATTTCTACAGCAAATTTACCACATAAATCTACCATTTATATCACATAATTTTACTATAAAATATATCGAATTCTAAAACTTAACTTTAAAATTACATGTCACCGATCGTAGCCAGTATTTAAAGCATTGTAAAACAATCAATAGATAGATTTGGCTACAATTTGGGAAATCTAATTAATGGTGGGTAATAAGGCCGGCCGTCAATGGGCTGACGTGGCTGAATATGGGCCATTATTTCGATTATTATATTTATATATTTAATGCGATATCGATTACTTGTATTGCACGATACTATACAAAACCCTAATCTTTCTCAACAAATTTTCCCGGAGACTTTAAGCAGACGTAAAGACTGAACATTTCGAAATAAAGAAATCAAGAAACTCTGCAAATCTACAGAGTCACAAAACCAAATAAGCTAGAGAGTTTTGATAGGTACACTAAATAAAGTCTTTTCTTTTTTCCCTAATATTTCCACAAGGTTTTGTTCGAGGTTAGCTTATGTTCCTTCTTCTTCTTCCTAGATTCCATGCTTTATGTATGCACAGATTTTTCTCTATCATCATCATCAACCGCGCATCAGATCAATATCAGCATGAGCATGACGCATATCCATTTGCCTTGATCCAGTTGACCATATCAGGTTTTGGCTTGGCGGGTGCTGAGGAACAGGGGAAACAGTGTTGTTATTATTGTCCAGAGCTTGATGATCATTGGTGTCTTGTACATGTTCGGAAGCTTCTTCTTCTCGTTTCTTGCTCTTGATCTTTGGAGCTGACCATATAAAGCTCCCTAAGATAACCTGATAGGACCAAGAATCTGTACTCAATCCCAATAATTTTGACCATTAAACAAAGCAGAGATTAAGAGAAATGATCTAAACCAACCTGAACAGGGCTTGCTGCTATTAAAGGCCCTCCAATGGCACCGCCAATCACACGCCCATCGGGGCTAGCAAGCGAAACTGACAAGTTTCCCGTTCGATTACGGAAACTTCCATCAGTGGCAACTAGATAAGATGTTGATAAGGCTAGGATTTCAAACCGGCCCTGGAAATTATACAAAACATACATGTTTCAAGAAAACAGTAAAAACCAACAATGTTTTCTCTTTAGAGAGAAATTTCGATATCAACCTCGTACGTAATGGCTCCAGGAGATGATGATGGTTGAAGAAGAGTTGCAGTAGAGACTGCGCCGCTTGCCGATAAAACGCAAATCGCTCTTGGACCTTGTTGAGAGAACGATATAACCTTTGATGCAATATCCTGATAAAATGTTTTAAAAAATTTCAGCTAAACATTATATGAAAGCTCTGTAATAGTGATTTAACATTTACTTCTCCTATCGAAACCGCGATAACATGTGGCGTGAAGCTCATTCCAGAAGATGAAGGCATCAACTCACCTAACCGATCCAAACAAAAACAAAACAAAAAAGCCCATAGAATCAATAAATGAATGTCTAATTCACAGAATATAAGCAACATCATAACTCATACTTTCATTTCATACATAGACAGACAACAAACTGGCTCCGTTTTAGGAAAGATTTTAACCTTTTCCCACACATCAGGAATAAACAATTATATTTCGACTCAAGAAAACATTAAATAATCATGTACTTGATCTAATAATTGAATGTCTCTATAATTCATAGAGTTCAAGCAACATAATATATAGACAACAAACTTGCTCCATTTTAGGAAAGTTCTAAGCTTTTCCCACACATTAGGAGGAATAAACAATTATATTTTGACTCAAGAAAACGTTTAACCGAGCATGTTCTTTTTCTTATAAGTGAATGTGTCTAATTCAACGACGTTTAAGCATATGACATAGACATAGATAACAACTGGCTCCAATGTAGGAAAGTTTTAAGATTTTGACTCGAGAAAGCACTAAATAATCCTGGTTGTTGATCTTATGAAACACTTTTTTCTCAAGGTCACACAAGTTTCAGAGATAGTTTGTTTACCAATGGAAGCCAATCTCTGTTTCTTGCCGGAGCCCGGAGGTCGACCACGGCCACGTTTGTTAGAGTTGTTCGGAGTAACGGTGGAAACAGAGGAAGACGACAATGCCAAAGAAACAGAACCGTCTTGTCCGTATTTTCTAGGTCGACCTCTCTTACGTTTCATCGGAGTTTCGCTCGGAGGAGGAGGAGGAGCAGCAGCGATCATATTAACGCCGATGTGATGAGGAACAGCTCCGGTTGCTGCTGCTAGAGAAGGATCGCCGTGTAAAGGAGGAGATCCGAATCCGGTGGAGCCTGGCCCGAATGGAGAGTTTGGATTAGGTAAGTGACGAATCCCTTGTTGCTGTGGTGATCCGTGAAACGTTGGAGGACCCGACCCGGATAATCCTCTTTGGATATAGTAAGAACCCGACCCGGTTAAACCCATTGCATCTCTTCGATCCATTGCATTTACAGTTGCAGAAAAAGACTCTTAACTTTGAACTGAAGTGCTTTCTAGAGAAAGTGTGAAACCCTTGTGGATAGAATTATGAGGAGAGAGAGAGAGAGTGAGGATAAATGGATAAGAAGAAAAACAGAATCAAAGGTGGAGACTTTATGAAGATATAAAACTTGAGGAGAACGGAACATGCAAAGCTAAACAATTTCTCAGCTTACTTCTCTTCTCTCTTTCATTCTTTCACCATAAGAAAGCAAAAGCTTTCTCTTCTATCGACAATGGCTAAGATTGATTTCGGTTTTAGGGTTCTCTCTCTCTCTCTCTCTCTCTCTCTCTCTCTCTCTCTCTCTCTCTCTCTCTCTCTCTCTCTTTCTTCTGCGTGTGCTTTTTTGGTTTTCCTTTTTCTTGGTGACAGAGGGAAACATAAACAGACAAACAACAACAGACCCTCAAGCATTTACTGTGAGGATAACAATGGGATCTTCTTTTTTTTTTTTTTTTTTTCTTCTTTTCGTTTTTTTGAAAAAAAATGTGTTGGAAATTCAAAATCTTAATGAATAACTGACTTTGACTGTAGCTCTATATAGCAACTAGGCATCTGTGCGCGGCTAATGACTCTCATATGCCCACACTTTTGATCAGGCGCGTGATATACATAGATTCCTCATTTTCAAGCTGACATTACTAGTTACTACTCTCTACTGCTTCTGTAATAAGTCTAGATAATAGACTGATCCCTAATGAATATTGGTCTTGTAACAGAAGAATCTGTTGAGAGAGTGAAGTGCACTCTCCGGAGAGTGGAGAGTGGAGAGTGGAGAAAGGATTGGGCTTCGTGGTGAGAGAGTTACCCACCGAATTCCACTTTGAGAGCAATTTTGACGAGAGGCTGAGAAGAAGACATCTTTAAAATATCTCACAAGGACCCATTGATGGGATGATATAACCTTTCAAAGCCTTTGAGAGATTTTTTCCTAATAGAATCCAACTTTAATGTACCATGTAATGTTTGATACTGTTTATATTAGACTTCGATTTTGACAATATGAATATATATATATATATATATATATTTTAATTTTTAAATATATGTTTTAATGACCATGTTTAGTGGCAGTGTAATAAAGCAGAAGAGATCTTTGTTCTGACTATATACTAGGAACGAAGGCCGTATACACAATTTATCTGTCCACCCAAAAAGTCCTCTTTTTTTTCTATTGCAATGCTGAAGTTGAACTTTAGAAGCAATGAGGAATAATATTATATCTCAGAAAAGTAACTGTGTGATTCATAGAGGGTAAAGAATAGCAATCAAAACAGATTAATCGCCTAATTCCATGATGATGATCCGAAAGCAAAATCTTGAGCTCAAAAGGAAGAGTGATACATAAAAGTTCTAACCTACAAGAAGCAACCATGGTGGTGGGAAATCAGAAGATAGCTTCAAACTGATTTCGTCAGAGTAAATGACAAAAGATCAATGAAGAACAGTTTACATACAAGTGAAAAGAAAACAGGTTCCTTCTCATTTGTCTAGCTCCATTGCTTGAGCAGCTTTAGCTTTAGCAGCTGGAGTCAGCTTTGTCTTTAATTTCTTCTTGCCAACAAATAATCCACCTTTCTTCTTCTTCCCACTACCATCAACCTTTGACAACAATACCAACCAACCACAGATATCGTAAGCTACTCTAAACTTCAGAAAAGATTCAGAAAAACTAAAAATTATGGAAAAATTAGCCAAATGTTTGACTAATAAGATTCAATACTCGTTTCTATATTTTCTCCCAATAGTCTTCTAAAAAAACCCATAAATCAACTGAAGCGAATTCAAATCTATCAACTTAATCCATCACAGATGATAATAATCCACTAGAGTATATGAGTCAGAAAATATCATTCCTCGCAACAGAATCGGATTCCTACTTACTCAACATATATATTAACTAGAGATCAGAATCAGCCGATAAGAGAGAGAAAAGGTGCATACTTTCATCTTTTTCTTGTTTATTTGAAGCTTCTTGATCTTCTTGTCCTGTATTTCTTTCTCTTCTGCAAATCGAAAAAATTCTTAATTTCGTATATACACAGGACTACAGGAGTATTGTACTGATCGTGTAAGAGATTTAAAGAAACGTACTCTGTAGATTGTACTCGTGTTGCTTCTTTCTCTTCGCTAGATTGTTCTTCTTCGACATTATTTCCCCCTCCCAATTTACCCCAAAAGATACTGAAGTTTGCTTGTTTCGAACCAGATGCGCGTTTTGTATAAACCCTAAATTTCAACAAGAACGAGTGTCAAGAAAACGACGTCGTTGTCGGAACTTTTATGGGCTTGGAGATAAGATATAGCCCATTTAGGCCCAAATGAAAGCACATAAGTTACAATATAAGCCCATTAATCCGAAACAAAAGCTGAGAGAAGTTGGAACGCCGTCGTTTTCAGTCTTCTCACAACTGTTCCAACGACCTTCCTCCAACTCAATGCTCTCACTTGTCACTGCAAATTTGCATGTGTCTTTTTGTTTTCTCGATCTTCTTCTTCTTCATCGTCGTCTCGTCTCCACCAAAGCCCTAACCCTAAACCTCGATTTTCCCGCCAAATGTATCAGTCCATGAACCTGCCTTTTTCTTCTAACCTTACCCACCGGTCCATCGTCAAACCACGATTATGCCCCGGAATCTCCGCCAGAGGTCGGAAATCCCTCCATTTCAATCCTTCCTGCGTCTCCTCCGGCCCAAAATCCGACGATTCGCCTCCGATAAATCTATCCGAGAAGCTCATTTCGCTCCTCAAAGCTGTTCCGAATTGGTCGGACGGGATCAAAGAGAGACGGATGCAGCAGAAACGCTCTCTCTACACTCACGAAAATTGGGTCAGACACAGAAGCTCACTCCGGCATCTGCGTCACGTATCCTCGAGCCCGTCTTCACGCGTTATATTGTCTCTGATTCCCCCTGTTTCCTTCTTCACCACCGTGGCGGTACTGATCGCCGCCTACAACTCCGCCGTGGGTTCGGACTGGTTACCTAATTTCTTCCCCGTCCTCCGAGCTTCTCCTCTTCCGTATCAGCTGACGGCTCCGGCACTAGCTCTGCTTCTGGTGTTTCGCACCGAGGCTTCTTATTCAAGATTTGAACAAGGAAGGAAAGCATGGGTTAAGATTATCACTGGAACCAATGATTTAGCTAGGCAAGTCATTTCTTCCGTCCATGGCTCCGGTGATGAATGATAATCAGAGATACGCTTTTGCGTTACATTGCTGCTTTCCCTGTGGCGCTTAAGGTCTGTTGTATTCGTTTCCTCCATCTATGTTGTTACTTGTGATGCTTAGGTTGGGTTAGGTATAGACCAAGATTGATGATTGATTGACTGCAATTTTTTGTTCATGTGTAGTGTCATGTGATTTATGGTTCAGATATGGCTAGTGATCTCGGGAATGTGATAGAAGCAGATGATCTGTCTTTGATCCTTCAATCAAAGCATCGTCCACGTTGTGTCATCCAATTCATCTCTCAAAGCCTTCAATTTCTGAAACTGGACAATACAAAGATAGATATGTTGGTAGAATGTTTCTTGGATCTTTAAAGCATTTTCATTTTTCTACACTGTGATCTCTGAGTGTTTCTCTTTCCATAGACTTAAGAACACAATGTCTTGAGCTCAAGTTAGATATCTTCTTTACAGGAATCAAAGATGCTGCAGTTACAGGAAGGAATTGGTGTGTGTGAGCAACTAATGGGTATCCCGATTCCACTTTCCTACACACGACTAACGTCAAGGTTCTTAGTCTTATGGCATCTTACGCTCCCTATCATTCTCTGGGATGATTGCCACTGGAATGTAGTTCCCGCTACTTTCATCAGCGCTGCATCTCTCTTCTGCATTGAAGAAGTACCTAACTCCCTTTCTCCTTCACAAGATTATTCAACATCCACTTTTTTTGGCTTGCCTCATTAGCTTTCTTCTAACTTGTGCTTGAAAATACCTTACAGGTGGGTGTTCTTATAGAGGAGCCATTTTCAATGCTAGCTTTAGATGAGCTGTGTGCTATGGTGCTTAGTAACATTGATGAAGCTGTTGAATCCGAGAAGGTCATACGCAATCAGATCATCGCAAAGAAAAGGATCCATGAAATTAAGCACTCATCAAATGGTTGGCATAAATCTTGAAGTAATGAATGACGATATATACTCTTGCGTTTTCATATGTGATGGCTAACTTAGATTTGCTATTAAGTATTGAATGTATAACACGTAGAAGAAGTAATAGACTTTTGGTAGGGAAACTTTACCTTCTTGTTCTGTGTATCCTCCTTGTGTGTTGTGTACTTTGTACATATGCAGTTTCTGATTTAAAGGCGGGTGATATTGTCATTATTAAATTCAAACCGAATAATTTAAGTGACGACAATATTTTTTTTCAAACAGAAAAAGCCAAAATAACCAACAAACCAAATATTGAAATGCGTACCTCCATCGTTAAGTAGTGATGATAATCTCACTTGTGGAAGATATATAAATAGGGGATTAATAAGTATTATTGCTAACAAAAGATCAGGCGGTTTAGCCAAAGCCACATGAGGCTTTAGTAATGTCTCTCTTTCTTTCTTTCTCTCTTAAAATTTTTAATGATAAAATTTACAGAAAAGATGCTAAAACTACTAGAATTAACAACATTAATAGTGAATAATTTTTAGCTGATTTTTTGGTGGGACAAACTAAACTCTAAACTTGTTGATGATGATGATCCATTACAGCTTCCCCTGTAGCAGAGAAAGACCAAAGAGGAAGATTACAACTTGAGAGAATTGAAACACGGAAATCAAAGATTGATGGATGATGGGATTGGGATGTAATTAAATTGTTTTTACCATGCAATTTTTTGACAAAACGCTCGAATTCGACAATGTTATGTCCTTCCATAAGAGCTGGGATGAGCCTACTGTAGGCAAATGATGACAAATGCCTTCTATCTGGATCGTTGGGAAACTTGACGCTTTCCAACATTTTGTTATACCCAACTCTATCATGGCAAGGAAGCGAGTTCTCTCGAGCAATCGGTGTATCTGTGTCCCACGCAGCGTTTAACACCTTGCAAAACATTCAAGTTTTAGATTTGAGGATTCACAGGCTTAACAAGCCGATATGCGATTCCCCTAAGTTTTTTTTTTTTTTAATACCTGCCAAGCTACTGCCTCAGGTTCCCCTAATGCTCCTGAGAAATCATCGGGACGGTTTAGAACTTGCACTTCACCGGATACAAGACTCAAAGTGGCACCATGCTTCTTTAGTGTAGATGCAATTGCAGCATAACCATCTCGGTTGCTCGGGTTGTAGAACCCAGCGGTTAGCTCAGCGGCATGGCTTGCTGTTCTGTACCACCAGTGTACGTCTGGGAGCTGTTTTTAAGTCAAATTGTGATAAAAAAAAGTCTCAAATTTTATTGGTTTTCAAATGGCTTAGAAAACTAAGATCAGTCACCTTTGCGGCGATGCAGCTACTGTTGAAGACTAGTTTAGCCAGAGAGAGGATTTGGTCAGCGTGATCTATCAGAACCTGCGAATACCATTTGAGAAAGAATCTCCCGTAGAGGCCATCGTAGTCACCTCCATCGCAGAAGAAACCGGTTCCCTGTGGTTGTGATTTGTAGGAGCCCGTGTTATCTGGGCCTCGAGCCCAAAACTGGTGCCCTCTTGATTCTGCTGCCTTTCTCAGGCTCTTTAAGAGATACTTTTCTTAGCACTGTGAGAGAAGTGGAAGTAAGCTAGCTGCGAGGCTCTTGGCTATCTCAAGATTGTTAAACTGTTGAAAAGGAAAGATACCTGAAACTCTCCAACGCCTGGATATCGCCACCCATGCTTTATGGGACAAGAAGGATAACGTAGCTCTCCACAGGGGCCTAGTCCAATTTCAACCATAGATATTACACCATCCTCTAGAAACTCCGCGAGTTCTATCCGAAAACTTCTCATGTAATCAAAGTACACCTATATTCAATCCACACAAAAAAACCATTAAAGTGTTTCACGAGTTCAAGAAAGCCATTAGGTGTTCAAGAATCCATTGATATATACAGAGATATATTGATTGCTTGTAGTGGACTCATGGGTATACCTCAAGTGCAGTTCGGCCTCTTAAGACACGTTCCTTGTCAATACCCCAAGAGAGGCATTCTGGGTTTCGTCTTCCCTCTCTATCAGTGAAATATATGTCAGGATTGGTTCGCCCGATTTCTGCCACCCAGTGAGGAAGTGGAATGCAAACATCATCACCAACATTGCCTCCACATTCGTGAAAGGACATTAGAACCTAGCAAGAAGGCACAAAAGAAGAGAGATGCATATGAATCTTGGGAACAAATCATTCTAACGAAACCTCCTCATTAAGAAAATTGTATTATCGTAAGGCATCATGCAGGCAAAAAGAGAGACCTGTATCTTAAGATTAAGATCACGGACTATCTGAAAAAGCTGCCTATAGCCATTCCAATTATACTCCTGTGGGGAATGACCCTCAGCTATTCCCCACCAGCAATCAACTTTAACCCCATCTACATGGATTGACTTCAATATCCTCAAGTGCTTTAGCAGTCCGTCCCGATCAGCCAGTTCACACTTCATATTGATAACCCCAAGCTGTTCACGTAGAAAAGGGAATTTAATCAGTAAGGAGAAAGTTCAGGAAAAACCATGGGTAAAAGGATAAGATCAAAGTTGCTTACAGGTAGCATCACATAAACCGGAACATAAGGAGTACCAGAGAAATCTTGCTCGGTCATATTCGGAGGAATCTCGAGAATCTACCAAATGCGAAATGGGGAAGAGAGTCATCAGATATGCGCATGGACATCAACAAGCACGCAGTGAAAATCTAACGGAGAATTTTTTTAAGGGGTTTTCAGTTTTTGAACATGTTTAGATTAAGCTGAGGAGACTATCAACTTCATTACCTGTTTAGAGTTGATAACACCGACTGAACAACGAACAAGCCCATCAGCCTTGTTTGCACCACCAACCAGTTCTGGAGACTGAGTTGGGGGTAAATCATATGGCGATGGAGCGGGAGTGAAAATACCTTTCATACGGCAAGAGTTGAGCTCCGTTGGGCTCCTATGGCCAGATGATACTCCTCTAATAGCAGGAGGTGAGGATTGCTGCGATGCCATGTGGGAAGCTGATGAGCCTGCAGCAACCGCAGAAGAACCAGGAGGAGGAGGCTTTGTCCCCTAAATAGTTAAGCCGAGGAAGCCATTCAAGATAACAATTTAGCAGCATTTGCTGAAAATGGATACCTCAGGAATACATAAAAATAGACAGCTTAGTAGTACCTGAGATTTGGATGGAAAAGTAGTTCCATCAGGAAGAACAACCCACCCAGCTTCCCTGGCCAAAGCCGCAATAACATCGTTGATATCAGCTCTGACCCTCAGATTATAGTTCCCATGCCTTCGTAAGCCGCCTAGGATCCTTGCAGTGATAGCTCTTCGATGCCGCTCTCTGAGCTTTGTTCGCTCCTTCTCTTCAACCGGTCTGCTTCTACGACTTCCCCCAGGAGTGCCCACTTGATCTTGCATTGACTGCTGAAACATGAAGTCGTCGTTGCTACTGCCTGAAGCTGCGCGTGTTCCTCTGTTCCGCTGCTCTCCATCATCTTCTTCCTTCACATCCGTATCCATTTCTTCGTCATCATCCTCTTCACTAGTTCCGAGCAGCCTCTGCATATCCGTTGCCATTACTTTATATCTCTTTATAACTTAAACTCTGCTGCTCAAGAATGTTGTTGTTATTGCCTTTTGGTGGAAAGTTCCATCTTTTACTTCTCTCTCTGGTTTTAATACTCCACGTGTACGTCTTCTGGACAAATGCTACCAAATATTCTATGGTTTTTTCCTTCCTTGTTGCTTGCGATTGGCCAGAATATTGGGAGAAATTCCAGAATCAAACGAAACTCATCTTATATATCTCTCAGTGTGCATAAGCTCTGACGACTCATGCCTTACAAAACAAAATCAGAATTTTCATCTACAAACATATTTCCAGACGAGAAAAAGGAAAACTTTGTGACAAACAAGACAGAGTTCATGAGGAATTGCAGATTTAAGTACCTAATCACATCATCTGCCCTCGGCGAGTAAGTTTCTAGCGCAATTCACTCAACAATCACAAGCATCTGGGCGAATCTTCGAGCAATACTACCCTAAGAATAGGAGCCGATCGACAATTTCCTCGCCTGTTGCCGTCCACGGGACCAGCGAAACCAAAGAGGGATAGAGGAGGAGAAGACGGTGGATCTCCGGCGGGTGAAAAGGGCGGATCCGGCCGTGAGATGGAGAAGGCGCGTGAAGGAGCGTGCGGCGTGAATTGGAAGACGAGCTTTCACGCGTGTGTAGCGCTCGAGCGTGTCTGGGAGAAAGAGGTGTGTGTGAAGCTAAGGCTTGGCACGAACTAGGCGTGTGTGTTTGTGCGTAAACCAAGGAAAGAGGAGACGGACTCATTAAACGTGTGAAGGGGGAAGCACGTGCCAGCACCACCATCACGAGATTTCGATGCCTCTCTGCGGCGCACAAGGCTCCTGATAGTCACGTGACCTGCCTGACCAGTCACAGTTCGCATGATGTGATGTTATTGTAGTTTACACACAGTACCAACAAACTGCGTGCGGTTTTTCTCTGTTCGATGTGGACTGCATCCCGGTTTATAAAAGCCAAGGAAAGCGACTTTTTGACCATCGGCTTGAAACCTCTTTCTCGTCTCGAGGGTTTGCGTTCCTCATCCTGAAGTTGACCAAACGACTTTTTTTTGTTTGTTTGTTTGTTAAAGATAGATTCCAAAAAAATTTACATAACAATTTACAAGTGTCATTAGAAAGACGTTGTCGTAAATCCAAATATAATTTAGACAAAAAATTTTTTAAAATCGTAACAAAATAGTACTAAGAACTTTTTCCTGTAGAAAAATAATATATTAATAATTATACATTGACAAACTTGATGGTATAAATGTGTAGATTTGCGATATTATGTGGTAAATGACATTTTAATAGCATTATGGGACAGCCTTGAATTGTATACACCTAACGCTTCATTATGAGATTGATTAGCCAAATGTGGAAGGCACGTCTCTTCCCCACAATCAGATCAAACGGCCATAATTCGCCGGCGATATTAATTTTATTTTTTTCCATATTAAATAATAGTAATTTAACTCTCGAGGTGAAGGTGGGGGGAGCCTCCATGTATTAACTAACATTCGTCACGTTCATCAGAGCCAACAACGAAAGAGAAGAATTAGAAACTCGCCGGAGCATCCACCATTACACAGAGTCGTGATGGAGGGTTCATCGAATCCCGACCAAAACGAGGTATCTGTCTCTGGAACTCCGACGAGCTCCGTGTCTTCGCCTTACCGAAGAACATATTCCGATATCTCCGGATTATCTCACCGGTTCGACGTTCAGAGCTTCTATAGCCGGCCGCCGATCAAAAACGCCGTCGTTGTCTTGAGTGGCCATGAAGAAGATCCCTCCGAAGACGCTGTGGAACCAAAAGATGACGTCGTCAATGACGTTGACGGAGAAGATAATGATCCAGACAGTGACATTGATGCTGCAGAAGACGCAGGTAAATTAGAAAACACTCCAACTTTGTTCTCTTCTCGTCTCGATTAAATCAGGTTATGTAGTGCAGAGCTGGAGATGATGAGGGAAAGATTTGCGAAGCTATTGCTTGGTGAAGATATGTCAGGAAGTGGGAAAGGAGTTTCTACAGCTGTTACTGTTTCCAACTCCATTACCAATCTCTATGGTTCGTCTTCTTCTTCTTCTTGTCCTTCTTATTATGCTCTGTTTTCGTAACAGAGCATAACGGAAACAGAGTATTAATAATGCGTATTTTGCAGCGACTGTGTTTGGACAGAGCTTGAGATTACAGCCACTGAGTACAGAGAAGAAGGACTTGTGGAAACGAGAGATGAATTGTTTTATGTCTATTTGTGATTACATTGTGGAAGTTATTCCAAGATCTCTTGGTACTAACGTTGAGGTAAAATAAATCAAATATACGGTTCTTAAATTTTGGCTCACACGATCCAAACGCTTAAAAGTTTGATCCTTTTTTGTTGTTCCAATTCCTAGATAACAGAAACAAAACTAAGATCCGATATTCTCATGAATCTTCCTGCTCTGAGAAAACTCGATAATATGCTAATGGTAAGTCGAATACACAGATTGAAAATCAAGATTGATCACGATTTTCAAACACGATTGGTTTGACTTTGAATATTGTAGGAGATATTGGATAGTTTTACGGAGAATGAGTTCTGGTACGTAGAGAGAGGAAGCTCATCGATGAACTCCAACAGTGGAGGTAGAGATTCAGGAACGTTTCGGAAAGTGGTGGTTCAACGGAAAGACGAGAAATGGTGGCTTCCGGTGCCATGTGTTCCTGCTGAAGGTTTATCGGAGGATGAACGAAAGCATTTGCGTCACAAACGCGATTGCGCCAATCAGATACATAAGGCTGCATTGGCTATTAACGACTCCACTCTTAATGACATGGATATTCCTGATTCTTACCTCACCACTCTCCCAAAGGTATATTATATATATATATATATATGTCAAAACTCTGTATATGTGAAATGAATTGAATCGAAAGTGTTGTAATCAATAAGGTTTTTTTTTTCTTCTTTTTCGAACAGAGTGGTAAAGCAAGTGTCGGAGACGTGATATACAAGCAACTGTGCACGGCCGAGAAGTTTTATCCGGACCAGCTTCTTGACATCTTAAAAATTTCATCGGAGCACGAGGCGCTTGAGCTCGCTGACAAGGTCGAGGCTTCGCTGGTTACGTGGAGGCGTAAGACTGGAGGGTTGGCTCACTCTAAGTCCTCATGGGACATGATGAAAGATGTCGGTGGCGATGCTGGCAATGACAAGAACCACATTCTCGCGGCTCGAGCCAGGAGCTTACTCTTTTGTCTGAAACAGAGATACCCTGAACTCTCTCAGACCTCACTTGACATCTGCAAGATTCAGTATAATCGGGTGAGTATTACTATAGAACCTTTTGTTACAATTTGTTTTAAGATCCCGATCTGGAAACATCGAAATTATATATTATGATGAATATACTGTGTGTGTTTTTGTTTTTGTTTTGGATAGGATGTGGGAAAGGCGGTATTGGAGAGCTATTCGAGGGTTTTAGAAGGTTTGGCTTATAATGTTGTGTCGTGGATTGATGATGTTCTTTACGTCGACAGAACAGTGAGGAACAGAGATGATTAGGCTTTCGATACTGAGGTTTTTTTCTTTTGAGCACCAACAAAAATATATGTTTTCCATTATTGTTTTTGGATGTAATGTGGTTGTTTTGATTCGACTGTTGCCTTGATTTGTTTTGATTCAACTGTTGGCAAAGAGCTTAATCTGTCGAATATTTGCGGTATTGAATTGATTTTCGAGTGAAACATAATGAAGCAAGATGTTCGTCTTATTTAAGTTCAAGCCTCGTCTTATTCATCCTCATATAACAACATACAGCTAACATTCACAACAAAACTCAAAACTCTACAGAAGCCAAATGGAGAATAAAACAAAAGAAAGAGTTTCTGCAGTCTTTGGGAGGGGATATTAAAACCTGTGGCTGTGTGTATCTGCACAAGCAGGGAAACTAGAGCTTGTACATGGCAGTGGAAGGTGAAACTGTACAGAGTAAACAAAGGAGTATCTCGAGTGTCGTTCTTGTAAGCACAATAAGTTTACTTTCTGATAGTGTTGGTTGAAGCATTTGAAACTCAAGGAATCAGTGCATTGTGTTGACTGTTTCAGCTTGGAACAAGCCTGTGCAGTTGCTGAATATCTCTTCTAATAGCTCGTCAAGAATAATATCGCCTGTTTCAGAACCGATGCAGCCGATATCAAAGCGGAGGTCCATCCAGCATCCAGCTCTAGCCAGGTCTTTCCTGACTATCTGGTCTAACGTGTGAGGAGAAGGCAAAGGCAAAAGATGCCAGTAAACCTCTTCTTGTACCACTTCAGCTGCATTTTCCATGTCTGGGCAAAACCGGACTGCCGGTTTAGCGAATGAAATCCAAGGTCCATGCTCACATAACCCCATGAGAACTTCATTGATACAGTCGAAGAGGAGTTTCTTGTCGGTGCAGAAGTTTGTAGAGCAGAAACCAATGTCATCCATTAGAGCCTGCTCAAGAAGCTGCTCGGAATAAAAAGATCTCGCCAAAAGCTCTTCCCAGTTCAACTCTGAGGATTTCACCACCTCTTCAACGTATGCAAGTGCCAGTTCCTTGTCATCCATTCTAGTTGTGACTTCATTGTCTTTGTCGGGTCTTGGAGACTCAGGTTCTTCGAATCTTATGCACAGTGGTTGCAACCGCATTTCGACTATTTGAGTCAAATGATAAAAGGTCAGAAACTGAGGCTTTGAACCAAAAGTTTGACCAGAATACTGAATTGGTGTAGCAAATCCTTTTCTAGGCATACCTGAAGAGAACCTGGAGCTTTTTGGACTAAGGTCATCATCTGTAAAGAGAGGCTCAAGCACAGACACAGGGCTTGACTTTCCTGGCACATCAATGGCATTGTCTTGGCACTCTGACATTTTTACTGAAGAACTTGGTGGAGAACACGGTGAATGACTCTCCTCAAATGTTTCCTGAGTCGAGGATAAAGCAGCAAGTATGAGAATTCCTTCAAGAAAAAAAAATGAAAATGTATCATGTACACAAAAAGGCTTCAAACCTTTTCCAAGGGTTGTTTGTGCTCATCTTCATCGTGAGTTTCAAACTTATCTTCATCAACATATGTATCTTGATGGAGAATGGAAAAGCTAACTGCTTCAGACAACGAATCCTGGACAGTCTTGTTTTCCTCCCCATTGTCTGAAACAACTGCTTAAAGGCAGTTAGCATCATTTTCCCAGTTTGTCAATTTGAAAAAAGAATCAGATCAAAAGAAACAAAAGAAAAGGAATCACCACTGGGAATTGGCATATCACTCGTAGATGGTGTTTCTTCGTGTTTGTTTGAATCTAATCCAAGCGTCTCAGAGTAATCTTCTGGACTGCATTGCTGAACCTTTGGTTTGTCGGTTATCTGATGACCAACAAAATCATGGGCCAAGGTCATTCTTGGACTGCTTTCTGGTGTGGAGAACTCAGGGAGAGCAAGAATCTTCCCGAGGATTCTTGGTACTTCCTTATCAGGCAAATCCACCACATCTATGTCTCCTTCTGCAAGCATATCAGACAGATGTTTCTTGGCTGCAATGTATATACCACACATGCTCTTCTTCGAATCTTCATTTCCGTGGATAGTTTCCTCTTTATTAAGCTCGCTTTTTGCAGCAATGTCAGGCAACGTTTCCACATCTGAAACATGTCCCCCGGAATTAGTCACTTTATCTTCTCCCAAACAACAGTTTTGACTCACGTTAGACGACAATGCATCTGGATCTGGATCAGAGTCATGTTGAGCATTGCATGGATTCTTCCCAACAGTAGATTTTAGTCTTCTTCTGATTCTACTGAGAATAAAGCGAGAACCAAATCTCCCATTTCTGGCCTTGTTTCTTGTAGCATGTGTTTCAGGTGATGATGAACTATTTGGCTCAGGCTTCAAGATTACAATTGTTTGTGTACTTTGGGAACTTGTGCTTCCATTTGAAGAGAAGCTCGTCTCTTTGATTCTCTGAGAAACTCCCGAAATTGGCGTACAAATGTTGAGGAATGATTCTTCTGTAGAATCCAAGACCTCGAGTGCATCTTCCTCCAGGTTCTTGCAGCTCTCTGCCTCGCTTTCCTTCTGAGCTATCAGCCGCTTTATCAACTCGCTGAATTTCTCTTCGGAATCATCATCTATGGATTCAACTTCTCTCTGAGATATTCTCGGACACTGATCATCTGATTTCTCTGCATGATCATCATCGCCAGCAATCAAAACATTGATGTCCTCACTGTCTTTGCTGCAGTTTCTACTTCCCCTCTTCCGGCTTCTCGCCTTTGTCCCTCCTCTGAATTCAAAATCACACTTTTGCTGAGTCTTCTCATCAATCTCCTCTTCGATGAGCTTCTTGACACTATGCATCCCAGCTTCACTCTCCTAAGACAATGAACACAACATCAGTTTCTGATTCCTCCTCATACACAATAAAAAGCAAGCTTGTGACTCTCAAATCCAACAAAAACTTAACAAAGACCTCACAGTCATCACAGTCACAGGTAAGATGCTTCTCAACCTTGGTCTCAATACCTGCATTAACCAACAAAGTGAGAAACTTTTTGTTTTCAAACTCATGTGTATGACCCGAAAGGGAAAAATAAAATAAAACCTATGATTCTTTTGCTTCCACGTTTCTTATCCATCAACAGTTTCTGGTTGGATCCACCATGCCTGAAATCAAACATGCTCATAAACACCCAAACACATCCTGTCCCTTCACTTGAAAGATGTCTTTTACAAATCTCTTTCTCCATTGAAATATCCACAATGCTCTTCTTCCTCTGCTTCTCTCTGTTTTCCTCCTCTTTTACCAAAACTCTGACTACAATCAAAGAATATCCTCTCTGAATCAAAACTGATCCTTTATACGATTCATTTCATGCAGTTTTGATTACCGTCGAAAAAAGAAAGAAAAAGCAGAAATAATCCATCTCACCTGTAGAATCCGATCCAATGCTTGCAAGAACAGGAAAATGGATAATGCAGATGAAAAAAAAGAACTACTGCTAATACTTTACCCTACTCACTCCGAGTTGGGCCTCCATTGTTTTATAAACCTTGAAGATTTTTCTCCCAGATTTCGCATAACTTACGGGTTTTTTTCGCTTATTATAATAAAAACTCACGAGAGGTGACGAAGCTCGAGACACGAGAGTAGATGTTTAGCAAAATGTGTCATTTAGTAGACCCACACTTCTCACCAGAAATATCCTTATTTAAAAAATACCCAGAGAACAAAAAAATTACAGATTTTTTTGATTAAGAAATCGACAATTGGCATCAAACTACAAGAGTTTACAGTAGAAACGACAAAACCCATATTACTACTAAAATAGAGAGAAATCGATTTTCATGATTTACGTATGATATAATAAGATAATAGAAGAAAAATCGATTTCTTTTTTTAAAAAAAGGTCAAAAGCTTCTTTTGTACTTTTCATTACACTCTCCTGCTTCTGCCACATTAGCACATGAGAGAGTGTCACGTGGCACTTCCTCATTTAATTTTCAAAAAAATAATTTAATCCTCTTATTTGCATTCAAAGGGATTTAAACTCATGATCCTCTCATTAAAAGAAGACCATTTTTTCCATTCTGCCATGTGTACTCTTTAACAACCCTCTCTAAAAATATATGCTATTACCTCTATGTTTTACATATTAAATTAGAAGCACTTTTTTAAATTTATATGTATATCAATTATAGATTTATGTACAAAACGCATAAATAAAGACATTCTCAAAATGATAAATTAAAAACATTTTTTTTTAAACATCAAGTAACATAAATAAATATCAACATATGTAAAATCAATTTTACATAAAAACTATTAAATTTGAATTCAACTATCTAAAAATTATTATAAGTAGATAAAATTCTAAATTAATTTAAAAAATAATAAATATATAAATCTTATATAATAAATAATTTAAATATATCATTATATTTTTTGAGTGATTTAATCTTTACTTTTTAATATACAAAAGCTTAATGACTGTCTACAGGACCTGCCACGTCAACATCTGAAAGTATGCCACGTGTCATTTATTATTTAATTTTTAAAAAAAAAATTGTATTAAATCTTAACCAAACAACTTTTTTTTCCTCTTATTTGCTTTCATACGATTTTAGACTCACAATCCTCTCAATAAAAGAATTTTTTTTTTTCCATTATGTCATGAGTACTTTGACAACACTCTATAAAAATTATGATATTGTCTCTATATTTTACATATTAAATTAGAAGCACTTTTTAGTTTATATGTATATCAATTATAGACTTATGCCCCAAACACATAAATAAAGAAATACTCAAAATGATAAATTGAAAGATGTAGTTTTTATTTTTTTAAACATCAAGTAACATAAATAAATATCAACATATGTAAAATCAATTTTACATAAAAACTATTAAATTTGAATTCAACTATTTTAAAATTATTATAAGTAGATGAAATAATAATTTAAAATATATCATTATATTTTTTGAGTGATGTAGTCTTTATTTTAAAATAAATTGCGATAATTAAACTTTAGTATAACAGAAAATAAATTATGATATGGAATAAATTAAGAAGTTAACTACAATCTATAAAATCTTAAGACACAACAAAATATTTAATTAAAAATCGAGAAGATAACAAATTATATTAAACAATATAGAGAAGAAGTTAAAAATAAAGAAAAATAAGAATATATGCAAAAATATACAAAATTTTAAAACATGGAAAAAATATGGATTCAATGCAAGATATGTAAAATAAATCTTCAAAATGGTAAATTGAAAAAAATTAAGATGATTATAATATTAAAATTTAGACAAATGAAAAGAATATGAAATTGAAGAACAAATAAAGATTCGTAAAATAATAAATGAAAGAAATTGCACGATTATCACGGAATAAAGTAGAAAATTAAAATTCTTTAAAATGATAAAATAAATGGTTAAAATATAAATCTAAAAATATATTATTTTAAACTTAATTTAAAATAAAATCCGCGCATCGCGCGGATGCGCGGATTCTCTCCTAGTACTAAAGAATCACATTTTGTTAAATTCAGAATTTGTAATCACACAATAGATAGATACCTAAATAAGTAAATACTAACTGTTTTTTTGCCAAAAAAGGGGAGACAAACCATCGTAGTACACTATACTGTACATGAATGTATGTGACTAAAAGTAAAACTATACTATATGACTGTATGTATATGTTGGAGAGAGAGAGGGTAATAAATGGAATGAAAAGGGGAATTGTCTCGGAGTCGGTAGGTAATGGGTCCTCCGGAGAGCCAAGTTGGCCGAGTGAGTACCGTACGGCGACAAGTGTGTGTCGGGGAGGGTAGCCTCGTCATTTATGAAGTCAGTGTTAATAAGCCCCCAATAAAAAAAATGAAATAATGGTATCATAAATACTTTCATTTCCCTAATAAATGCGGTGAGCACGATCGTGATAAATAACTGATAAATGAAACAAGATTGCAGAGCTAGCTGGTTGGTGAAATTGTTCGAATACAGAATCAATTTAAATACAATGTCGTATAGAAGAACTGTGAGAATTTAAATGAAAAAGGGTTATGAAAAAACGAAGTATTTGATCAAAGTTATAAATAAAAGGAATAGTAGTGCCAAAGAAGAGTCGCTCACAATTGACAAATTCCATTTATGAATATTTGGACATCATTCTGTATATTATTATTATCATTATGATATACAACAACGATGTTGATTCTTGTTTGGACCACACCTACTGTGTTCCCTTTGCGAATTTGGATACGTGTGTGTGCATCCATGTATATATAAATATTTTTTACTCCTTCCGTCTCATAATAAGTGTTATTTTGGGAAAATGTATCTACAATTATCTGGATGTATTAAACTCAAAACATATCCAGATACATCCAGTTTATTGCAGATACATTTTCCCAAAATGACACTTATTATGAAACGGAGGGAGTATATAATATCTGGTTTTTAATTTTTTTTTTCGTCGTTATGCATGCACCAATTTAGTAGTTATGATGTCCATTTATGATGATTGTATTAGCTAATCCAATCAAATGAAAAAGTTTTCGTCACTCTACAATGTTGTTAAATCAATATATCGTTTTTCTTTTCAAATTTCCAGTACATCATTTTTCATTGCATTTGATTCCTATTTAGTACTCGTAAATCCATTTCTAGCTAATTCAGATTCATTTAATTCGGTTTAAAGAGAGATTACAAAACCTATAAGTAGCCGTAAAGAAAACCCCTAATTAATTAAAATCCAGCTAACTTTTTGTTTTTGTTTTTAATAGTACAGTACCAAGACATAAGACAAAGGGACATTAACAAATGTGCGTGCAATGAAGACCATAAAAACAAAACTAAGAAAACGACAACGTTTCTTGTATGACAACAGACGAAACGAAACGAACGTTGTGGAGAATTACGAAGCATGCATATAGTTTCTTAGGATTCTTCTCTCTCACGGTCACACAGCTCTTTTCGACGTCTCTCTTGTCCTAAAGCGCATGTGAAGATTTGATGGGCTTTTCGTGCTTCGCTTTCACAGCCAAGCAATGTTTCATTGTTCTTGTTCGTTCTTAGGTACCATCGCCGAATTTTTGATTACTTAAATTGGAATATCAAAAGGATATCAATTACAAATTAGAAAGCTCACAAAACGTTTTTGGTTGCGTCATGTGTAATCAATTGCATTATAGTTTTTCTGACTTTTGAGATTATGTAATGTTTTGCGATATACTCCATCTGTTTATAAAAGAAGGTATTTTTGTGTTTTTCACACATATTAAGAAAAATTTACAAAAGACTTTTCTAATCTTGTTTTTATTAATTGTTACTTAAGTTATTCTTTAAATATTAAATGTTATAAGGGTAAATTAAGTAAAAATGGACAATAACTACATCTAGAAAATTGAAAACTTCTTTCTTTTTGAAACAATTTTTTTTTCTAAAACTACCTTCTTTAAGAAACAGAGGGAGCATATATATATTAATTATATAGAAATTTGTCATAATGTTGTTCTACCTAACAGGAAAAATGATAGATTAGTCTTATAAGAATAAAACAGGGTGCGCGGTTGCCATATTACAACTCTACCTAGTCACCACGCTAATTTAGTTAAGTGTGTTTGGTAGCATAACGAATCATTATGAACAGACGACGATAGCGTAAAATAATGAAATGTATGACTATCTCTTGAAACTTAAACATCTAATGGAGCCTGATATATATGTTGTTGATCTAAAATGTGCATACAAATATTTTCCCTTCAAAATTTATAAAAGTTTATGTCAACCAGCTAGTTACAATATCAGCTTAGACAGTGATGCATGGAATAATTTAATAAACGACTAACCAATACATATGTTTTTTTCGTTATCAACCATACCATATTTGATATGCATTACATATACATTTTCGTAATTCAAATGATAATGCAATGATAACACTAGCTAGTACAAATTAATAGACGCCAAATTACCAAAATAAATTTGTTTAAAAGTTTTGTCACGGACACCAAAAGAAAACACATAAAAACAAGAAACAAACGCTTTCCTACGAAGAAGCCGAAAATGCTAATGTTGTGGTTGTGGGTGGATGAGGAACAATGTAGTATGTAAGATTTTGTCGTATTTTTGTGTGCTACAAGGCTGCAATTTGAAAGTGTTGATAAGACCTTAAACATTTTCAAGTTTTTAAAAGCAAACCTTTGCATTCAGACTTTTGAAAGCAAAAGTTTGGATTCGGACGTAAAAACAAAACCGGGCTTAAATGGAACATGAAGGCCCGTACATATAATATGGCCCATTGAATATAAGTTCGTTAACATTTTTCATTTATTACTATTTATTAACTTTTGAGTTTTTGACTCTCTTTTTCAGTTTTTTTGTGTGTGTTTTGTTGGTTGGAACATTTCCTCTCTTTTCCGTGATACTAAAATTTTAAAATACAAGTACCAAACTTCATCTATAATTTTGTTACTCATAATGCAAACCATTTTTTTAAAAAACTATTATATGACTATAGAGATGATTCTTGTTGAATAGAGGAATTATGGTTCTTTAAAAAAATTATGTTAATCACCCGGTTATCGTGAAGACTAGTCATATCCAATTAGCGTTATTTTCCTAAAAGGATCAAACGTGCACAACCAATTCCAAATTGCAGTTTAAGATGAAGCATTTCGACGAGTGGATAAAGAGATGCTACATTGCCAAATCGTATATCCTATGTTAAAGTATTCCACGATGATGATAATTAAGTTATTTGGTTCGTTGATAAACTATGAAAATTGTGGATGTGCTTCGCCTGTCTTCATATCACGAGACAACCTTTTTTATTTCATTTTTTAAAAAACCTGTCAACTACACATTAACGTAATCTTTAATAAGAAATAGAGTTCTATTACGGCCCCGGGAAAATAATACAATTCAGACGAAAATGACAAGGTAATAGGCATTATGAGGAATATTCCAAATATTCTACATTATATAACATGGTACAACCACACACGCCACATTAACAATTCAACTAGTTCTACATTTATCAGAAAAAATGTTTTAATCTATATTATTAATTGTTTTTAGAAGATCTTTTCTCCAAAACAGAAATACTCAATAGTTTTAACTTTTAAGGACAAGATAACATATTTTGAATAAATAAACGAAACCAGCAATATATATATATATATATATATAAAATAATATATTCAGATTTAGATATTTTATATAATTAGGAAGTTAAACTTGAATTATTTAATCATTTAATCTGTCCTAAACATAAAATGCACCGTATCAAATTCAAGTTTGTGATGATGTTTTATGGATTTACACATTCAAATCCCAAAGGATCAGTTATACTACTGGAACTGGTTATTAAACAAATGGTTCATTCTTATAAATATTATTGTTATTTTTTTCTTTCAAATTTAGATGTTAGTTATACAAACCAATTAAAATATAAAAGTTAATTTTTTTTTTCTTCATATTTCTCTAGTTAACAAACTGGTTTTTTTTCTGACAATTAACAAACTGGTTATTAAAACAATTTTTTGTTCTTTAACCGACCGGAATGTAAACGGTGCGAACCGAAATCAGCAATGTTTTCCACCGGCGGGAATAAAAAGGTGGACACGTCGGTATGAAGACTGCGTGTAGTATTAGGCTACGAGTTGGTGTACCAGTCCCATCTGTGCATCTATGATTTAATCATTTAATCTATTATCTGACACACGTGTTCTCCATCGGTTAAAGTAGACCTTCCAAAAATCCCCCAGATATAAAATACTAGTGTGTGCTTGCACACAGCAGATGTATCTCTCTCTTCTTCTTTTACATTTGAGCACCAGGGCACATTAATCCCCAAGAAGCTTCGTTTGGCTATGTAAAAGCAGTCGCTTTTCTTCTCAATTTTAAACCATCTTCTTCACTCAGATTTCTCTTTCTCTCTTCTCGTGAATTTCCGAGGAAAATACCAAAAAAAAGACTCAATTTCTCAGTGTCGTGCTTCGCGTAGCGGTTCGTTGTCGTTTTTCTGCAACTTTGGTCAATACGTTTTCGAAATCGATATTAAACTCTTCTTCTTCTTCTTCTTCCTTATCCGTAAACTTCTCCGATTGGAGTGTCTTGTTTCCTCGCTAGTCAATTTTCATTCTGGTTAGAACTTTCCCTTTAAGGATATTGATACTTGTTTTTTTTACTCGGTGCTTGTTGATCCGTTCTTAATCTCTTCGTTGTTGTGTGGATTCAGAAAATCAAACGATCTGGTTTGTCGGATTGGGTATTCACCGAGACTTTTGGGGGTTTCGCAATGGCTTTGGTGACTCCGATTCCAGCAATGGGTGAAAGGGCTGGATCCATGAGATTCCACGGAATAGGTAGCCCGGGATCAAGGTCTAGCAGGAGCGGGATTATGGACGAACCGGTTTCGCGGCTGATCGAGGAGAAAATCTTCGTTGCTGTGGATAAACAGGTGGCCAAGAGCAAGTCTACACTCATTTGGGCTCTGCAAAACACCGGAGGGAAGAAGATTTGCCTTATTCATGTTCATCAGCCCTCCCAAATGATTCCAGTTAGTAAGTACCCGAACCTTGATTTTGTGCGGAAACAAAGTAGAGCCTTTTAGTTTTCTTAATGTTTTTCCCTCATCCTAGTGGGCGCCAAGTTCCCAGTTAGTTCTGTCAAGGAGGAAGAAGTCAGGGTTTTCCGGGAAAAAGAAAGGGAGAAAGTACATATGATCCTAGACGAGTACCTTCGTATATGCCAGCAGAGAGGGGTATGTATGTATGGCTTCATTTCTGCTATTTGTTTTTACTTCTTTTGATGCTATGCAATTTTATAAGGAGGCCAGTTTTATTTCGTTGGCTAGCACTAGGATCGTAGTGGCCTTATGATAGTGTACAAGGTAGACGGTTTTATTTGCTTCTTAATGGAGTCAATTATGGTTGTAGGTCAGGGCAGAAAAGATGTTTATTGAAATGGAATCCATCGAGAATGGAATTGTGCAGCTGATCTCGGAGCTGGGAATCAGGAAGCTTGTCATGGGAGCTGCATCAGACAGACACCATTCAAGGTTTGGGAATCAGGAAGCTTTTTATTTTGCTCTCTGCTCATTCACATTGAATGTAGATAGCTCTGCGCTGTCTCTCTCTGAATATCTTAACATTTTGGCTTTCTCTATCGTTACTTTTGGCTTACAGGAGAATGACTGAACTCAAGTCCAGGAAAGCCATCTTCGTATGCCGAGAAGCACCTGCTCTTTGTCAAATATGGTTTACTTGCAAAGGATACCTAATACATACAAGGTTTGGCTATTTCTTTTTTTTTTCCTCATCATATCCAAATCCTTAGATTTCAGTATGAATTGTACGAGTCTGGCATGTATAATTTTACTGTAGTATTTTTTATGCTTTCAGAGAGCTGCAGTGGCAACTGATGATATTTTTAACACTTTTCTTCATACTGGATTTTGACAATGACGGATCTCCATACTGCTTATTACAGGGAAGCTGCGATGTATGACAATGACACTGAATCAGAATATGCATCTCCGCGTCCTTCCATAAGTGCAAGCGATCTACTTCAAACTTTCTCTACACCTGAGTCTGAGCATCAGCATATATCTCGAGTACATAGCACCGATTCAGTTCAACAATTAGTAAGCAGTGGAAGTTCAACCGAACACAGCGAGAGGGTGTCGGATGGGTCTTTAAATACCGACGAGGGGGAAATAGAATTTGATGGCGGTGGAGTAACGGGAAGTGCAACAGTTATGTCATCTCCCTCCAATTTCCCGGTATGTCATGTAGTTCCTAAAGGAAAAAGCAATGCATTTTTATTTTGTATACTTTGCATTCTCAGCTGTCCAGGTACTGTGTTGATCATTGCAGGATGGGGTGGATGATTCATTTTATGATAAAATCAGACAAACTGCGTCAGAGGCTCACAGTTCAAAACGAGAAGCTTCTGCAGAGACTCTTAGGCGTCAGAAAGCTGAAAAAAATGCACTTGATGCAATCAGAAGGGTGAGTTTCCTTACTAAAGTAATTTACTTAGCAATATTAACCGTTTCTAGAAATGGTTGCTAGATAATCTAGTTGGAGATATATACTAGACTGGACCATCATGTTTGCTAGCGTATCACTCAAAGAAATTAGTAGGCTTTATGGTGGTGCTTCTAGTTACACAGATGACGGCTAGTAAATAATATTAGTCTGATATTATTGCTAATGATTATAGGCTAAACAATCAGAAAGTGTTTATTCTGAGGAGTTGAAGCGAAGGAAAGATACTGAGATAGCAGTGGCGAAAGAAAAAGAGAGATTTGTAACAATAAAAAAAGAGCAAGAAGTAGTCATGGAAGAACTTCAAAGTGCAATGGATCAGAAAAAGATGCTTGAGAACCAAATAGCAGAATCTGATGGTACAATGGAAAAGCTAAACCAGAAGCTTGACATAGCTGTGAAGTTGTTGCAAAAGTTGAGGGATGAACGAGAGGAGTTGCAGACAGAACGTGACAGAGCACTCAGAGAAGCCGAGGGGTTAAGAAGTCGTGCAGAGACCTCAACCCTACAGTTACCTCAGTACTTCACGGATTTCTCTTTCTCCGAGATTGATGAAGCAACTAATCATTTTGATTCGACCCTGAAGATTGGGGAAGGTGGATATGGAAGCATCTACACTGGTATACTGCGTCATACTCAGGTGGCTATAAAAATGTTGAATCCTAACAGTTCGCAAGGCGCTGTAGAATATCAACATGAGGTAATTTCTTGACATATTATTAGTGAATCTAAGGTTTTTTCAAAGTAAATATCTTGTTTCATTTCATCATTTTTTTGGTTCTCTGTTTTGTTGTGCACAAAATCCTGTCTACTAAAAGGGGACTCTGAAATATTGTCCTGGTGAAGTTTTAGCTTTATAGTAGTCGGTGTGGAGGAGCTTTGACTTATTCTTGCGGCATTGCAGGTTGATGTGTTAAGCAAAATGAGGCATCCAAATATCATCACGCTAATTGGAGCTTGTCCAGAGGGGTGGAGTCTTGTCTATGAGTATCTTCCGGATGGAAGCCTTGAAGACAGCCTTAATTGCAAGGACAACTCTCCACCCTTGTCATGGCAAAACCGTGTACGCATTGCCACTGAGATATGCGCAGCACTTGTCTTTCTTCATTCCAATAATGCTCATAGCTTAGTACATGGTGATTTGAAGCCAGCAAATGTTCTTCTCGACGTCAATCTCGTTAGCAAGTTAAGTGACTTTGGAACCTGCTCGCTACTTCATCCTAATGGAAGCTAAAGTGCGTCAACCGATGTCACAGGCACAGTTGCTTACTTGGATCCAGAAGCTTCCAGCAGTGGAGAGCTAACTCCGAAGTCAGATGTTTACTCGTTTGGGATTATTTTATTTCGCTTGTTGACCGGGAGACCTGCCTTACGGATAGCAAACGAAGTGAAGTATGCCCTTGATTCTGGAACATTGAACAACCTTTTGGACCCTTTAGCAGGTGACTGGCCCTTTGTTCAGGCTGAGCAGCTTGTTCGCTTGGCATTGAGATGCTGTGAGGCTGTCAGTGAGAATCGTCCGGACCTTGCGACTGAAGTCTGGAGGGTACTTGAACCTATGAGGGCTTCTAGCGGAGGATCTTCATCTTTTCATCTCGGCCGTAACGAGCACCGCATAGCCCCTCCATACTTCATCTGTCCCATTTTCCAGGTAACTAATCTGTGTAATTGAATATTAAGATCCATAATAACTACAACTCTCAGAAGACATTCTAAAAGTCATTGAAAATTTGCTTGTTTAAGGCCGCAAATCATTACGTTGCAGTTTAATGGAGACTAAACCCATTCCTCCTCTGTTTTTTTCGAAACTTGTAGGAAGTCATGCAGGACCCACACGTAGCTGCAGATGGTTTCACATACGAAGCAGAGGCTATAAGAGCGTGGCTGGACAGTGGACACGATACTTCACCAATGACTAATGACAAGCTTTCCCACACCAGCCTAATCGCTAACCATGCTCTTCGTTCTGCAATTCAGGAGTGGCTTCAGCATCATTGATGAAATGAGATCCTTTAAACCCTCAACCCCTGTTCCCGCAAGTAATCTCTTATGGATAAAGTTTTCGCCTTTTCTGTGGGAGGCAACAGAGAGCAAGTTAGCGAGTATGATTTAGTTTTTCTCGTCTTCCTTATACGCATACATACCATCTCTCCATAGCACATATTGTTGTTTACTTTTCCAAGCATAGTGTAAGTCCTCCATATTTGTTAGATATGAAAAGAAGAGGCTGGTGAGATTTGTATGTGTGTATATACAAATAATGTTGTGTATGAAAAATGTTATATGCTTTGACCGTTTGTGTGTGCCACTAGTTTGTTCCTCCATTATGAATCCGCGAAGGCCATCCATTTATCATCATCAAATCGGAAAAAGAAGCAAGCTGAGAAATATAAAAATGAAGCAATCAAAAGGGTAAAGAGCCGACGAAAACAAAGTTTTGAGAACAAATGTAGGCTAAAGAGTGGGCAAGTGCATATTCAATGGAGAGCTTAAAACGTAGGAAAGAAGCATGAAAGTGAAGTGGTTGTGATGCTTAAAAGATGGAACCTCAATAATTTTCAATTCCATGTAAACGAATGTCTCGTCCTTGTACACCACTCGAATGATAACAACAACAAAACGCAGCATATAATCTTGGCATAACTAGTGAAGGCCGACAGTAACTAGAGAGACATTGGAGGGATCCAGTAAGGGAAGAGTGGTGGTGTGGAGAAGGCTGCGGGAGACTTGGGACGGAAGGAACGTGGTTTTCTAGTGGCGATATCGTAAACACCAAAGCCATCGCCTGCAAAATAGATGGAGTTAGGGTTTAGGCCAGGGAAAGAGCTTGCCTTGACACAGAAGGGCTCATTGTTGCCGAGGAATATGCAGAGATCTCCAATGTCCTCTGTGTAAGACATGATCCTTGTTCCTTCTTCCTCTCTAAACACCATGAAACGCTTTGTTCCGCGACACAAGAAGGTTATATCCTGCCCCGGTTGGTGGTTCTGAGCGTACCACTTGATTAGGAAACGTTGCCCCGAGGGAGACTCCACAAGGTGTACAGTCTTGGAACATGAGTCCAAGAGCTCCCACTCGGACTGGGTCAACTCAGGAAGGTTGGAAAACCGCAGCTCATGCAACTCGGAGCCGGTCATGTCCTCCTCGAAGAAAGAATCCCAGGATTTCAAGAAGTGGCCTCCAATACTAGGAGTGTAGAACTTTTCATCTCTCTTTGAATACATAACCTTTGGTGGATCAAAATAGCGGAAAGGGGTAGTAAAGATGACCGAACCCGAGTCCTTGTGTTTGCCACCAGGCCTAAAGAAATTGATGCAAGATCCTAGACAACTCAGAGCCACTGCAAAATCATTGCTTTGATCAGGTGCACAAGTCATTGCGGCGTTAGTGATGGCGTGCATTTGGGTAGCATTAGGTTGACCCAGGGGATGCAAAGGAATGGTTTTTGGGGTTGGTTTGGAGCCACAAGGATTGTAGTAGTCGGTAACATACACGACTCTACGTTTATAATCATCACACTGGACCTTGAAAACTGCCCAACCATGGGACATTCCGACCAGACAACACGCTTTACGCAACTCCATGGGAAATACCTTGTCTCGGACAATAACTTCATCTTCCTTGACCGGGTCAAAATAGTGGATATCGCTTCTTGCATCAATATCCTCCCGAGAACTTAGGGAATAGGTGTCACGGTACATCAAGTAAGGGTTGGTGGTAGAGGAGGAGAACATCCGATTGCATCTCTGGGGGAAGCGTAACAAGAAGTAGACATCAGAAGAAGAATAAAACAGAGATTTATACAAGAGACAGAGAGAGATTGAAGAGATTTACCAAAGCAAGTTTGCGGAGGAGAGAAGGCTTGGAAGAGAGGCTGAGAAGCAGAGACGGCATAGCTTTTGTTTTGATTTTGTGAAAAATCAAAAATAAACAAAAGGAAGTCCCTTCTTGAGTAGATCTAAGACCAAAAGTCCTTACAAGAAAAAAGGGTTTTCAATTATTGTCTCTCTCTCTCTCACACTCTCCTTTTGTCCTCTGTTTCCAAAACACGTTTCTCCACTTTTCCTTTTTTCCTTATTTATAAATCTTGTGACAAAGCAAAACAAATAATTTTACTATTTTTCGTTTCTACGTTTCAACTTCTTTTACCGATCTCGAAAGCTAATTGGATTTGATGATACATTTCATCATCTTCAGCTATGGTTGAGCCTGTGGCATTTTCATTTCACCTACGTATCTTGAATTGGAAAGAAGGTATAACAGATCCTCGCCAACGGAGTGGATCTTGATCAGAACTTGTAGATGCACACTCTAGAGAAGTGTACTCATGATCGCTTCCCTGCATTATACCCTCATCAGTCACCAGATATATTGGTCTTATGACTTGTGATTGTTCTCACAATCCCAATATCAATCAATATGCTTTAACAAGTATTGTACAAGGTTTTGATGGTTAGAGTTAGAGGGTTGTTTGATATTGTGACATTATTATTAGGAAATTTAGTTTTCGACTTCTGTGTCCCAAGGACGACCTCTTGATACATAGGATTCTTACAGTTTTAGCGTTTGAGGCTGTTATTCTCATCCTTTGAAATTTTTACGCGACCCAGTTGTTAATATTTTCTTTATTGATCGTGTGGGTTTATATGAATGACTAGATGCATTTTGCACCTTGCTCCAAAGCTAAACTGTTTTTTGTTCTGCCATGGATTCAGACGATGATTCGATGAAGTCCTGCATCTGGCTTAAACTGCGATTTTTTAGCTAGAAGAAAAAGGCCTAAGGTTTGAAAATGAATACTTATTTATAACAATAACAACTAGCTAGAGAGGAAATGGAGGAACCCAGTGAGGAACCCAGCAAGGTCGGGGATTAGGTGAATGAGAGAAACCTGAGGTAGGCTTGGGTTTGAAGGAACGTGGGGTTCCAGTGGCGATATCGTAAACACCATAGCCTTCACCGGCGAAGTAGATGGAATTAGTGTTTAGGCCCGGGAACGAGCTGGCCTTGACACAAAAAGGCTCGTTATCGCCTAGGAATATGCAGAGATCACCAATGTCTTGTGTGTAACACATGCTCATCATATCTCCCTCCTCTCTGAACACCATGAACCGCATTGTGCCTCCACAATCGAATCCTAATGACTTGATCGCAGGGCTTTGCACATACCTGCCAAAAAGAAAGAAAGAACATCTTCTTAATTATAGTCATCACTCGGAACCGCAAAAGCAAACAAACAACCAGAAGCTCTCACCATTTGACTAGGAAACGTTGTCCTGAGGGTGACTCCACAAGGTCTTGTGTCCTGCAACAAGAATCAAGAAGCCGCAGCTCGGAATGCGAAAACTCAGGAAGGTTGTGAAAGCGCAACTCGTGGAACTGAGGCATGTTGGATAGGAGACCATCCCAAGACCACAAGTGGTGGCCACCAGAACTTGGCATATAGAACCTTTGATCTCTCTTGGAATACATCAACTTGGATTGCTGAAAATGATCGAATAGTCGATTGGTCATAACGAGGAGCCCCTCAGTCTCGCGTCGACCGGGCGTGTATATACCCACCGGACGTCCCGCAAACTTGACACAGATAACGCAGTCTTTCTCTTCAGGAGAAGAGGACATTGCCACGCCACTTACATATTCAGTTTGAGAACCAACTACATTAAGCCGAGGAGGCAGAGAGATCATCTTGGGGTTTGATTTGGAGCTCGAGGGATTGCAGAAGTCGCTGACTATTACGGAATCTCGGAGGCCGAGATAAACTCCCCACCCATGGGAACTTCCCACCAGCGAAGACATAACCAACTCTTTGGGAAGTGGCTTATCACCGACGGTGAAATACTCTTCCTTGGCCGGGTCAAACATGCGGAGCTCTGTCATTGCACCTGCGGAATCTGGTTTTTCAGAACAAGAGGCGACACGATACACCAAGTAAGGGTTGGTGGTAGAGGAGCAGAACATCCGAAGGGTATTGTGCCATCTCTGGGGAAGCGTACGTAACAAGTAAACATCAGAAGAAGAAGAAGAAGAAGAAAACAGAGATTATACAAAAACTAGAGACAGAGAGAGATTGAAGAGATTTACCAGAACAAGTTTGCGGAGAGAGGGCTTGGAAGAGAGGCTCAGAAGCAGAGACGGCATAGCTTTTGCTTTGATTTGTGAAAAATCAAAAAGAAATACGACCAAAGTCGTTGCCACAAGAAAAAAAGGGTTTTCAATTATGTCTCTCTTCCTATCTCACAGTCTCATTTTGTCCTCTGTTTCCAAAAACACGTTTCTCCACTTTTCCTTTTTTTTCCATACCTTATTTATAAATCTTGTGACAAAGGAAAAGAAAAATCTTGTGATCAAATTTGTACACAATATTCTTTACTAAGCTCCAAGTATTTTTTTTTCATTTCCTTCCCACCCCGTCAAATTATTATCATATTCTAAGATCTCACACCAACCACTTCAATGTTTTTAGTGGTTATTGGGAGATTAATTTATAGAGTTGATTTTAAAAGTTAAAAGATTTGTTAAATTTATAAATAGATGTTAGATTTAGAGATAGTTTATATATATATTAAAAAAATTATAAAAAAATATTTTACTCTAATTGATTTTAAAAATCTTAGGGATACAACTATTATTTTGAAAATTTGGTTTCATGTGTTAATTTGTTTAAAATGCATGATCCAATAACAAAGATTTTAGTGAAATCATAGAATCCTTAAAACCCAAACTTTTTGAATAACAATGGATTTTGATGAATTTTAAAAATCATAAAACCAATAACACAATATTTTAATAAGAATATCATAATCCATCAACTAATAACAATATATTTTGAAAATTCTAACAATTTTTTAAAATCTATTTCCCAATAACCACTCCTTAAATTTCAAAATTGATTTCAAAATTCTATAATTTTACTAAATTAAGTAAAAAGAAAGATAGTAATTAGCACAAATAAAAACCACACAAAACAAAAAAAAAATCATCTGGTTAACCAATCTCCAACCATGACTGACGTTTTCCAACCGATTATGTTTTATCCCAAATATTAACAATTTCGTTTATTATGTTTTTCTCCTCCGATTTTCTTTATCTTTTTCTTATATTTTCCTCCTTATTTTTTTTTTGGTGTGATATATTTTCCTCCTTATTGTAGTTAGTATTAAAATACACATATTATATTTAAAAACGTTCAATAATTTTTTTGTTTTTTTATAAAAAAAATATTTATTGTATAATTAAAATTTAAAAACAACTTAACCAATGACAAAAAAAAACTGAAAATACTATTGAATATAATTTTATATTAAAAATATAAAACATCACAAAAAATAAAACAAAATAATATTTTACTTCAAATCAATTATAATGTCACCATGACCTATCTACACAGAGAAAGTGGCAAGGAAGCTTGAGAGTGGAGAAGAGATTAGTGAAGATAGAGTAAGGGTGCAACTGGTTGACATATTGGAGGAAAAAAAATGAGTTGAATCATTGATTCCACTGCATTCCTCTGAAAACTTACCATTTAGGATGAATCAATTTTCCTCTATAATTTAGTGGGACCCACATAATTGGAAGAAAAATTACCAATTCCTCTCAAATTTGTTACTCATAAAAAAGGGAGAGTAAGAATAAATCTCATTCAACTTATTCACCTAAAGAAAATTATTCTACTCATTTTTATTCAACTTGTCATTATTACTTTCATTCAACTTATTCCTTCTATTTGTAACCAGTTGCACCCTAATTCACTATATTGAGAAGTCTAGCTAGATAGAGGTGGGAGATGCTCTCTCCTTTTCTAAGTTGAATAAAACAAACCTCGTTCAAAAATAGAAGAACCTTTCGAATTCTAAACCTTAAAACATAACCAGGAAAAAGATGAACATATAACTCAAGTGGCTTCTCTTCACGCATATTATTTTACCGTTTAAAAAAAAAATCTAAAGCACTGATGTGGTTGGAGTGGGTATAAATAGTAAATGTGGGAGGGATAATATGATAATAATCAGAAAAATAAAAAAACAAGAACTTAACTTCACTTTAATACTAAGTAGTAAACAAATAAGAAACATATTTACAAACAAACAATATCGTAAACTTCAACAACCAAACACAAACTTCAACAACCACTAGAAAACCAAGTTTACGATATCTCCACAACCAAACAACCAAACGATATCATAAATTTCAACAACCAAACGCAACAAATAATCATAACTAGTGAATGCCAACAGAAGGAATGTAGTTTTTTAGTGGAGTTATCGTAAGCACCATAGCGGATTCCAGATTTTGTTTTTATTCCAATAGATAACTTAAAGTCATATTTTGAATTAACAATTTTCTTCATTATGTTTTTTTTCCTCCGTTTTTCCTTATATTTTCCTTGTTATTGTTGTTAGCATTAAAATACTTACTTTAAGAGATGTTTAAAGATGTTTGGAGCTGTCTCAAAGACACCAACCACTTACTCACATATAAATTAGACTCATCATGTAACTACTAAAGCTTAATTACTATTGGTTTGTGACTAAACTAGTTATTTTGATTTTGGCTACTGATTAGTACTAGTGGTCATATCACTGAGCACCGATATCAATGCCTTGAATGACACCATGCATTATTTGAATCTGATTACCTCACATATGTTAACATTGAAGTTGCACAACACATAAAAGATTCTCGTAATTGAACATGGTTTGTCTTTTTATTAGATGCTTCTCTTCCTCTTTGCCTATAAGAAAGAGAATCTTCGTTACATCCAAACCACAAATAGAGAGATAAACACAACAAAGAAAAAAACAGAGAGGAGAGAATGAGACTGCCGTGAAGGATGTCAAAAAGAGTGGGAGGAGCTGTTTATGTGAAGGAAGCTTTAGGCATATAGGGAGAGCTTAGTCAGGGGGGAGACCAAAACAAGAGCTTGTTTGTCACTATGGCCTATTCCTACAAACGCATGAATTCTAATATGAAAAAAATATATGCTAAAATGTATTAGTTTTTTTAGTTTGTTAACTAGTTGATTAATAGCTATGCTTTAATTGATGTGACATTTGTTGTACAAAATTTATATCGAATAAAATGTTGAAATTTGGGTAAAAAACAAATGTTACAGTAATGTTATGTTTATTTAATGTTGCAGTAAGAAATCAGAAAGAAAAAAACAAATATGATGTCTCGTAAAACAATGAAATATATATTGTTTTAACGTGTTAGATCATATAAATTTATGTTAATTTTTATTTAGTTTGATAACTCATTTTTTATTAGTTAACTAATATATTACATATCTAGATAATTCATTAATTGATGTGACATATGCTAATACATATGCTAATATATATGCTAAAATGTATTAGTTTTTTTAGTTTGTTAACTAATTGATTAATAGCTATGTTTTTAATTGATATGACATTTGTTGTACAAAATTTATTTCGAAGAAATATCAAAGACAGTAATGTTATGTTTATGCAATGTTTATTTCTACATTTTTAATTATGTTTATGTAATGTTGCAGTAAGAAATCAGATAAAAAAATAAATATGATGTCTTTTAAAATAATGAAATATATATTGTTTTAAAGTGTTAGATCATATAAACTTATGTTAATTTTTATTTACTTATTTGTTATTAGTTATTAGTTATTAGTTAACTAATATTTTACATATCTAGATAATTCAGTTGTTATAAGTCAATTGTACATTAATGTATTTATTTTGATTGACAATAGTTTATGTAACATGATAATGTAGTTAGTAGAAATTGAAATCATCACATAAATTATAATATAAAAAGGGTGAATTTAATATATAATCCTAAATAATACATAAATAAAGAAAGTGGAACAAATGAATGTAAATTAGGTAAGTGTTTATTAAGTTTTTTAACGTGGACGATTTTGACCCTAGATGAGGTGTAGAGGTGTAGGTGAGGTCATCAAGATATATTTGGCAAAAGACATAACATTAAATGCAAAAGATACAGAAGAATCTGAGAGATAAAATCTAAAAGAAAAATCTAACATCACGTCTTAAATAAATCCATTTACTTACGTCAAATGTATCACGCTAACTAATATGGTATCTTGATAACTATTTGATTATCATGCTAACTAATATAACGCTTATTTAGCATATTGTAAAATATCGAGTTAACACAGTTATCATATAATAGAAAATGAAATTATCATGGTAACCCTGATATCATTTCGTAAAATTATCGTGTTAACCTTATTATCGTAATAACCATCGTGCTAACTTTGTTATTATTTCATGAAAAATATGAGTTATTGATTAACTAACTTTGTTAACTTTACAAGTTATACAAAATTATTTTGATAACCACTTAACTGACCATCACGAGCAATACCACTAACGTTATTGTTACTGCAGTCCAACAGTATTGTAGTCGCCACCATCGCTATCATCATCGTTGTCGCCGTGCGTTACGGCCACCACCGTTATGATCGTCGTCACCACCGTTATTATCACTACTGTCAATATTACAATTGTCGGTATTAAAGCAAATCTTCTCCTTCTTCCTTTTCCTCATTCATATAGTTCATCTCCTTCTTTCTTCTTTTAATATCTTCTCTTTCCTTTTCTTTTTTTTTTTGTTTGTGAACAGAAAAATATGTGGACACTAAGATGAAGAATGAAGAAATTCAATCTTTTGTTTGTTATGAATCAGAAATTAGACAACTTGTACCCAATGGTTAGTAGGGGCATTAACGTCTTTGTAATGTTAGCAGTAGCACAGAAAATGTGTCAGAAACTATTTCTTAATTTCATGTTTATTTGAGGCTATATCTTGCAATTTCTCTTATAAAAAACATAAATACTAAAATATTTGTTTTTAGTTTGTTAACTAATCAGTTTGTTAACTAATTGATTAATAGATGTGCTTTTAATTAATGTGATATTTGTTTTACAAAATTTATGTCGAATAAAATATTGGAAAATTGGACAAACAAATAAATATTACAGTAATGTTATGGTTATGCAATGTTTATTTCTATCTATTTAATTATATTTATGTAATATTACAGTTTGAAATTAGAAGAAAAACAAATGTGATGTCTTATAAATCAATGAGATATATATTGGTTTAACATGTTAGATCATATAAATTTATGTTAATTTTTATTTAGTTTGATAACTCATTTGTTACTTGTTAGCTAATATATTATATGTCTAAATAATTAAGTTAGTATGAGTCAATTTATACATCAATGAATCTATTTTGATTGATAATAGTTTATTTAACAAGTTAATGGAAACTGAAATCGTCATAAATTCTAATATAAAAACATATATGCTACAATATTTATTAGTTTTATAGTTTGTTAACTAGTTGTTGATTTTACATTTGTTATACAAATTTTATGTAAAAAAATATTAAAGTTGGAAAATATGCTACATAGAACATCGTAATGATAGTTATTGGAAAAGATGCGTTCAACTATAATTGGATAAAAAATTAGAAAAACATATAAAAAAATGAAAAGAAAGAAGTATAAATGAGAAAAATGTACTCATTGAATTAATCAAACATCATTTATAAATACTTATTTTCTATTATTAGTTACTTAAAATTTCAATTATTCTTTTAATCTCTTTCTCAATATTCTTCATTAACAACTGTATTTTAAATTGATGTGACATTTGTTATACAAATTTTATGAAAAAAATGTATTCTCTAGTAGTAATCAAAGAAAAATATGCTAACAACCATAAATAGATAAAGAAAAAATTAGGAAATACATAAATGAAAAATAAAAGTATAATTGAGAAAAATAATTTCTCTCTTATACTCGCCTAATTTAAAAAAACATCATTCATAAATATTTATTATTTATTATTTATTACTATATTATACGACTCATTGTGTGATATTGAAATCCTTTTCACTTTGGTGTAAGATCGAGTGAGTCAAGAAGGGACTTGTTGACTAACTCGAAAACCCTTTTTACTAAATCAAAGCAAAAGCTATGCCTTCTCTGCTTCTCAGCCTCTCTTCCAAGCCTTCTCTCTTCCGCAAACTTGCTCTGGTAAATCTCTTCAATCTCTCTCTCTCTGTCTCTCGTATAATCTCTGTTTTCTTCTTCTTCTGATGTCTACTTGTTACGCTTCCCCAGAGATGCCACAGTACCCTTCGGATGTTCTCCTCCTCTACCACCAACCCTTACTTGATGTATCGTGTCATAACGTAAACTTCATAAGCTGCAAGACAACTATAACATGGCAATACAAGTGTTGAGAAGAGCCAATAAAAGTCGAGATGAATTGAAAACAGATCGCGACATAGCAATTATACAAGTAAAGGACCTAAAAAGAATACATGAGAAGGTCTCTCAATCTGATGAGCACCGTGATGCTCCTCGGTACTTCATCCTAGAGAAAAATCAATGATCGTATCGACTCAATTCATAAAAACTGAAACCATTTTTTTTTATACATATGAAGCAGAAGCCATAAGCTGATGGCTTGAGAGAGAACACGAAACTTTTTCTTACAAAGTTAGTCCCAAATCTTGCTCTTCGATCTGCAATCCAAGAATGGCTTCACGCTGAGACAAAAACAGATTAAACAACTTTATTTCGTTGAAAACAGCTAATAAATAAATAAAAGATGCCATGTCGACGAATAACATTACTACTATATCACATTTTCTAACATTATTTCTCATGACTAATAAAATTAACAAAAAATTTATTTTTTATTTTACTTGTGGTAAAAGAAAGACAGAACCATTGATCAAGTCCTTTTCCATATTATATGTATAAATTGGTCGAATATTCGATTCCAAGGAACACACAAGAGTCGTGAGATGTGCAAGTAAACGGGCATATGCGGATACAAGAAGAGACAATTCTCTTTTTAACATTTTCCCCAGATTAAATTTTGTCTCTCCATTTTTCCATTCTATCTCAAGCTATGGAGGAAACAGCCACGTGGCGGATCCTCGAAGAGAAAATCTACGTCGCGGTTGGGAGAAACGTATGGAAGAACACATCAAATCTCATGTGGGCATTACAAAACTCCCAAGGAAACAAAATCTGCATCGTTCATATCCACCAGCCATCTCCATTGATTCCTGTCTGTGAGTACATCTATCTTAATGATCTGCCCTCTCTTGACTTTATATGTTAGGCTAAGCAATTAAATTAAAAGGTATTTTGACTTTTTTTTTTTAAACCTCTTTTGATGCAAAGTGGGTTCCAAATTCGGAGCTTCGACGGCAGATGAGGAATTAGTGAAAGCATACAGAGGCAAAGAAACGACGAAAACCGACAAGATTCTACAAGAGTACCTTAGTATTTGCCTCANAAATAAAAAAATAAAAAAATTGGTGATCAAGTAATTTTATTTTCCTTTCCCACCCCCTCAATTATTATCATATTCTAAGACCCCACACCAAGTACTTCAATGTTGAATAACCATAACAAAATCAAAAATTAACAAACTAACCAATTGGTTAGAGAGAGATAGGGAGAGATAGAGAGAGAAAATGGGGGTTTTTGGTTACCGTGTTGTTAACTTTTTTTTTTTTTTTTGGCAAAGGAAAATGGAGGATCTCAAGTCTAAGAAAGCAAACTTTGTCTGCCAACAAGCGCCTGTTACTTGTCATATACACTTCACCTGCAAAGGAAACCTTATCCACACAAGGTTTCAGTCAAAGACCTTTTCTTTTTCTTTCTTTGTACATGTATGATGGATGCGCTGCTTCTTTCCTGATCATTTTAGGGAAGCTAGAATGGATGAAGTTCGAGCTCTCTCTGCGCTCTTGTCTGAGTTTCAGCGGCTTGTGTTGTCACAAACAAGCACCAATCCACTTGAAGAGGTAGCAGAAACGCAGGGGGAATCCAGCAGATCTTCTCGAGCTTTCCCGGTATGTGTTTGCAATTCCGAGTTGAAAATATATACAAAAAGAAAGACCATCCACATTCTATATTTCCATTCCCATCTGGTTGAGGACTGTTCTTGTTTTAATCAGTGCAGCGGAATGGGACTGAACATGATGATAAACTTCATCATCAACTCCACCAAACTGTGGCAGAAGCTCACAATCCAAAACCATGACCATTCTGAGTGAGAGGGAGATAATGCACTGAAATAGTTGGTATATACAACAAATGTTTGTATCAAAAACCATTTTGTGTAAGTTGTGATGCTAAAACGGTTTATTTGTTAACGTTTACAGGAATTACAACTCTCTCCAATATGAAGTAAAAATAACTTAGTTTAACTCGAATGATAAATTTATGTACTAGTCCCGTTCTTAGTACACTCGAATGATAAACAACCAACAAACACGCAATCTGAATAAGGAACTAACTAGTGAAGGAAAACAGAGCATATATAGTGACTAACTAGAAAAACATTGGAGGGATCTAACTAGAGAGACACTGGAGGGATCCAGTAAGGGATGAGTGGTGCTTTGGAGAAGGCTGAGGGAGACTTGGGACGGAAGGAACGCGGTTTTTTAGTGGAGATATCGTAAACACCATAGCCATCTCCGGCAAAATAGATGGAGTTAGGGTTTAGGCCAGGGAAAGAGCTTGTCTTGACACAGAAGGACTCGTTATTGCCGAGGAATATGCAGAGATCTCCAATGTCCTCTGTGTAAGACATGTTCATATCTTCCTCCTCTCTAAACACCATGAAACGCTTTGTTCCCCGACACAAGAATGTCATCCCCTTGCCCGGTTGGTGGTTCTTCTCTCTCTCTCTCTCTCTCTCTCTCTCTCTCTCTCTAAACATACCATAACATGTTTTTTGGCTTCGCAGGTATGCTCAAAGCCCTCCGGCAAACTCGGTAGCATTGGGTTGTGGCGGCACTAAGCAATTCATGGTGTTTAGAGAGGAGGAAGATATGAACATGTCTTACACAGAGGACATTGGAGATCTCTGCATATTCCTCGGCAATAACGAGCCCTTTTGTCTCAAGGCAAGCTCTTTCCCTGGCCTAAACCCTAACTCCATCTATTTTGCCGGAGATGGCTATGTTGTTTACGATATCTCCACTAAAAAACCGCGTTCCTTCCCCCGCAATTCACCCTTATCTCCGGGCACACATTACTTGGTTCCTCATTGGGCTCCTCACTGGATTCCCCTATTTCCTCTCTAGTTAGTCTCACTGGTACTGCTTACTCGGCCATATGTTGTACCTTTGCCGGAAGATGAAACCAAACAAATCATCTTAATGTGACCATGTGAGTGTTTTGCTTTAGCCTCTTAGGTCTTTTTATTATATAGAATGGCTTCTTCTCTTCCTCGTGTGGCTTGTGAATTCTGATGTTAAAACAATCGAACATGTTTGAGCTTATATAACACAAAATGAAACCAAAAAACTAACCTCGAACTGGATTTTAAATTAGACCCACCAACTAAAATACTCAAATGAGGTTTAACAAAGAAAAAAGATCAACCACTACAAGGTTAAAAATATATATCAAAACTGCATCCTCCCTCTCAGATTGAATCAGAAAAAAAAGACAAAATGTTGTTACATCCTGTTCCAGCCATTGACAAGCGTTTTCAGCTTCAATTGTGTCCTGGACCTTCAAATCCAAACTATATCCTATCAGTTCAACTCCACATTACTATAAATGGAAAGATAATGCCGCCTAAGTGATATCATTACCTATATGCCGTCTTGCAGTCTCGTTGCCATTTAGGGAAAAGTGAACAGGCCTCCTTTCTTGTCCTAGCGATCGAACCCAACTGGAGTTCAATCTTCGAGCAAAATCTTCTACCTCTCTGTAAATAACATTGTATTCGCTTTAAGATATATCCACAAGTTTCGAACTTAACAAGAGTCTTACCTATCAAGCATTTCCTTCCTGGCTGGATCGATTTCATCATCTATATCTTCATCTTCAGACCCGGCCTCTGGCGTAAAAATGTCATCTTCCATTCTAGGTAAGTTTGGTACCTCTCTCATGCTGGACCCAGTCTCTTCAACACCTTGTTGTTCGGAATGAAGATCATGTGATTCCTAAGCACAAGGAACGCATGCATTAACTTTGACAAATGCCAACCAGGAAGGAGCAAACACAGAGGAGCTAGTCTGAACCTTGTCATGAAAGTCTTGTGGTCCTTCTTTTTCATCTGAAGAAACAATCTTCTGTTCCTTCTTTTTCTTGTTCTTCTTTTTCCCCTTTGACATCTTAACCACCTTGGGACCTGTGAAACAGAATTTTCCTTAATTGCAATGAGGCATTCAAAAGGAAGCAGAGAATAGAGAAAGGAGAAGACTAAGAGGCAACGCAAACACAAATTCACACAGCAAACATCTCAATCCAGGACACCAAAACTCGACTATGGTTTATTCACCAAACAATCTATAAATCTACTTCTTGCATATGCATGAAAATGGCAGATATGTAGCCCAACGAGACAGCAGCACTAGAAGATGAGTATTTTATCTCAGGCACTGAGCAAAAAGATAATAGTCTTATCACCAAAAATATACATCACCGAATCAACAAAAAAAGTTCCAAACCATGAACTAAAATGTTGTGGTACAGTGTAAAATAGATAACTCAGAGCAGCCAAAGAAGAAACGGAACAAAACGAAAGGATATTATGAAGTTAGAAGACCAGAGTAAGAGATCAAAGGAAAGTACCTCTGCCGTTAATAAATGACAACAGGTTATCCACAGAACGTTCGTCCACACGTCCTTCAACCTCAACATTCTAAGACATGGAAAACCCTAACTTCATAAGCTAGTGAAATAGTTAAATCTTAAGCCAGCCTCATTCATAAAGCTACAAATTACACTATCCTAAACAAGTAAAAGTGTAAAACAGAAAGTGTTATACAGACCTTCAGTCTCTCTCTTTCTTTCAGCTCCTTTCTTTTCTTTGCGTACAATCTATTTAGTAGCCGAATCCGAGGATCATCCATTGTGTTCTTCAGAGGCTCTAGTTTCTCCTCCTGGACAAATGATTAAAGAGCGGTCAAAAAGAGAAGCAGATGGAGAATAGATGATCTTGAGAAGAATATACCTCAGTAAGGTCATCAGGCAAATGAAATATGTCTCGTATCTCCTCTGGGGTTTTTCCTTCAATGATTCTTGCAAGTGCGCGACTAGTGAGATCAACCAATGGCTTCAGCTGCAAACTGTCAGCGGCTGAGGTCAACTCACAGAGCCTCTTAGTGTCCATTCGGATGAATTTTTCATCATAAGTTTTTCGTTCCTAAAGAGTGGATAGATAAAGATATGTATTGAAAGTGGCCAGATGGAGTATGTACATGGAAATGATTTGTTTCCAAATATTAAAGATGTGTGTCATACAAACCTTATTTGAACGTCCAGGCACTTGATGAAATCTGCAGTAATCAAGAATCACGCTGAGCAAAGCTGGGTTTACTCGCTGTGGAAGCGATATTGCCTGATTCTTAGAAGATCCAGCACCCTTGTGTATTACCTCTTGACAGATCATGGGACAGAACATTGCAACCTCTTGTTCCACTTGCTGGATGGAACCATCAGCAGTTTGAAGCCAGATGTAGGACTTCATCGTCTGAATCCATGGCAGAGAAAAAAAGCAGTTTAGCTTTGGAGCAAGGTCCACAATGCATTTAGAGAAATAGTCTTAATCACGGCCTCAAACGCTAAAAACTGTAAGAATCCTACGTCGAAAGCTAAATTTACAAATAACAACGTCACAATATCTAACAACCCTCTAACCATCAAAACCTTAAACAATACAAGTTAAAGCATATGGATATTGGTCCTTTCCTATTAGAGGTCCATTGTGAAGAGTGCTTAACTAAGATTGTCTAGTAGCAGAAGAAGAAAGAAATTTCACATCTGGTTTCATGATGGCCAAATCACCTTCTGACATTGATGATGGATTTGATGACCCAGTGTATTGCTATTAGGCTCCTTTAACAAAAAAGATGCACCTTCTTCAGCTCCAATAAATAGGGCACACCCAACTTAACAAGGCCTCTGCTTTCCTTATAAATCTTGAAGCTCTTCAGAACAAAAAGTAGCCACCCAGAAAATTAGCCCAAGTAGGAAAACTTCCAAGTCTATGAGCATTGAGGTTAGATGGCGATCTCAAGCAACTCCATCCACCAAACAAACTAGTCATAGAAGGGAAAACACACATAATAAAAAATTAACCACTCCACCAAAAACAAAAAACAATGAACAGCTAATTTCGTAAAATAATCTTCCTAGAATGAGCAAACTCACTCAGAAAGCCAATCCTACCCTGAATTTTACATTGAATGAAGAAGCTAAGGAATATGCAATCTCAAAATCCCTTTTTGGCAAAAAAAAAAATCCCCTTTTTGAACCTTTTAACACCCAAATTAAACCTAGAAATCAAAAGTAAAACCCTAAACAAGAAAACATACATAAATATGGAGCCGCGAATCAGGAAAGCGAAACAAGAGGCATCTAAAATTGATCCAATGAGGCAGCGGAAAACAAACAAAAGGAGGAATAGAGCAGAAACAGCTGTATACGTTGGGAGATACAAGTATACGTATTATACCAATAAGACAATCAAACAGACAAACAGGTGGAGAATAGAGGTACAATCACGCAACCGCCGATAAAGCTCTTTCGAACCGGACACCAACAAGAGTCCATTACGTCGCGCCTTACCTTATAACAGGAATTCAGAAATGGATGTTAACTGGCGGCGGCGGGATTTGAATCTGGCGGTGGACAGCGACGGCGGGGGACGGCGGCGGCGGTGGCCAAACGATGTGGAGCGGATAAGAGAGAGAAACCGGATTAAATTCAGGTTTTTATTTTATTTATATAAAAACCAAATTCACATGAGAAGAAAATGAGAGGACTGATCATGTCCAGGTGGCACAACCCTGTAGGCTAATAATGGCTTGCGGTAATAAAAACGCAAAACGGCATCGTTAGGTGCAAACAGAAACTAGGGTTCTTTGGGCTCTGGTTATCAATTTTAAGAATANCGGTGGCCAAACGATGTGGAGCGGATAAGAGAGAGAAACCGGATTAAATTCAGGTTTTTATTTAAATTTATATAAAAAAAATTCACATGAGAAGAAAATGAGAGGACTGATCATGTCCAGGTGTCACGACCCTGTAGGCTAATAATGGCTTGCGGTAATAAAAACGCAAAACGGCATCGTTAGGTGCAAACAGAAACTAGGGTTCTTTGGGCTCTGGTTATCAATTTTAAGAATACAGAATGAGATGAATTTTAAAAATGAGATACAAATGGATGGAATAAAGGTAGTTAAGGAAATAGAATGAATGGAATGTATATGTTCAAAGAAATATATATTTAACATGAATGGAAACTGTTTAAAAACATATAATTAGAATGAAAATAAATTTAGTTTTAATTAAATAATCTTATTATATTACATTAAGTTTATTTCCATATTCCATGCTTTTTGGTTTTGAATATTTTTAATTTCATTGACCTTTTTTCCCACATATGTAGAATTAATGGAATAAAATTTATTTTTTATTCAATTTAAATGGTAATTTTTTGTGGGATAATTTTGTAAAAAATGTACATTCAGTTGTAACCTTAGTGGTTCGAGCCGGTGGGATAGGCGCAGTGGCTCGGGAGGCTAATACTAGTTGTGTTTTATTTATTTTTTATATTTCTCGCTAATTTTATTTATCGTGACAAATTGTTTTCCTCAGTTAACAAAAAAGCCGAACCCGTTGATGGAGTCTAGTGGGGGGGGGGGGGTTTATGGACTAAAATACCGGCCCATTTATAATTATGAGCCTTATATGGCCAAGTATAGCCCAAACTTTAAAATGCTCGAATCTCTTTATTGAGTATTTTTAAGCAAATTGGTTTTCAAAACTTTTGGTAAATGAAATGTGAATTCAAATTTTAGGAACTTCACACTCACACATCCTACATGATGACAAATGATTTCTTTCCACAAGAGAGGAGCAATCATTTTGGTAACAAAACAACTCAGAGTTAGAAGAAAAAAATGGAAGTATTTAGCTGATGTCTGTTTTTTTTTATATCCACGGTGTTGAAACCACAATACTTTTATCGTTTTCGTGTTATATAACCTATAATCGGTTGGAATTTAGAGTAGTGTGTGTGGAGATTGTTTTTTTTTGTCAACAGATATTAAAAAAAAATACTATTTTCTGGAAAGAAAACAATGATTTTTCAAAATTAAATAATCCAAAAGAGGTGGGGGTGGGGTCAGTAACGCAACGGGAATAATGGGAGTGGGCATGCAATAATTGCACCCAGAAAAAAAAAATAGAGAAAATGATTAATATTGGACTGAAGGTGACAAGTGTTTGGGTGGCTTGGTCGGTTTTTGTATACGTAAGGTTATGCCACGTGTCTTCTCATCCATGGATTGGACGGCTTGGAATCGTGTGGATTTCTTTATTCTCTCATACCAAAGTCCAAACAAAATTACGACCTTCCCCTTTTTTTTCTTCGTAAAAGTTTATAAAAGCCATGGCTTAATCCAGGTAACAAAAATATAATAAACAATTTGGGAAAGTATAATTGTATAAATGATTTCGATAGGCACAACAATAGTATAAATTAAATAAACACGTTGAATAGAATAGAATAGTAAGATAATTATTTTTTCGTTTTTCGAATCCACGGCAAAAATGGTATATAGAATGTTTGAATATGTAATACGAATTCTTCAGATATTGTATGAGGAAGGCCAAAATTTGCAGAATCGAAAGTACAATTGTAATATAGGTACAGATTACTAATCAAAACTCAAACTCACACAGAACAAAAAATATATGGTGTTTGCCTCATGTATTTCTGTACTAACATTTTTTTTAATGCAGATTTTTATGGTATGACCTCATTATCGAGTCAAACTTCATTATTGAGCATTTCATTGGTTAAAACCTGAAACCGAAAACATAACTTTGCAAGTATTATACACCTTACTTGGAAATTTGGTATATAGCCATATAGTGGCCACTCCATATACAAGCTTTGTTGGTTAATGGAGTTTGGGTAATGAAAGAAAGATAAAAATGGTATATGGGAGTAGAAGAAAACAGCACGTGTGTAGGACACCCAAAAAGACAACAAAGCAACGAAGCAACCATGATTGTTCAGTCCTTTTTCTTTTTTTTTGGCATAAACGTTGTCTTTCCTTTTTGGCAAACAGTGGAATGCAGCCGAATATTACACAACCCATTCTTCTTCTTTCATGAAAACGCACCCACTTATAATTAATGTCATTTTACACATTCATGGTGATTGATGGATGGTATGCATGGTGCATGGCGTTTGCTGTGTGCTGCATGTATAGTTTCGAGCTATTTGATATGTATTTAGAAGGTTGTGCATGTATTTTACCCGTATTACACGGATATGTACACGTAATCACCTGACGATGTATTTACATCTGTATTTTTTATATAAGAAATCTAAGATAAACCGGAACAAATATTGGATAGAGACAGAGACATAGAGTCTGATATTAATTTCGGATCATTTTGTATCTCTTATTTTGATATATGGCGGCGTCCATGCACGTTTACAGTTACAAGCTTTATCATATGTACCAATATGTTTACGTATTGGCAATTAATTGATATATATATATATATAGTGTAATGAATATAGATTCTATTTCAAGAGAGCATGATTAATTGATCTATATGTGATTTAGCAATTTCAATAGATCAATTAATCATGGTCTCCTCGTGGATGGTTATCATCACTCACAGCTTTGATATTGCAGAATTAGTATTGTTATAGATTATACTTTATAAATAAGAAGAAGCATGTTATAATTAAAGTAAGAAAAAAAAGTATAGATTATTTGTTAGATGAGGTGTCCCTATGTACTGTAGGTGCGGTGAGTCCATGTGCTTATCCTGACAACGGTCCAAATAAACCGGCGGTTTATCTCGACCACAAATTTTCCTCCTTTTTATTTTATATATTTTATTAGGGTTTTCGCCTTTTTGGTATTTTCTTTTTGTCATGACCAAGAAGGATAGACGAAAAAACATTTTATAAAAGGCACGGATAAAATCCAAAAAAAAGTGTCCACATATTATTTTATAACATACAACCATTTGATTAGAGAACACAAAATAGCTGCAAAGCGGGATTTGAAACTCTGGCACAAATGTAATAATTATCATTAATCAATAATTAGTAGTTATCAGCAACAAAGATGATAACGTTAACTATGTCATATGCAATTAACTAATTAATTTAGTAATCACCGTGTTTTATTTAATTTTTGTCTCCATTTGTTTGCACTATCTTCCAACATTGTTGAGTTTCGTCACTATAAAAGCACCACTCTCTGCTTCTCTGCAACACATTACCCACTCACAGAGAAAACCAAAATCCTCTAGAGAGAGAGAGAGAGAGAAGTCGGAGATGGAAGGCAAGGAAGAAGATGTTAGAGTCGGAGCTAACAAATTCCCGGAGAGACAACCGATCGGAACATCGGCTCAGAGCGACAAGGACTACAAGGAGCCACCGCCTGCGCCGTTGTTCGAGCCCGGCGAGCTTGCCTCGTGGTCCTTCTGGAGAGCCGGAATCGCTGAGTTCATCGCGACGTTTCTGTTCCTGTACATCACTGTTTTGACCGTTATGGGTGTGAAGAGGTCACCCAACATGTGTGCTTCCGTCGGAATCCAAGGGATCGCTTGGGCTTTCGGTGGTATGATCTTCGCTCTCGTCTACTGCACCGCTGGTATCTCCGGTAAGTCACACCACGTTCCAGTTTCTCCGATCTAACGATTTCAGTCACAGATTTCGAATTTCTTCAGATTCTTCGTTGTCTAGATTGATCTTATGCTGGCTAGGTCGCGTGATTCAAATCATAAGTTATCCGGGAGAGAGAGAGAGACGGAGAGTTATATTCCCTTCTCTCAACGTAGTTCACTGATGGTGAATAATCTGAATGAAATAGCTGTTTTAGTCTTCAATCAGGAACTAATTATTTAGGGGTTTACAAACATGTAAGTAGGTCCGATTTGCAAGAAATAAATCAGAAGGAGCAGTTATGGATGAGAAATTCAATGTTATTTTCAGTTTATACGCGTTGGATTTGCAGATGTTCTAATCCGATTTGTGTTATGTTTTGACCTCTCAGGTGGACACATCAACCCGGCCGTCACGTTCGGTCTGTTCTTAGCACGGAAGCTTTCGCTCACACGAGCTGTGTACTACATAGTGATGCAGTGCTTAGGAGCTATCTGTGGAGCCGGTGTGGTCAAAGGGTTCCAACCAAAGCAATACCAAGCTCTAGGAGGTGGAGCCAACACCGTAGCTCTTGGCTACACCAAAGGTAGTGGTCTCGGAGCTGAGATTATTGGAACCTTTGTCCTCGTTTACACCGTCTTCTCCGCCACTGACGCCAAGAGAAACGCTCGTGACTCTCATGTTCCCGTAAGTTAAATTCACAATCAAATAAATTAAGATGGGTTGTTTGTGGCTTATTTACATCGGATCATAATGCTTAATTGGTGTTTTGGAATTCGACAGATTCTTGCGCCGCTCCCTATCGGATTCGCTGTGTTCTTGGTCCATTTAGCAACCATCCCCATCACTGGAACTGGAATCAACCCAGCAAGAAGTCTTGGAGCTGCTATCATCTTCAACAAGGACAACGCTTGGGACGACCATGTGAGTTTTTTCCACTTCTCACCAAAAATTACAAATCACAATTCGGTTTTGGATCACCGGATTACTAAATATTTGTTTCATCTTTTTTCCAGTGGGTCTTTTGGGTTGGACCATTCATCGGTGCTGCACTTGCTGCTCTCTACCACGTGATAGTCATCAGAGCCATCCCATTCAAGTCCAGAAGCTGATTGAGTTACTCTTAAAAAACTGTCTTTTGTTCTCTTAGTTTGCTTTCTTTTGTGAATGTACTACTACTTGTGTGAAACATCGTGTGTATGTGTTGTTCCTCTTCTTTGCCTAATGCAGACTCGATCTATATGTTAAACAAATATGTTAAACAAAGACATTCCCCTGAAAAATTTGTAATCTCTCTTCTCCACTTTTCAAACGATTTTCCATATTTGGAACATTCTGGGCAGACATTTATCTTGAAACAAAGTGGACCAATCATATTTAATGCATTAGGTTACAATCTGCTACAGAAAAGAAAATGCCATTACAAGTGAATCATGCCAAATAAATTTTGGCTCAAATTCAAGAAAATGACTCCTATGGATAAAACTAGAATAAAATGATCTAATTATTTTTTTAAGAAATTGTAGTTAAAAATGAATGAGCTATTCGATCATTCTGTGGATTACCAATAAGAGTTAAGAGAAATAAAATGTGCCCATCGCGATCACATTTCCAAACGATGTGACATTCTTTAACCTTGGAGTAAAACCTTATTTGAAAATGATTGATATGATATTTATTAAATCAAATTGAGAGATGCTTACAAAATAATGAAATCAAATTTTACTGTCTGAAAGTCAATACGAAGGCAGAGGAAAAACAAAAACAAAAAAAGTAAAGAAAAGAGGACAACGCACTTTGCAAAATTACCTCTATTGAATAATGCTGCTGTGTAGGCCAAAGAACCGCGTATTTGACACGCGCCCATAAGCGAGTGCCACTCTGTATATTCCACATTCAATTGATAGATGCGATTGGTTTCACCTACCCCTGTCTCTTATACACATCTAGATGTGTATAAGAGACAGATCATTCTATGGATTACCAATAAGAGTTAAGAGAAATAAAATGTGCCCATCGCGATCACATTTCCAAACGATGTGACATTCTTTAACCTTGGAGTAAAACCTTATTTGAAAATTATTGATATGATATTTATTAAAATCAAATTGAGGAGATGCTTACAAAATAATGAAATCAAATTTTACTGTCTGAAAGTGTCAATACGAAGGCAGGTGAAAAAAAAAAACAAAAAAAAAGTAAAGAAACGAGGACAACGCACTTTGCAAAATTACCTCTATTGAATAATGCAGCCAATCAAACCAACGTCTGGCGTGCTGCTGTGTAGGCCAAAGAACCGCGTATTTTACACGCGCCCATAAGCGAGTGCCACTCTGTATATTCCACATTCAATTGATAGATGCGATTGGTTTCACCTACCCTACCTACCTTGTAACGCCGTTACCAACCCCGTCATTGACGACGTTAGATTTACAATCTGTCTTCTCTCGCAGATCCGCCGCGATCGCCGTTAAATCCCGTTTATGGACGTTAACTAGGAGACCATACCTCATGAAAAGAGTTAACGACATCTTCTGTTCCACCTTATGCCCCGTCACCACCGTCAGGCGGTGGCGGAGCAAAACCGCCGCCGCAATCGACTTCATTTGCAGATATGCCAGATCTTTACCCAGGCAGATCCTGGGGCCAGCATTGAACGCTACGAATTTAAACGGATCATGATTGATGAATCTCCCACCGTCCGATTGCGAGATCCATCTCTCCGGTTTGAATTCCAAACAATCATCTCCCCAAGTCGATCTCATCCTCCCCGCCGAGTAAATCGAATACGTCACGGACGATCCCGCCGGGACAAATGTCCCGTCCGGCAAGATATCGTCCTTCACGGCGCGCTTCGAATCCTCCGGTACCGAAGGATACAGCCTCAGCGTCTCCGATAACGCTGCTTTAATATAAACCAATCGATCAAGCTCCTCACACGCAAGCGGCTCGTCCGTCCACGACGCCAAGTCATCGCCACGTGTCTCGATCAGGACGGCGCAGATCTCCCGGAGGATTTTATCCTCTACGATCGGGTGCTGCGTAATCAACCAGAATAACCAGCTCAACGCGACCGATGACGTGTCACGTCCGGCGAGGATGAAGTTTAGCGCCACGCGCTGGAGGTTCTCGTCGGAGTAAGACTCCTTCTTCTTGATGAACCGTGACAAGAGATCGTCGTGCTGGGTCCCATCGTTAGTATGCTGAGTCATCAAATCTTGCTTACGTGTCTTAATTATCTCAGACAAGTAATTGTCTACTTGGACCAAGCTTCGGCTCAAGCTGACTTCTAAGCCGAGACCGACCAATCTCTTGAACTTCCATAAAATCTCCGGCAATATAAACCGCTGTAGTGATGCTTCGGTGGCTCGATCGAAAGCCACCGCAAATGTGTTCACCGGAAGACCCGGGGCACAAGTCCGTGGATCTTTCCCTAATGTTAAGCCGCATATATTATCAAACGTTAGCCGAAGAAGCAAATCTTGAAGATCGATCGGCTCAGATCCGAGCCGAGATGTTTCAAGGATAGGCAGAAATCGAATCTTGATCGCTCGGTTAACCCAACGGGCCATTGCTTGACGGAGAGTCCTCGTTGTGAACTCCAAAGCGGCGGTCTTACGCTGGAAAAGCCACGTGTCGCCATCGGAATTGAAGATCCCTTGTCCTAGAAGATCATGGAAAACGGCTTGCCACGTCGGACCTTTAGGGTAATTATCGAAGCGAGTCTTGAGAATATGCTCGAGGTTTCTTGGGTCGCACGTGACCGTCACGAGGCCTTGCTTCTTTGCTAGAAACGGAATTGCGCAGATGCAAGTCTGATACGTACCGGAGCAAGCAAGGAGGTTGTCGGAGATCCAATCGTGCATTCGCTCGCAGTTCTCGATTAGACCAGGGAGACTCCCCACTAAGGGCCAGACACGTGGACCTTTAAGACAACGAGATATGAATGTGAGCCATAAGAAATACGCCGTGATGGCTGAAAGAATCATTAGAGCAGTGGATATTTCCATGATTTTCCTCAGAAATATGACGTTTTAGCACAAAAGTTGAGAAGTTGGCGGAAATAGAGACACAGCCCAGGCGGTGAAAATGAGAAATTTCCGAAAATGAAAAGTTTGAAGAGAGAGAGAGAGAGGATAGGTTTAGAAGAGATGTAAGAGCACACAAGAGAGAAGATTTATAGTAAAATAGCAATTATGGCAGACAGACTGTTTTCCTTCAATGGGATGCTCTCTCTAGTTCTTTCTCTCTCTCTTTCTCTCTGTGGTTCTCTCTCTCTAGATCTCTCGTAAACATAAGAGTGAAGAGCTTTAGGGTATGTGAACTGTGAAGCATGAGATGGTGTGCACCACCATTAATGTTCCTGCCCTTGGCTGGTAGCTAGGTAGTTGGAGTCTTGATCTATTATTCTCCTAATCTCATAATACTATTGTACAAGAAAATGAAAAGAAAAAAAAAAAAGAGTTTCGAAAAGTAAGTATAGAATGGTAAAATATTTCCAAGCCTATGAGGTCGTAACACAATGGAGAGAGATAGAGAGGGAGATAGAGAGCATTAAAGACGTTTAGTTGAGGAGCCTAAGAAGAGGGAGAGAGATAGAGAAAGAAAGAGAGATCTATGACTAATTGACCCACAGTTTTTCAATGTCCGAACATGAACCATGTATTTACTATTTAATACAAAACCCCAAAAAAAGAGATAAGTAAAATGAAAATTTAAACCTTTGGAAAAAAATCGTGTAAAAGAAGTCACAAAGTAAGCATGGGATGTTGGCTCCTCGTGGCTATTAATTGGATGTTTTGAAGATATTAATTAGGGTTCTGTAATTCGGTGTCGGTTCAAGAGAAATATATGGTGTGGTTAAATGTAAATATTAATATTAGCCATGGTCAGTACTCAGTAGATTGTATAACGGCAAAATGGCAGATCGATTTCTTGATTTTACATTTTTTATTTTCTTTTCATTACATTAGTTATGTTCAGCTTTTCTATTATCATGTCGATTTATGATTAAAATTATATATCAAAACTCGTTTTTTTTTCACGTTTAAGTGAAGTTTTTCGGTTAACTACTATATCACGTTGTTTTCCATGATTTTAAGATTATTATTTTTTTGTGATACGCTTTGACAAACGTATGTGCGTGTATATAATTATTTTGATATAGAGTGTAGGAATGAGTGATTAAGGTTTTAGAGTTGAGATTGTTAGGGTTTGGGTGAACAAACTCAACAAAATTAATTTTGCTCAACTACACAACATCTATAGGTTTGCTTACGGGTTTGGTGACTTGCTGACTTTTGTCGATATATTTTTGAAAGTTTAGAAGCATTAAATGTATCTAATAATGCGACCCCTCTTAATTAATGCATGATCACGATAAATTAATGTAAGAACCAATACATAATTAGATTATACGAGAAACCCTATGATATGTAACATGAGCGGAGAAGAGATCAACGAACTAAATTATAACTTTTTTTCACGTGTCGAGGATTTGAATTTTTAAAATTTATTACCAGTAAACCACACGTTGTAGCAATAAAACAAAAACAAAAAACTCAAAATAAGTCGTCTGATAAAAACAAAACAAAAAATTATTAGTAAGTCGACGTCACTCACATCACTGCATTCGAGTTCAATATTCGAAACTAGATCACAAAAGAAAAAAACTTCAAATTAAAGAAACTATTTGAGAATTAATTAAGAGTGGATATATAAACCCTATAGTGAAAAAATTGTGAAGAGTTCGTCATTAAAGCGCAAATGCATTCGTCTATTGACTCACGAAAGTCAACTATTTCGAATTTCAAACCAAGGATTGCAGAATATCCGGTCGAACTATGTAGACTAATTTTTATTTATTATTTTATAATACGATCATTTTAAACGAAAAACGTAAACAGTAAAAACTAATTTTGATCTAAGCAGTTCGAATTTTTTAGCTTATTCAGTTGAACTTGATTGACAGTTGGTTTTCAGTTAATATTTTGTAATTGTCGAGTTTTCAGATAATTTTCTTTGTTTCATTTTTTATCCTCTCATTATCTTTCTTATGATCCGATACAATCTGAAGTTCTTATGTTCGTGTATTTTTGTGATTAAAATATGCGATATTAGGTTGAAACTTAAAACAAAAGACAAATCGACAGAGAATATAGGTTACCTTCCCATCAACGGCAAAGAAAACATACTTTTCTAGATCGCTTAAATAAATAATATTTTTCAGATGAATTTAAATAATATCATTTTGAAAACTTACAGTTACGTACGGGAAGTTACATGAAATGCTAACAATCAAATAGTTAGATTAGGTATGCATGGTACATCAAGAATATCCCATGCACTATTTACAAACCAAAAAAAAAAAAAAAAATTGAAAATGAAGGAATTCTCGACGGCTATGACTTTATATTTTTTTTTGGTCGAAACGGCTATGACTTTATATGACTAAAAGCTTTTTCGAAACTTGACACTTTTATGGTAATGAGTTAATGACTCTTTAGGTTACGACTTGTGAACAAACTTAACCGATCACGTATCGGTAATAAATAATATAGAAATCTTTAGATTCCGTGGGTTGTCCCCACATAAAATTGGCCACTTACGTGATTTATTTTTTGGTCATTTACTTGTCTCATTTTGCATTTAGGACCATATATAGAAATAAAAAGAGAAATAAAATTCACACTTCTAAAAAGTTGGCTAAAATAATGAATGAAATCATTAATATAGTTAGTTACCCCGTCAATTATTCAACACGGTAATTAATAACACTATAATTTTGAAATGTCTCTCCCACAAGCTGACACATCAGCTTTTTAAGTTGCTCTGGTGTTGACATGTTAATAAATGAAAAAACTTAAACTACCACTAGAAACATTTCGTTTTTACATGTCACATTCTTATATGGGTCTAGATATTTAATTTGGTTAGGCCTTAAAAGAAAATCCAAAATATTATTATTCATTAAATTACATGTCACATTCTTATATGGGTTTAGATATTTAATTTAGTTGGGCCTTAAAAGAAAATCCAAAGTATTATTATTCATTAAATTAGAAAACAATTATATCAAATAAAGAAATCTGTTAAAGTGTAGAAAATTAAAAAAGGGAGGTGGAAATGGCACAATCATTTTTTCAGGGGTAATTTTTAATATATTTTCAACTTGCTGACTGAGAGAAAAAAATTGGATTTGGGAGTCACTGAAAAAAGCAAATCCGATGAGAGATGATGTCTGAAGACTATATGACTGATGACTAAACTAAGACCCTTTGTTCGATCGTTTATGAGAGAATCAAATGAAATGTTCGTGATGTATATATACACGATGTGGTGATATGCTTACACTTGGGAGATGGCTAAGCTGTTAGATCCGAAAGGTGAGTATTTTTGGGATCAGATTATATCTGGTGATGATGGTATTATATATGGTGAGACATAAGAAGAGTCTTGATATTGTCTTGGAAAACGAAACTCAAAGAATTCTTTTGGTAAAATGAGCATCAAGGCAACTTCATAGAGATTGAGAGGTACCACTTATTTGCTTGAAGCTCCAAACACAGAACTTTAATTCGTTATCAGAGATAAAGATGGATGAAAGTGAATATGATGGAGCTCTTAGTACAATTCTTAACATTTTAAAACAAACTCATTGCCTATTTTTTTAGGACACAAATAAAAGATTTAACTTATAAAAATGTGAGATCGATACTAAAACAAACGCTGAAAAAAAAATATGACATCGAGTCAATGTTATTCTAAGAGAAAATTTGGTAGATAACCAAAAAAAAAAACTATAACCTATAAACTAACCAATTTCTCTCTCTATCTCTTCCTATTTCTCTTTAAGAATTTGGTTAGTTTATAGGTTATTATTATTATTTTGGTTATTCACCAATATCACCCTAACTAATAAATATCATAAATGTAAATGTAAATTATATAAATAAAATAAATAATTTCATTGTAAAAAAACATGTAAATAAAATGTTCAAATAAACTTCCCCGGCGAGGTCAACACCTAGTAGTAATCAAAGACAACAACACTCAACCACTCTAAACTCTTTAGGCTAAAATTTTATACACATCATCACATGCATATTCAATTATAAATCATTATCCACTCGTTTATTACCGAAAATTAAAGAAAAACAGATTCATGTTTGATCCCGACTACTGCGACACANAATGAGTTAATGACTCTTTAGGTTACGACTTGTGAACAAACTTAACCGATCACGTATCCGTAGTAAATAAAATAGAAATCTTTAGATTCCGTGGGTTGTCCCCACATAAAATTGGCCACTTACGTGATTTATATTTTTGGTCATTTACTTGTCTCATTTTGCATTTAAGACCATATATAGAAATAAAAAGAGAAATAAAATTCACAATTCTAAGAAGTTAGCTAAAATAATGAATGAAATCATTAATATAGTTAGTTACCCCGTCAATTATTCAACATGGTAATTAATAGTAATCAAAGACAACAACACTCAACCACTCTAAACTCTATAGGCTAAAAATTTATGCACATGCATATTCAATTATAAATCATTATCCACTCGTTTATTACCGAAAATTAAAGAAAAACAGATTCATGTTTGATCCCGACTACTGCGACACATGCTAATCCCCGATTTTGAATCGGTGTAGTGTAACAATGATTCTCTTTGGTAGTCATTAAACTAACGATTATGCGATTTTAGCATTTTTTTTACCAATTTTGTAAAATGGCACTCTTTATTCTATACTAGTAGGTCGTTTGTTTTAATAGCGCAGATAAAACAAAATTTGTAGTCCCATATCGCATATTTCCATCCACTTAAATTTGTAATGTTTTATGATTCTACTACAAATTGCATTTCACAAAATTTATATTTTTGTACGAATCCGTCAGTCTATTACAAACCAGAACGTATGGCCCTCTTATAGTAATCATCCAATGAAAGTGAATAAAAATTCATAACTAAAAAAAAAAAAAATGAAACAAGTGTACAAGTGTGTATATATTTCCACACTAAGACAAGAAGCTTTTGACATGTAAAGAGAGTTTTGTAAGAAGGCAATAGGATCTCCATTCTAATGGGTACAAGATCAAGATGATGAAGGAACATAGGCTAACAAAAAAAAAGCAAAAGCTTTTGACATTGAGGCACACATATGTAATTGAAGACCAAGTTTGTATGTACCTGTGCTCGTGCGAATTGTCGATGCAACGAACGCTACATTTGCCTCTCTTTTTTTGTTGTCTCTCTAGATCTCAGTAGAGGAGCCACTCCTTACGAGAGAAGCTTGTGGGTTACCTCTCACAATCACATCTTTTAAGCGCGAGAGAGGTTCAAGTACTCTGCTCAGCTTCTGTGTGAGAACAAACAAACAAACAAGAGTCGTCAATTAATGGCTTTAGTTGGTTACCGTTTGTAAAAACATAATGATTCTTGACAGAAATATTCTCTGTGATGTTTAGATTATTACCTCGCTGCTGATACTTGATTGCCACTTGAGTTGCAAAACCTGCCACCTCTCTTGTTGCCAGCGTTGACCAAGAACCACGAGTCCCGTGACGGCAGCTGCAAAGAATAAGGACCATATTGCATTTGCTTCTCTTGTGCGTGAATACATAGAAACGGCTCTCCTTCTCCACCAAGCTTCGCAAGGAAGGTTGTGTGTAGCATCCTTGTCAAGTCCAAGGGGTTTTGTTGCGGTATCTGAATGGGGATGCAAGTTTCCCTCTGCATACTCATTTGGCTCAGCATCAATTAACCCGCCTTGTTCATACATGGCTGATTCATTTCCGAATGATTCCATGTGTCTAGTAGAACCAAGCGCAGGTTCACCATATTTACTCTGTTCATCCTGAAACCGTGAGGTTCTTAACTTATCAGACAATCCCTGACCTTCCAGCATCAAGTCTTGGCCATCCTTTCTTTCTTCCTCTTCGAAGACAGGTTCATCAAGGGGTAAATTCTCATGCTCACTAGGTGGGAATACAAAGTGGTCAGACATGAACAAATCGCGTGAAGTTTCTGCTCCATAGTAAGCATCAAACTTCCTTGCATCTCTTGATTCAGCGTTATATGGACCAGGAGTAGCAGCATATGCTGATGAAGTAAGCGAGACGACTTCCCATTCATTCCCACGAGGAGGTTGCTCCTCATTGTTAGCCATCCTCAACCGAATAATCTCCAATAACCCTAAAAAATCTGAAAAGGACCCTGCTTGGGTTAATTAGGTATAAAACAAACAGAGAACATCTTCTCACATCTTCAATTGCAACAAAAACCAACAAAATGACTCTAAACTCAAAAACCAACAAAATCAGTAATGCAGGCAATTAAACCAAAGAAACATCAATGGGGCGTTGGTCAATACACGAGCCATTCTGGTTCTGCAATACATAGCAAAAATTGCAGAGAATCTTCATCAAGGATTGGAACCAAATCAACAAGAGGGAATTTCAGAACCAGACAAAACCAATAAGATAACCGATTCCTTTCATAGCTACTTCGTCCAATCAATCGGGAAACAATAGCAAGAAGAGAGAATCTGAATACAACATCATCTCTTTACACAACTAGCTTATCGAATTCAAATCAAGCTATTACAGCACAAACGTACATGGACAACCTCGCTCGCGAAAAACAACAATTGAGAAGAAGAAGAAGGTATTACAAGGGGAAGAATCGCTAGTCGGCAAATACCTAAGAAGAGACGATACGTAATCGGATTGGATCCAGGGATTGATGATGAAATTCTCTATCTCTAGGAGGGAGACTTGAGATTCTGGACAGAGAAGAAAGATGAGCAATTATTGATACCGGCGATGCCGGTTTTTAGGTCGGCTGAATAGACGGTGCGACCGGCTGCAGTCGGTAAACGAATGGGTACGCCACCGATAATCACAAGTTTACCATATATATATGCGTCCAGTGTACAGCCCAATTGCGTTTGGACTACCGCAAACGCGGAAAAAAATATGCGATTTTTTAAATCGTCACAACGCGTGGCTTGTTATCATTGGCTCTCATAGTGTGTGAGTAAAAAAACATTCGTCTCTAACAAATGTGTGGCAGACGCTTGAAACTAGTGGAGAAAGAGAATGGGAGATCTCTACGCCTTGGACTTCGATGGAGTTCTCTGTGATAGCTGTGGAGAAAGCTCTCTTTCTGCTGTTAAGGTCAGTTCAATCTCTCTCGTTACTCTAAATCTCCGTTTGGTTTCAGAGAAACTCGTTGGTTTTGTTTCGCGAGCTACAGATCAACTGTGTCTCTGATTCTGATTCTGAAAAATTGGAACTTACGTTTGTAGTTTTGGGATATTATCGCCAATTTTTAATTGAACATGCGTTGATTGTTCCGTGTTTAACACAGGCCGCGAGAGTGAGATGGCCTGGTTTGTTCCAAGGAGTTGATTCCGCTTTAGAGGAATGGATCGTCGATCAGATGCATATCGTAAATTCTTTTCTTCCTTACTGTTTATTCAGCTTAAAAATTGTTTGTTGGTATCTGAAATAGTACAGAGGAAGATATTTGAAAGAATGTGAGCGAAGCTTCAAATTCGTTTTAAGACCCAGGAGCTGGTGTTTGCAGGTGAGACCTGTGGTGGAAACTGGCTATGAGAATCTTCTACTTGTCCGGATACTGTTGGAGACGAAGATGCCATCTATTCGAAAATCTTCAGTGAGTGTGAATGCTGCTCATCACTAGACTTAACTAGGATTAAGAGATCATTTTCGTATAGTATATACAACACTTACCAGTCAAATGATGATTGCACTTGTTTATTAAGGTTGCAGAGGGATTGACTGTGGATGGGATATTGGAGAGCTGGGGAACGATTAAGCCGGTTATCATGGAAGCTTGGGATGAAGATAAAGATGCTTTGGTCGATTTGTTTGGAAAAGTTAGAGATGATTGGATTAACAAGGACTTGACAACTTGGATTGGTGCTAATAGGTATGTATTTATTTATGACCAAATCACAGAGAACATAAGATTTCTGAGACCGATATTTTCCAAACAATATGGTTCACGTAGTCAAAGTTCCATATCTTCTTTGCATATTTACCTTCATAGCTTTGATGTAGTCTACTATATTTTGCAGATTCTATCCAGGAGTTTCAGATGCACTGAAATTTGCCAGCTCTAAGATTTACATTGTTACCACGAAACAGGTGCAGTAATGTGATTCCAATCCATTCCAAAACTGTCTGGACACGCATACCGTCTGTAGCAATCATGACTCATGAGCTGAACTTTGTTAATAAAAATTGCAGGGCCGCTTCGCAGAAACGTTGCTGCGAGAAATAGCAGGTGTAATCCTACCATCAGAAAGGGTTTATGGTTTGGGTACAGGGTCAGTATCAATATAAGGTCCACCAATGAACTTTGATCTTGTTTCTTATCCAGATTTTACCTTTAAACTAGCCTCTTTGCTGTTGTCTGAAATCTCATCAGGCCAAAGGTAGAAGTGTTAAAGCTACTTCAGAATAAACCAGAACACCAGGGCTTGGCGCTGCAGTAAGTCTCGTTCATGCTTCTAGTATATGTTTCACTGTTTCTTTTTTTTTTAACATGACTTGCTAACCATAAGTTTACAATCCCTGTGGATTGTTTAATTTGGCCAGTTTCGTGGAAGACAGACTCGCAACGCTGAAGAATGTCATCAAAGAGCCTGAATTAGACAAATGGAATTTATACTTAGGTTGTCTTCTCTCTCTCTCTNCGTTGCTGCGAGAAATAGCAGGTGTAATCCTACCATCAGAAAGGGTTTATGGTTTGGGTACAGGGTCAGTATCAATATAAGGTCCACCAATGAACTTTGATCTTGTTTCTTATCCAGATTTTACCTTTAAACTAGCCTCTTTGCTGTTGTCTGAAATCTCATCAGGCCAAAGGTAGAAGTGTTAAAGCTACTTCAGAATAAACCAGAACACCAGGGCTTGGCGCTGCAGTAAGTCTCGTTCATGCTTCTAGTATATGTTTCACTGTTTCTTTTTTTTTCAACATGACTTGCTAACCATAAGTTTACAATCCCTGTGGATTGTTTAATTTGGCCAGTTTCGTGGAAGACAGACTCGCAACGCTGAAGAATGTCATCAAAGAGCCTGAATTAGACAAATGGAATTTATACTTAGGTTGTCTTCTCTCTCTCTCTCACACATGATCTCTTCTGGTTCTACTTCCTATGGTTATCTGATGGATATTTTATCTTTTGAAACAGGAAACTGGGGATACAACACGGAGAAAGTGAGAGCCGAGGCAGCGAGTATTCCTAGGATTCAGGTTATTGAGCTTTCAACATTTAGCAATAAGCTTAAATGAGTGCATACTCATCGGAAAGAAAAAAACAAGGTTCCTTTTTTTTATTGTATTCTACGCACCAAACATGTCAAAGAAATTGTAGCTAGAGAGTGGCTCTGTGACCTTATAATTCATCCTTGGTAAGATCATTCTTGTTACTATCACCAACTTCGTCATCCTTGCTTTGCTCGGCTTGAAGTTTGTCAACAACGTCTTCAAGCGGAGGATCTCCAGGTCTTCGAAACTCTTGTTTCCCTATCTTAACCTCATAAGCCTCTTCTTGGCTCAGCACGAACTCCCTTAGCTAATTGAATATCCACCAACAAAGAGATTGATTCTAGTGTGAGAGATGTCGACTAATCTGATAAACAAAGCTTCAGCATTACGTGTGTTTCTGTGTGTGTTTTTTACCTCGTTCACTTCCTTGCCATTTTGCATATTGAACATCACCGTGCTTCGATCAACGGCCATGAATCTTACTCCTATCCCTCCTGTTCTCAGAACTTTTGTCCATTTCATAGCAATTTCCACCACCATATCCTGATTGAAATCAAACAAACAAATCACGATTCAATCGCCTGAAGCAACTGGACTTTCATGGTTTTCTTTTCCTCAAAAACTTGGGAGAACTCATCTGAGACTTTATCGGAGAGTGTTAAAGAGAAAGAGAGAGGTTTGGAAGTTTGTTTACCTTAGTCCGGTGGACGCCTAACCGGAGCTTGACGAATCCGACGACCGGTCCGAAAGTCCGTTTTGCCATTTCCGCTTGGATCTGTTCGAATCCCATGTTGGAGAAATCCGGAGGCGGATCGAATTCCGGCGTCGGTGCTTTCTTCCCCCAATCCTTCCATGATTCGTCTTCTTCATTGTCTTCGACGTCGTCTAGATCGTCGGGGATCTCGATCCGTCGCTGCCCTGCTTCGACGAGCTGGACGGATCTGTGAAAAATCGAGATCAGAAGAAAAGCGAGGCAAACAAGCAGAATCAAAGAAGAAGAAGGAGAGATCTTCTCCATGGTTTTCACTTAATTTTTTCAGGAATCAGATATCGACAAAGTGAGACGGCAACGGCATTTCAAAATCAGTAGCGTCTCTCACTCGCAATCATGTATATAAAGTGATTTTTGCCTTTTTTGGGGGAAATTACAATTAACGACATAAACTGAACCTGCAGGACACTCGAAACTGCTCGCCGTTTTTTTATATATAGTAATGTACCTAAATATGACAACCATCGATTAAAATAGAACCATATTAAAATTAGTCTATCCCAAGTTAAGAATATACCTCTTCACAAAAGAGGTTTGAATCCAGTACACAAGAAACCAACTCTTACATTATCAATAGGCCACCACCATTTTGGTGTGTATAAAATTAGTTTATATCTAACACAAATCTCTTATATTTTGAATATTTTATCAAAATACAATAAAATTCACCAAAAAAGATTAATCAAAATATATAAGTATAAATTCAAATTTTATCACCATAAATTCGTTACTATTAAACGTATATTTCTTAAAAATAGATCTTAATATAAAAATACATATATGTTGAACAGGATAAAAAATCTAAACAATAAATACATTGTATATAGCAATTATTTTACCAAATTTAAGTGTTGAAAATGTAAAACCGCGAAAATCTAGATTGAAAATCACGAAACTAAAACGATTGAAACCGATAATAATTTATAAAACGTTTGAATAAAACTTTTTAAGGAAAGCCGAATACACGGAGTCGAGATGTGATCTCTTTCCTTAATTCTTTAAATCTCCCGCAGTGTGGCGGTTTGTAGAGATTCAGAATCTCAGGATACAACCGTGTTTGAGACTAAAGTCACAGCACTCGACTATAGAATCTGCGAACTAAAGATCTACGCTATACTCTCGAGACTCACCCTAAAACTGTAGAGACGAGAGGGATTATGTGTTTCGATGATCTAGTGATATGTGTTTGGATGATTTGAAAAGAGAGGCCAACCCATCATATATATATAGTATGAGAGGGGACTTGAAAACATTCCAAGTTTCCAATGTGTGATATTTTAACTTTCACAAAAAGTTATAGTTAATAGAAACTTTCCATTTGTTTAAGCCTCTTGGGTGGGCAAAAAAACCGTAACCGAAAAAACCAAACCATACCAAACCAAAAAAGTGATATGGTTTGGTTATGGTTAAACCTAAAAACCATTTGGTTATTATTTTTTAAAAATTTTGGTTATTATTTTTTAAAAACCGTTAAACCGAATGGTTTTTTTGGTTTCAGAACTAAATTTTAAATAATTTATATTTTTTTATTTTCTTAGTTTAGTTTATGTCCATATTTTTATTATTAAGCTTAATTATCTTTATAATTTACTAAATCTTAACTCATAAATTTAAATATAATATTTACAAAAAAATATCTACATATAAATATTTAAAATATAATATTTACAAATACAAACTATGGATAGAAATATTTGTTTTTTAGTTTTTGGTTTTTATAGACTTGGTTTTATCGATGATTTAGATTTTTTCCTATGATTTTGATTTTATTCTTTTAACTTTTTGTTTTGTTTCACTCATATCTATTATTATTATTCATATTCATAGTTTGAATCAAAGATTCAAAGTTTTTCATAATAGTATAATTCCGAAAAAACCGAAACCGAACCATACCAAATCAAATCAAGTTACATATGGTTTTTATTTTTATAAAACCGAAAACCCGAAAACCAAAGAAAACCGAACCATACCAAACCGAAATATATATGGTTTTTATATGACTTGAACTTTTATAAAACCGATAAACCGTAAACCAGAAAAACCAAACCGAAAACCGAAGTGCCCACCCTCTTCCACAAGGAATTATAGCTAATGGAAACTTTCCATTTATTTTAACCTCTTCCACAAGGAGTTATAGCTAATGAAAACATTCCATTTGTTTTAGCCTCTTCCATTTGTTTGGGTCTCAACCAATCTATTATTCACACAAAACACAAAATAATAAAGTCCAATTGTCTTTATTAATTTTTTTGTTCCAACAGAAAATAGCATGAGCCATGGTGCTGATGTCTTTGGGTATTTTATTACATCTTTTACGTTAATTTGTTTTTTTTGTTTGTTTTTCACTAGATTAATATATGTCAAAAGTTTAAAGGTACAAACCGTACTAAAGTGATTGTTTTTGGCCAGAGAAACTGAGAGCAAAAAATCTCTAGTAAAGGAGATGGTAGAGGAAGCTGAAGCGGTGCTTACGGGGACGAGCGAGGCTGCATTCATCGAAACTTTGTCTGGTACGATGGATAATCGTCTTGATGAGATAATTCGTTCTGAGGAACACTAGTGTTTGTTCATGTTTGAATCGTCCAAAGAATTTGAAACTCTGGTACATATACTCTTGGTTTACCTCTACATCAACCTTTTGGCTTTTGTTTTTTTAAAACTTTTTTTCCTTCAAACAATAGGTGAAGATACCACAAGCAGGTCAAATAAGTAGAGAAGATAATCTAAAACATGAAAACCAGATTACGATGAGCTAACATCTACCTAAGATGAACCATCTGAGTTTTCTACTTCGTCTACAAAGTTTTCGATGATAACTGGAAATAAAAATTTACCAACACTTTTAGCATCAAACTGAGCATACACACTGGAAATTCGTGCATATTACACCGATAATCATAGATAAATCTACAGTAGAACCGTTTTCTCTATTTTGCAAAATCCTCTGGAAAAATAATTCAATTCGAAAGCTTTGCCTAAATAAAAATTTGCGTAAAATTTGCACTTCTTACCCTAAATACACGAAAATATAGATAAATCTATAATTCCATACGACAACTTCATCTCATCAACGTATCTCCCAATTCTGAGATCAAGGAGAAACGCGAAAGAATCTTAGATGAAAACTTAAAAGCAACCGAAGTGAGAAGATCAAGGGGAGCATACTAACCGGCCGAAAAATCTAGAAAGACGGTGGCCACTAGTAAGAGAGAAGCCAAAATTCAATTTCTCTTCCGTTCCAACATCATGACTTGAAACCCTAATCAACTCGAAGAGTGTAGAAGAAGTATTTTCTTTTTCTTTCTCCCTAATCAGAATGAAAAATGTTTACCTCCAAATAGCAAGATTCAAAACAACATCATATACTAACATTCATCAAAATACGAAAAACTGCATCGCTTAGCTTGTGCCAGACGGCAAATTTATGGCGTTGTTAAGTAAAAACGAAACTAAAAAATATGTTTTTTTGTGGTGCAAATGTGACGAAAAATAATTTGCACCAGCTTGTGGTCGTTTAGCTAATGCTTGGCAAAGCAAATTTACACCAAAAGTCTACATCTTTATTATTTCTTAATTCGTTTATTTGATAATTATCGTGAAATTAAGAAGCTTTTGATCCAATTCTCATGTTTGTGGAAGCTTTGCATTTCTTTGAATTTTTTAATCCTGCAAAGATTATATATATAACAGTGGCAATGATAAGATCTCAATCAGAAATTTTGACAATATAATTTGTAGGGAATTTTTTTCATGTGATTTCGAAAAATGGAAATTTTTTTCGAAAATATCCAATAGAAGAATGTTCAATGCTTTAAAAAAAATGTTCAATGCTCTAGAACAGGCTTACTTGACCAGAATTTGCACATTAAAAAAAAAGTTTACTTGACCAGTTCTAAAGAGAGAAGAAATCTCAAATTATACAAAAACACACACGTTAAAAACGGCGTCGTTTTAGGTTACACGGTTGTTCTGGTGAAAAGGCGTAATTTCTGAGATTTACTCATGTATTCATCTGAGACAGGTTTGTGGAGTTCCAAAACTTTCCATTCTTATCTTCCTTTGGGCCGTCTTGTACACTTTGATCCCATTAGCTTGAACAGAAACCTTTACTGGCTCGGATGCACATTAAACTCTGAAGAAGTTGTTTTCTCCCATGATTTCTACACGGAATCTAATCATCAATACTGAGTTGTACTGGAAAGTAGAAACCCACGGTGGTGGAATGTTTCCACCTTTGTTCTCTCACACTGGCTCTATCGGATCCCTTCCCCGTCGTGAGGACTCCGTTTCTTTATCTAAGAGGGTTAGAGGAACAAGATATATGATGGTGTTTGGTTTATTTCCAGTATTTTTGTAGCTTGATGCTTTGTTAACGATAAAATGAGAAAAGATTTTGCAATGCATTTTATTATAATGGTATTTGAAGTAATATCTTTACAACGTTAAGGTCATATTCGTAATATTGTATTTCTCGATTTATATATAATATAGAGATGACATGAATTTTTCAAGTGATAATGAAGAACCCATATTACAAAATCGATCTTACAATAAAATGTGTTAGTATTTATAAATCCATGAATTGCCAGTCCTGATGGCTTAATCTAAAATTTGCAGGCCCATGAATTGCCAGAGTCGAGTCTGAATCTGAATCCTGATGACAAATGACAGAGTTTCTATCTTAATATAAAACACTTGGAAATGAATGATAAGTCAAGAAGAAGAAGTAACTAACCAGGTTTGGCTAATTAATTAAGTGGTCAGTTTCTGTAACGTTGATCTTTTCCCACTCCTTCAGGCCGAAGATGTTCATCCCATAAGCCCATTCTCTGAAATGCGTTGATCCTGAAGTTTTTACCACACAAAAAAAAAAAATGGCACATGTTGCTTCTTCGCCACATGAAACGACGAGTCATTGGACTATGAAGAAGCGTGGATCGTGGCTTTAAACAAAGTTATCTTCATCAAAATTATATTTTGGTTGCCGTCGACCGACTTCCAAAAGAATTCTTTCGACGTAGCTTTTCATGCTTCAAATCGTCAAAGATATGATAAAGAGAATTTAGTTCTTGTTTGTATTTGTACGATGAATATGAAATTTACGATAGTAGTTCATGTTTTCTTTTTTTGCGCTATGTTACTACTACTAGTCATCCCATTAAAAAAAAAAGAAGCAATTTCTTCGTTATTCGGGCAAGTCTTATACACCGAAGGGGGTAGTTGCGTAATAACAGTGAAAACCGAGGTCGTCTCGTGCCACGCATTTTCCGTGTTCCAACTGTATCGAGGGCGTGGGGCCCAACAATCAAAATGAAATAAAGTAAAAAAACATAAAAATGAGGAAAATTCAGATTAATACCCCCTCCGAAAAAAAGAAAAAAAGAAAAAGGAAAAAGAAAAGGGAAGTAACCAGCTAGGGTTTGACTGCGAGAAATTTCTGATCGCGTGAATTTCTGAAGAGGAATCGATCATCGATTCCGTGGATTTCGTTTCCCTCCCTTTTTTTTATCGAAAAGCCCCCACAAGGATCTGGTTTATACCGTTGCATCCCGCGAGTTTCGTTTCTTCCTGAGAAAATCGATGCAAATCTAGAGAGAGAAGGAGAGTGGCAACGACTGAGTGTCGAGGTTGGCTTTCTAAATTTCCGTTTTCGAACGTTGCTGCTACTCGAGGTTTTCTTCTTTTTGCTGTTGCTTCTGTCCGATTTTTTGGAGGGATTTTTTTCTTTTTTGGTAGGGTTTTTGAACTTTTTGTCTTCTTCTTACTTGGTTGTACCTTTGAATTGTGTTTGATTGTTTCCAGTGTAGTGACTGTCAGATTCTTCGGCGAATTGTATGCAATCTGGAGGCAGTGGCGGAGGGCCCGCCCGGAATCCGGGCATGGGTCCGGCTGGTCGAACCGCGTCCACGTCATCCGCTGCTTCTCCGTCTTCTTCATCTTCATCTGTGCAACAGCAGCAGCAGCAGCTGGCGTCTAGGCAGGTATAAATGATCCTGGAATTCAACTGAAATGTTATTTAAGTGTGTGCGAATTGGGGATTTGGTTCGTTAAACGTGCTCTTTGCAGCCGCCAGTTTTTGTCTGTTGAACTTTGCGGTTATTCAATCTCAGTCACCAATTTCTCGATTCTGTGGAAAAGGAAAGTCGCCAATTTCTTTATAATGGTCTCTGTCTCCTCTGTTTGCCACTTGGAGTAACTGTATTTGTACATGTACAAACGAATAGTATGATTGCATACTAATATTTAGTATATGGCAGCAGCAGCTGAGAAGCTCAGAGGCAAATGATAGCATGTTTGCGTATCATGGTGGTGGTGGGGTTCAGGGTATGATGGGAGGTGGCAACTTTGCTTCTTCGTCTCCGGGCTCTATGCAGCAGCCTCAGCAGTCTAGGAAATTCTTTGACTCTCCTCAACAACAACAACAGCAACAACAACAGGGTTCTTCCCATGAGGGCCAGCAAAGTTTTAATCCAATGCAGCAAGCGTATATTCAGTTTGCTTTACAGGCACAGCAACAAAAAGCACAGCAGCAAGCTAGAATGGGAATGCTGGGTCCATCAAGCGTGGGAAATGATCAAGATTCTCGGATGGGGATGTTGAACATGCAAGACATGATCCCGATGCAGGCATCTAATCAGGCCCATGCCTCATCGTCTAAGCCATCGGGTGAACAGTTTGCTCGCGGTGAGAGGCAGATGGATTCTGGTCCTCAACATAGGAACGAAACAAAACCTCATCCTCAGCAGCTGGGAACGGGACAACTAATGCCTGGAAATATCACAAGGCCAATGCAGGCACCACAGGCTACGCAGGGTGTCAACAACTTGGGAACTAACCAACTCGCACTTGCTCAGCAGTGGCAGATGATGCAGGCATGGGCGCGTGAGCATAATGTTGATCTCTCACATCCTGCCAACGCCAGCCAAATGGCGCACATCCTTCAGGCAAGTATGGCTGCCCAACAGAAAGCTAATGAAGGCAATGTGGCTTCACAGTCACCATCTATTCCAATCTCTAGCCAGCCGGCTTCATCTTCAGCTGTTCCAGGTGACAATTCACCTCGTACCAACTCTGCTAGTGATATCTCTGGGCAGTCAGGATCAGCCAAGGCCAGGCATGGAATATCTACCAGCTCATTTGCCTCGACTTCCAGTCCCAGAATGGTTAACCCTGTTGCGAATTCCTTCTCCATCCAAGGTAGAGATAATCTAGTGTATCCTCGACATTTAGTTCAGCCTACAAATGGGATTCCCTCAGGAAATTCCATGCAGACGTCTGCAAATGAGACACATGTTTTGGTTCAGAATGCGTCTAAAAACAAAGGTTTAGGTTCTGCTGAACATTTGCAGATGCAGCAGCCTAGGCAACTGAATGCACCGACTCCCAATTTAGCAGCTCCATCTGATGCTGGTCCAGTCAGTAACTCTTCCCTTCAGAGTGGACAGGGGACCCAACAAGCACAACAGCGTTCAGGATTTACTAAACAACAACTCCATGTTCTCAAAGCCCAGATACTGGCATTTAGGCGTTTGAAGGTTTTCAGCTCTGTCTTTTTCGTTTTTTTTGTTTAATGTATATTTTGCTGGCGACGTATCACTGCCTTCATCTAACCTTTCTGCAAATCAGGTTGATTGTTTTTTTCTTGTTTGCTTTTTACTTGACAGAAAGGAGAAAGTTCTTTGCCTCAGGAGCTTCTTCACGCTATTGCTCCACCACCGCTTGAACTGCAGACACAGAGGCAAATTTCTCCCGTGGGAGCACAAGTTCAGGATAGATCTTCAGACAAAACTGTAGAAGACCAAGCGCGGTCGCTGGAGTGTGGCAAAGAGTCTCAGGCCCCTGCTTCTTCAAATGGACAGATTGTTTCTAAAGAGGAGGATAATGTTGGAGATACAGAAGTAGCTTTGGCGACGGGCCACAGCCATTTATTTCAAAACCTGGGAAAAGAAACTGCTTCTACTGATGTGGCTACGAAAGAGGAGCAACAAACTGATGTATTCCCTTTTAAGTCAGACCAAGGAGCAGATGCTAGTACTCAAAAGACTCCTAGTAGTGATTCTACTGCTGATAAGGGAAAAGCTGTTGCATCTGATGGAGGCCAATCTAATGTTCCTCCACAAGCAAACTCTACCCAGCAGCCCAAGGATTCAGCCTCTGCCAGGAAATATCACGGACCTTTGTTTGATTTTCCCTTTTTCACTCGAAAACATGACTCTTATGGGTCTGCAACAGCCATTGCCAATAACAATCTGACATTAGCATATGATATCAAAGATCTGATTTGTGAAGAAGGTGCAGAGTTCTTTAATAAGAAAAGAACAGACAGCTTGAAGAAGATAAATGGTTTACTAGCAAAAAATTTGGAAAGGAAAAGGATTAGGCCTGATCTTGTTTTGCGGCTTCAAATTGAAGAGAAAAAGCTTAGGCTATCGGATCTTCAGTCTCGTGTTAGGGATGAAGTGGATCGACAACAACAGGAGATAATGTCCATGCCTGATAGGCCATACCGTAAATTTGTGAGGTTGTGCGAACGACAACGCCTTGAAATGAATAGGCAAGTTCTGGCCAACCAGAAAGCTGTTAGTGATAAGCAGCTGAAAACCATTTTTCAGTGGCGTAAGAAACTTCTTGAGGCTCACTGGGCTATACGTGATGCACGTACTGCTCGTAATAGGGGAGTGGCCAAATATCATGAAAAGATGTTGAGAGAGTTCTCGAAGAGAAAAGATGATGGCCGGAACATAAGGATGGATGCCTTGAAAAATAATGATGTAGAAAGGTACAGGGAGATGTTGCTGGAACAGCAAACAAATATACCTGGTGATGCTGCTGAAAGATATGCTGTTCTCTCTTCATTTTTGACCCAGACCGAAGACTATCTCCATAAACTTGGAGGTAAGATTACTGCCACAAAGAATCAACAGGAAGTGGAGGAGGCAGCGAATGCTGCAGCAGTTGCAGCGAGATTGCAGGTATACATACTGCTTTCTCTACTCCAACTCAAAAATTTCCATTACTCTCTGTGAATAACTCTTTAAATTTCAGCTTAAATGTTAACTTTGCATGTCTCAGATAATAGAACTCTATTACAAAGTTATAGTGGATATTAGCTTATATGTTTCCGTTTTTGATGCAGGGCCTGTCAGAAGAAGAGGTCAGGGCAGCAGCTGCGTGTGCTCGAGAAGAAGTTGTGATCGGAAATAGATTTACGGAAATGAATGCGCCAAAAGATAATTCATCTGTCAACAAGTAAGTTATTCATTACCCACACCAAAAATAATTTAGACGGGGAAATAGCAAATTACTAGTTTTTTCTCATAATTTATAAGCGAATGCAGCTGACTGCTAATAATATGTGGTTATCTGTAAATTACCGACACACAGATTGTAAATTACCGATGCTGCTTGCTGTCTTTAGCGTTTTCTTTACTCGTTTTGTTATGTCTAACTCTAGGTATTATACTCTGGCTCATGCTGTAAATGAAGTGGTTGTGAGACAACCCTCAATGCTTCAAGCGGGAACTTTGCGTGATTACCAGCTGGTATCTCCTCCATCCAGGCTCTTTGTCGTTGTATTGTGAGTTTCTTTTCTCTGTTGTGCCACATTTTGATGGTTCTAAGGTATTCCTCTCTGTGCCATTCAGGTTGGATTGCAATGGATGCTCTCGTTGTATAATAACAAATTAAATGGGATCTTGGCTGATGAGATGGGTCTTGGAAAAACTGTGCAGGTTAAATCTGTTCTCAGTTTTCAGGGATTCCTGGATTTACTGTACTGTCGCCTTTGGCCAGCAATGAAGCATTATATGCTGATTGTTTTCTGTCTTCGCTGTGCAGGTAATGGCACTGATTGCTTACCTTATGGAGTTTAAGGGGAATTATGGACCGCATCTCATCATTGTTCCCAATGCTGTTCTGGTGAATTGGAAGGTTTGTGATTTCTGTTAGAATTTTTGGTAAAACTCTCCTATAATTTTCACAGATACAATGGATTAGAACCAATGGATTATACGAAACCATAAGTCTCCAAACTCATAATTACTCAAACTCACTTCCCCATAAGTCCATAACCCACAAGTCTCTAGCTAGCTGTTGGTTCTGCTGACATGGCCATTTTCAGTTGATGAACTCTTATGTGTTCCTGAGAATTCTTATCACTATTTGCTATCTATTGTCGACTTCTATCTGATAACTCACAGGTGACGGTTTTGTTTTTCTTTTGCAGAGTGAACTCCATACTTGGCTGCCATCGGTTTCATGCATATATTATGTTGGTACAAAGGATCAACGTTCAAAATTGTTCTCTCAGGTAAATTTTCGAAAAAAGTTGCATTTGCTCCCGATTTTGATTTGAAATTGTTGATTGATACATCCCCTGTTCTCTTTAACACAGGAGGTTTGCGCCATGAAGTTCAATGTCCTCGTTACGACTTATGAGTTCATTATGTATGATCGATCAAAACTCTCAAAAGTTGACTGGAAATATATTATAATTGATGAAGCACAACGGATGAAGGACAGAGAATCTGTTTTGGCCCGAGATCTTGACCGGTACCGCTGCCAGAGGAGATTACTTCTCACCGGAACACCTTTACAGGTTGGTAACAGTATAGCTACTTGGGCATTAATTAGGGACACCTAACAACTGGAAACCAAGATTCTTTGAGCTGTTCATATTATGTTGAGAGTGATATAGATGATTATATTCTGTTTCTATTATATCTTGTAGAACGATCTGAAAGAGCTTTGGTCACTATTGAATCTCCTCCTTCCTGATGTCTTTGACAATCGAAAAGCATTTCATGATTGGTTCGCGCAACCCTTTCAAAGAGAAGGTCCTGCACATAATATAGAGGACGACTGGCTGGAGACTGAGAAAAAGGTCATAGTCATTCACAGGCTTCATCAAATTTTAGAGCCGTTCATGCTCAGACGTCGTGTTGAGGATGTGGAAGGTTCTCTTCCTCCTAAGGTAGGATCTGTCTTATATCTCTGTCATTATATTTTGTGTCGAGATATTTCTTCTGATAATTCTTTCGGTTGCAGGTTTCCGTAGTTTTAAGATGTAGAATGTCTGCTATTCAGAGTGCAGTTTATGATTGGATTAAAGCTACTGGAACTCTTAGAGTTGATCCAGACGATGAAAAACTTAGGGCTCAGAAGAATCCGATCTACCAAGCCAAGATATACAGAACTTTAAATAATAGGTGCATGGAGTTGAGGAAAGCATGCAATCATCCTTTGCTCAATTATCCATATTTCAATGATTTGTCCAAGGATTTTCTCGTAAGGTCATGTGGAAAACTTTGGATTCTGGATAGAATTCTTATAAAGCTACAGAGGACAGGCCATCGTGTATTGCTCTTCAGTACAATGACTAAACTCCTTGATATCTTGGAAGAGTATTTGCAATGGAGGAGGCTTATATACAGAAGAATAGATGGGACTACCAGCCTAGAAGATCGGGAATCAGCTATTGTGGATTTCAATGATCCTGACACTGATTGCTTTATTTTCCTGCTTAGTATACGTGCAGCTGGAAGGGGTCTCAACCTTCAGACTGCTGACACGGTTGTGATATATGATCCGGATCCAAACCCCAAGAATGAGGAACAAGCAGTTGCCAGAGCCCATCGTATTGGGCAGACAAGGGAAGTCAAGGTGATTTATATGGAGGCAGTCGTTGAAAAAATTTCCAGCCATCAAAAGGAGGACGAGCTTAGAAGTGGTGGTTCATTAGACCTAGAGGATGACTTGGCTGGGAAGGACCGGTATATAGGATCTATAGAGGGTCTCATAAGGAATAATATTCAACAGTATAAGATCGACATGGCTGATGAAGTCATTAATGCTGGGCGTTTTGACCAAAGGACGACTCATGAAGAGCGACGAATGACATTGGAGACTTTATTGCATGATGAAGAGAGATATCAAGAAACCGTCCATGATGTACCATCTCTCCATGAGGTAAACAGGATGATTGCCAGAAGCGAGGAGGAAGTTGAGTTATTTGATCAGATGGATGAAGAATTTGACTGGACCGAGGAGATGACTTGTCATGAGCAGGTGCCTAAGTGGCTTCGAGCTAGTACCCGAGAGGTGAGTACTGCCGTTGCTGATTTGTCTAAGAAACCGTCAAAGAACATGTTGTCAAGCAGTAACCTGATTGTGCAAACTGGTGGGCCTGGAGGTGAGAGAAAAAGGGGAAGGCCCAAGAGCAAAAAGATCAACTACAAGGAAATTGAAGATGACAATGGAGGATACTCCGAGGAAAGCTCTGAGGAAAGGAACATTGATTCTGGGAATGAGGAAGAGGGAGACATTCGACAATTTGATGATGATGAACTAACTGGTGCTCTTGGTGATCACCAAACCAACAAGGGCGAATCTGATGGAGAGAACCCTGTCTGTGGTTATGATTACCCTCCGGGTTCTGGTAGTTCTAAAAAAATTCCTCCACGGGATGATGCCGGTTCTTCAGGATCTTCGCCAGAAAGTCATAGATCGAAAGAGATGGCTTCTCCTGTTTCTTCACAAAAGTTTGGCTCTTTGTCTGCATTGGACACTAGGCCAGGTTCTGTCTCAAAAAGACTGGTAGGCACCTGATTTTGTCTTGCAGGCCTCTCTTCTTCTTTGTGGTTTGTGTAATGTTTGTTTCTTTAATTATGTTGAACAGGTGGATGACCTAGAAGAGGGGGAAATAGCAGCATCGGGGGATTCTCACATAGATCTCCAACGATCAGGAAGTTGGGCCCATGACCGTGATGAAGGGGAAGAAGAACAGGTTTTGCAACCTACAATAAAACGGAAACGGAGTATTCGTCTAAGACCCCGTCAAACTGCAGAAAGAATAGACGGTAGTGATATGCCTGTAGCTCAGCCATTGCAAGGCGATCGTAGCTATCGATCTAAGTTGAGGACAGTTGTTGACTCACTTGGTTCAAGACAAGATCAGAGTGATTCATCCTCGAGACTTAGGAGTTTGCCTGCAAAGAAGGTAGCTAATACTTCCAAGCTGCATGTATCATCACCAAAATCTGGTAGATTGAATGCCACACAGCTTTCCGTGGAGGACAACGCCGAAGCTGCCAGAGAAACATGGGATGGAACTAGTCCTATTGGCTCTTCAAATGCTGGTGTGAGAATGTCTCACATCATACAGAAACGGGTATGTTCTGTCAAATGGATTATACTTCTTTGAATTCTCCTATATTGTCGATGTGTTGGTGCATCCATATTGTTTTCTTTGGTCTGAACGTACCTGGTCCTTGACTTTGCAGTGCAAAAACGTGATTAGCAAGCTCCAAAGGAGAATCGACAAAGAAGGTCAGCAGATTGTACCTATGCTGACAAATTTGTGGAAGAGAATTCAGAATGGTTATGCAGCTGGAGGTGTAAATAATCTTTTGGAACTACGAGAGATAGATCACCGGGTAGAAAGGCTAGAGTATGCAGGAGTTATGGAACTCGCATCTGACGTGCAGTTTATGCTAAGGGGAGCAATGCAGTTCTACGGATTCTCACACGAGGTTTGATTAAATAAAAGTGGATTCTTTCGATTCTGTGTGTTGATATGTATAAAGCCAAATGGGTTTTAAAGGTGTGATCAAAATTTTCTGCAGGTGAGATCTGAAGCTAGGAAGGTTCACAATCTGTTCTTTGATCTATTGAAAATGTCTTTCCCAGACACAGATTTCCGGGAAGCAAGAAATGCTCTTTCCTTCTCTGGCCCAACCCCAACTCTGGTGTCTACACCGTCCCCAAGAGGAGCAGGTATTATTAGTCAGGGCAAGAAGCAAAAGCCAGTAAATGCGGAGGAACCCGAGCCAAGCTCTCCTCAGAGACCTCAGCAACGCGAGAACACAAGGATCAGAGTACAGATACCGCAGAAAGAAACAAAGCTTGGAGGGACATCAAGCCACACTGATGACTCTCCAATTTTAGCTCATCCAGGGGAATTAGTAATCTGCAAGAAGAAGAGGAAAGACAGAGAAAAGTCCGCTCCAAGAACCCGAACCGCCGGCTCCAGCAGCCCGGTCTCACCTCCAGCTATGATAGGTCGTGGTCTTAGAAGTCCTGTGTCTGGTTCAGTTACAAGGGAAACAAGGCTAGCTCAACAGCAACGTTGGCCAAACCAAGCTACTCATCCAAACAACAGCGGTGCGGCTGGTGATTCAGTGGGATGGGCTAATCCGGTGAAGAGATTAAGAACGGATTCTGGTAAAAGAAGGCCGAGCCATTTATAGACAGACTCCCTGAAAGGATTTAACTTTAAGCCTCTTTTGTCCTTAGTGCTCAGATGTGATTACAATGTGGCAATTGAAAGCAATCTAGCAGCGAGTCTTTGGCCTTAGTAAACAAATAAATCTCTAGGTCCATGATTCCTTTATCGGGATGTTGCTCTTTAGATCGTAATACCGAAAATTTACAGCAACCTTTAGAAGAAAAAGTCCTTTGTCTGCAGTATATCCATCTTTAGAGATATGTTAATGTATTTAAGAAAAAAAATGGAGGATAAAAACAAACAAAATGAGAGATGTGGATTCATGTTTTATTATGATGTAAGATTGCAAATTGTTACATTTTATTTACAGTTAAAACGAAGGAAATTTCAATATTCCTAAAGAATAAATAAGTCTTCACAAATTTACAGAGGAAAGTTTTTCTCCTTTCTTTGCAAATGAACATTAACGGTTTATATTTTGAAAAAGAACTAATGAAAAGTGCAAATAAAGATTGATTTGTAACAGTCATCAAGGATCGGCTTTTCCAGCAATTTCATCGTTGTCGTCAGAGTCCGAACCATCTTCGCTCATGCTATCATCATCATCATCATCATCATCACTTGAGTTCTCCTCAGGTGCTATGTCCTCTGGCTTAGCATACGTCTTGCAATATTCTTCAAAAGTCAAAGATTTTTTATGCTGTGTCAATGAGAGAGGTTGATTAGAGAAGCAAATCCGAAGAAAATAGCGATTTTTAGTTTACCTTTCACTTTCTGCTCATAGGCTGCGCGGTCTCGCATCAACAGAGACGCAGCCTCTCCGTTAAATGGATCTGATGGGTTTGGATATAGAAGCAGTTGCGGAAGGAATGACTCGAAAACATTTATAAGATCTGCTAAACAAGCGCACAACTTTAATGGATGCAACACAAGCAGATATTACAAAGGCATTCCATAATCACACTATAGTTACCAAACATTGGGCTCCATGTCTGGTTTATCACATCTAAGCAAACTGCGCCCGAACTGCCAAAAACACGAAACCGAGTTTCAGAGCGCGCAAACACCAACACATCTCGAAATAGATCAATATGCACATCTTGCAATGCAATGAAAGATACGGTAAATATTGGCTTGCTCTCACTTACGATTCATCCACATTTGGGTGATAAATCTTGTTAACAAATCCTACTGATGGAGATTTGTATGGATAAGCTTCAGGAAGTTCGACTTTTATCTTCCATACACCTCCCTGATAAAGACCTTCAGAAACACACAACAAAAGACGCACTTAAACTTTCTTTTTCTCACTTCAGATTCATATGTATGTGCTCTTATGACGATCGTATAAACAATCTATACAAAAATCAAGTGATCCCGATTTAGTTCCTATTGTAGAGAGAGATGACGAATCTGAAGTTGTAGACTAGTGCCAAGGCCAAATCTACAAAGACTCTTTTGTTTTCATTCAGGCATTTCAACAAGTAGCTTATAAGCAAAAATGTAGAAAAAAAAACAAAGAGATTAATGGGAGAGTTTGGAGAAATTACTGTCAGTGGGTCCATGGAATGTCACATAGAACATCTGCAAATCGTCGTTGACTGTATCCACCTTGTAATCACTCATCATCCTGATCCAATCACAGAAAACAAATTATATGAAGAAGAAATCATCAACAGATCAAAAACCCAGGAAAAAAAGGGGGAAAGTTTGTAAGAAGAAAAGAGCCAAATCGAGAGATAAATTCAATCAACTGGAAAATTGACCGACAATTTCATCATGTCCATCTCTCGGCGTTTGCTCGGCGAAGCCATGGGCGATTCTCGGTTCTTCTTTCTAGAATCTGGTTTGAGAGAGAGAGAGAGAGAGAGAGAGAGAAAAGATTCGAAAATGAAAGAGAAGAGAGGAAGAGAAATATAAGAAAAGATCAATGAAATGGACATTGCCTTGCCTTATATCATTTATCCTTTTCCAATTCCTTTCTTACCCCTTTTTCTTGTTTTTCATTGTTATCTTTTTTTTTTCTTCTCTTTAGGTTATTCTTCTAATTAAGAGACAGATTTGGGGGGAAAATTAAGGGACAAAATGAAATAAGTTCATTTGTCTTGTCTTAATTGGTATCATCATCTAGTCTTTTCTTTTCTCAAAAATCTTCGTTGACATACTAACTATTTTATAAAGTTAATTAGAAGAATAACCTTTTAATTAAAATCTTCTTATTCAAAATCTTCTTACTATTTTATGTTGGTTAATCAAAATCTTCTTATTCAAAATTTTAAAATCAATAATAATGTGAGAAAAGAAAAGACAAGATGATGATACCAATTGGCATCTTGTCTTATCCACTGTTGCCGCAAGGCCCTTAACTAACGATGATTAGTGAATTAATTTTTCAGTCGTATACAAATCAAAGGCTAACTCATTCTTCTAGTTTCCATTTATACCCGTCATTTCTTTATACAGAAGCAAATGAATTTTTGAATGATTTATTTATTACAATACAACAGAAAAGAATATAATAAAACTGATGGTGGAGTTGTGTGACTTATATATTACATTTCTCGGCGATATTATTCTATAACCAAAGATGAATTATTTAAAAAGAAACGTAAGCCATAAACTTACGACGAGTTACGACTGTAAAGACGTGAGGACAATAAATTACGTGTCTTTTTTTTAATGAAAAATAATTACGTATCCCACATGCATATAATATTTCTGAACAATCACGGTTAAGCAAAACCGAATAACATTAATAAACTGGTTTAAGCTTCTAAGTCAAAGAAAAAGAAATGAGAATGCACACGCGCCCTTGGACTCCAAATTGTTGGATTTGACCCATTTTCGCTGCGGTTATAACCACGCGATTTTGATGCGCGTAAGTATGAGGGTATGGATTTTTCGTGGGTTCCTTTATGGGTCGACGCGCAAACAATTGGCCCAATGACAATTTCCCGGTCGTTTTTTATTGGGTCAACCAATATTACATGATGATTTATGCCTCTGCGAAATTAATAAAAAAGGAAGAAGATGTCCATACTTTTTGGTGTTAAAAGTTAAAACATGAATGAAAATGTTAGTTTATTAGATATAATATAAACTGGTTTGAACTTCCAAGTAAAAACACAACAGCCATAGTGTTACATTTGTATAATTAATTACCAAAGAAGACACCGATTCGTTTATGTATAAGTTAGTTTGTGTGAGGTATAGAGTTTTCAAGTGATGTGTTATATATTCGAAATTATGCATGAAACTGAGGTATTTCATATTTTCTCTTGGCAACAAAGAAAAATAAAATAAAATAGCAATTACATTTTGCCTCGGTTGTATTCACCCAAACAGACTAATCCGAAATTTCACTGTACTTTTAACCTTCTCTCTGATTCATATCAGTTTTGGCAAAGGCTTTCAAGCAAAGCCAACCAAAAAAAAAAAAAGAATACTTCTGTAGAATCATCAAAAGAGTGGAGAGATGGAAGTATTTACCTCAAAAACCAAAACCAGCATTTGCTGAGCCGATGAAGCCTTTTTCACCCAGGGTTTAAAGCAGTTTCAATGGCAATAGATGCCCCAAAAAAGAGATGGAAAGAAGAGAAGAAAAGAAGAAAAAGCTGCTCCAACTTAAATCTCAACAGGGTGATTCTTCAAGGCTACTGCCTCTCTATCGACGCCTTTTTTTCTTAGGCGTAAGCAGGACGGGTTTCTGACATGTGTTTGCTTCAGGGGTTGGATCTTCATTCGCTGTTGCAAGGTTGTCGAGTTGATCAGTATCACTGTCTACCTCCTCAGGAGTGATTCTATTCTGATTTGCTCTAAACTGCAAAAGTGTCACGTTGTAGAAGTAGCTCACAATCTTTCCTCTGCTCTTTGAAGAAAGAATACTCTTGAGCTCCTCGAAGAAAGATGGGCTAAGCGTAGGTGGAAAAGCCATCAAAGACCTAACCTTCTTCAGTTCTAAGCCTGTCCAATACTGCAGAGTACCTTCACCCATAGTATCAAAACACCACATGTAGAAAGCTGAACCAAGTTCAAGNTAAAAGAAGGCCGAGCCATTTATAGACAGACTCTGAAATGAAATGATTAACTTAAGCCTCTTTTGTCCTTAGTGCTCAGATGTGATTACAATGTGGCAATTGAAAGCAATCTAGCAGCGAGTCTTTGGCCGTAGTAAACAAATAAATCTCTAGGTCCATGATTCCTTTATTGGGATGTTGCTCTTTAGATCGTAATACCGAAAATTTACAGTAACCTTAAGAAGAAAAAGTCCTTTTGTCTGCAGTATTTCCATCCATCTTTAGAGATATGTTAAAGTATTAAAAAAAAATGGAGGGTAAAAAAAACAAAATGAGAGATATGGATTCATGTTTTATCATGATGAGAGATTGCAAATTGTTACATTTTATTTACAGTTAAAACAAAAATTTCAATATTCCTAAAGAATAAATAAGTCTTTACAAATTTACAGAGGAAAGTTTTTCTCCTCTTTGCAAATGAACATTAATGGTTTATATTTGGAAAAAGAACTAATGAAAAGTGCAAAGAAATATTGATTTGTAACAGTCATCAAGGATCGGCTTTTCCAGCAATTTCATCGTTGTCATCAGAGTCCGAACCATCTTCGCTCATGCTATCATCATCATCATCATCATCACTTGAGTCCTCCGGTGCTATGTCCTCTGGCTTAGCATACGTCTTACAATATTCTTCAATTGTCAAAGATTTTTATGTTGTGTCAATGAGAGGTTGAATAGAGAAGCAAATCCGAAGAAAATACTGATTTTTTGTTTACCTTTCACTTTCTGCTCATAGGCTGCGCGGTCTCGCATCAACAGAGACGCAGCCTCTCCGTTAAATGGATCTGATGGGTTTGGATATAGAAGCAGTTGCGGAAGGAATGACTCGAAAACATTTATAAGATCTGCTAAACAAGCACAACTTTAATGGATGCAACACAAGCAGATATTACAAACGCATTATTCCATAATCACACTATACTTACCAAACATTGGGCTCCATGTCTGGTTTATCACATCTAAGCAAACTGCGCCCGAACTGCCACAAACACGAAACCGAGTTTCAGAGCGCGCAAACACCAACACGTCTCGAAATAGATCAATATGCCCATCTTGCAATGCAATGAAAGATATGGTAAATATGGTTTGCTATCACTTACGATTCATCCACATTTGGGTGATAAATCTTGTTAACAAATCCTACTGATGGAGATTTGTATGGATAAGCTTCAGGAAGTTCGACTTTTATCTTCCATACACCTCCCTGGTAAAGACCTTCAGAGACACACAACAAAGGACGCACTTAAACTTTCTTTTTCTCACTTCAGATTCATATGTGCTCTTATGACGATCCTATACACAATCTATAAAAAAATTCAAGTGATCCCGATTCATCTGAAGTTGTAGACTAGTGCCAAGACCAAATCTACAAAGACTCTTTTGTTTTCGTTCAGGCATTTCAACAAGCAGCTTATAAGCAAAAATGCAGGAAAAAAAAAAACAAAGAGATTAATGGCAGAGTTTGGAGAAATTACTGTCAGTGGGACCATGGAATGTCACATAGAACATCTGCAAATCGTCGTTGACTGTATCCACCTTGTAATCACTCATCATCCTGATCCAATCACAGAAAACAAATTATATGAAGAAGAAATCATCAACAGATCAAAAACCCAGGAAAAAAAGGGGGAAAGTTTGTAAGAAGAAAAGAGCCAAATCGAGAGATAAATTCAATCAACTGGAAAATTGACCGACAATTTCATCATGTCCATCTCTCGGCGTTTGCTCGGCGAAGCCATGGGCGATTCTCGGTTCTTCTTTCTAGAATCTGGTTTGAGAGAGAGAGAGAGAGAGAGAGAGAGAAAAGATTCGAAAATGAAAGAGAAGAGAGGAAGAGAAATATAAGAAAAGATCAATGAAATGGACATTGCCTTGCCTTATATCATTTATCCTTTTCCAATTCCTTTCTTACCCCTTTTTCTTGTTTTTCATTGTTATCTTTTTTTTTTCTTCTCTTTAGGTTATTCTTCTAATTAAGAGACAGATTTGGGGGGAAAATTAAGGGACAAAATGAAATAAGTTCATTTGTCTTGTCTTAATTGGTATCATCATCTAGTCTTTTCTTTTCTCAAAAATCTTCGTTGACATACTAACTATTTTATAAAGTTAATTAGAAGAATAACCTTTTAATTAAAATCTTCTTATTCAAAATCTTCTTACTATTTTATGTTGGTTAATCAAAATCTTCTTATTCAAAATTTTAAAATCAATAATAATGTGAGAAAAGAAAAGACAAGATGATGATACCAATTGGCATCTTGTCTTATCCACTGTTGCCGCAAGGCCCTTAACTAACGATGATTAGTGAATTAATTTTTCAGTCGTATACAAATCAAAGGCTAACTCATTCTTCTAGTTTCCATTTATACCCGTCATTTCTTTATACAGAAGCAAATGAATTTTTGAATGATTTTTTTTGTGCTATGAGATGAATTTTTGAATGATCTATTACAATACAAGAGATAAGAATATAAGAAAACTGATGGTGGAGTTTGTGACTTATATATTACATTTCTCGGTGGCCCTTTAACAAAAAAAATATTATATTTATCGGTGTATTATTCTATAACCAAAAAGATGAATTATTTAAAAAGAAACGTAAGCCATAAACTTACGACGAGTTACGACTGTAAAGACGTGAGGACAATAAATTACGTGTCTATTTTTTAATGAAAAATAATTACGTATCCACACATGCATATAATATTTCTTAACATTCCCGGTTAAGCAAAACCGAATAACATTAATAAACTGGTTTAAGCTTCTAATAAGTAAAAGAAACGGAAATGAGAATGCACACGCGCCCTTGGATTCCAAATTGTTGGATTTGACCGATTTTTGCTGCGGTTATAACCACGCGATTTTGATGCGCGTGGGTTATGTGTGAGGGTATGGATTTTTCGTGGGTTCCTTTATGGGCCGACGCGCAAACAATTGGCCCATGACAATTTTCCAGCCGGTTTTTTTTTGGGTCTATATTACATGATGATCGGATTATGTCTCTGCGAAATTAATAAAAAAGGAAGAAGATGTTATAAAATGATAGATGCCATAATCTTTGGTGTTAAAAGTTAAAACATGAATGAAAATGTTAGTTTAATAGATATATAAACTGGTTTGAGCTTCCAAGTAAAAATACAACAGCCATAGTGCTACATTTGTATAATTAATTACCAAAGAAGACACGCGTTTATGTATAAGTTAGTTTGTGTGAGAGGTATAATAGAGTTTTCAAGCGATGTGTTATATATTCGAAATCATGAAACTGAGGTCTTTCATATTTTCTCTTGGCAACAAAGAAAAATAAAATAAAATAGCAATTACATTTTGCCTCTGTTGTATTCACCCAAACAGACTAATCCGAAATTTCACTGTACTTTTAACCTTCTCTCTGATTCATCAGTTTTGGCGAAGGCTTTCAAGCAAAGCCAACCAAAAAAAAAAAAAGAATACTCCTGTAGAATCATCAAAAGAGTGGAGATGGAAGTATTTACCTCAAACACCAAAACTAGCATTTGCTGAGCCGATGAAGCCTTTTCACCCAGGGTTTAAAGCAGTTTCAATGGCAATAGATGCCCCAAAATAGAGATGGAAAGAAGAGATGAAAAGAAGAAAAAGCTGCTCCAACTTAAATCTCGACAGGGTGATTCATCAAGGCTACTACCTCTCTATCGACGCCTTTTTTTTTCTTAGGCGTAAGCAGGACTGGTTTCTGACATGTGTTTGCTTCAGGGGTTGGATCTTCTTTCGCTGTTGCAAGGTTGTCGAGTTGATCAGTATCACTGTCTACCTCCTCAGGAGTGATTCTATTCTGATTTGCTCTAAACTGCAAAAGTGTCACGTTGTAGAAGTAGCTCACAATCTTTCCTCTGCTCTTTGAGGAAAGAATACTCTTGAGCTCTTCGAAGAAAGATGGGCTAAGCGTAGGTGGAAAAGCCATCAAAGACTTTACCTTCTTCAGTTCTAAGCCTGTCCAATACTGCAGAGTACCTTCACCCATAGTATCAAAACACCACATGTAGAAAGCTGAACCAAGTTCAAGTTTCAGTTTCTCCTGTTTTGTAGTGATATGAAATCTGACACATTCAACAGAACCTGGATTTTGGCAGCCACAAGTCTCTTGTCTTCCTTTTCCAATAGGATCTCTTTCTATAAGAAGATTATTGTTGTTTTGTTCTTTGCTCAATGGCCAGATCCGAGTGCCCAGCCACTTTGGATCGCTTTCAGAGGTGATGTCAGTCCACTCGGGTACTTCAGCTTGAAACTCTGAACCAACTCGAGCACATGGTCCATCCTCCTCGTCTGAACTGTTTGAAGCCGAGCCATTCTCAGAAGATGTCTTGCATTTCCCAGCTTTCTTCTCATTAAACCGACTCCCATCGATACTGAGTCTCTCTCTTAGATTGTAACTAGGTCCAGCACTATCTTCATACAGAGATGGATGCATCTTCTGGATTTTCTGAGACACACGAGCAAATTATCAAGACTCAAATGGCATAAACAGGGAAGAACAGTGGTGAAATCAGAGAGCATAGATGCACAATCACCATTGGATTTAATTACATTCTATTTCAATCACACACGATTCACAACCTCTGTGTAGTAAGACAGCATAGAGAATGATCTCTAGCAATAATACATCACTGGTGCTAAAAGCATTCTCGTTGTGGGATATAGGGAAGCCGACATTATAGTAAATCAAATTTCTTATGATAAAAGCTGCTCCAGCATTTCCTAAGTTGCTACTAGCAACTACTTAAAATGCTTTAAGACATATGCAATTGAATCTACCGTTAAACTCAATATTCAATCATGAATTTCAAATCACTAAAGCAGGAAAGTTGGTGCATCTAAATCCCTATGGGCTCTTTTCACAACGGCAAATGCAAATTTCTTGAATAACTGTACCTATATACGCACCTGCCAAATCTTTTCACAAGCTGAATCATTGTTCGTTCTTGATGCCCTAAACAGAAGAAGTTGTTTCCATGGCTCTTCACTTCCATAAGATTCCCACTTTGATCTATCTGGCAAAGCACCAATAGATGTGTCACATGGATCCTTGGCAGCCTCGCTTAACCATTTCAATGTCTCTAAAGGACATTCCCGTTTTCTCTTCCCAGGCGAAAAGCTTTCCTTGTTACCAGAATCAAGGAGCATAAGTTTCTCCAGCCTCGTATCACTCGTTCTCGATCCCTGGATCTCTTTCACATCTTCATTAGAATCAGACTCTTTTCCAATTTTTTACTTTTCATATCCTCTCTTCGTTTTTGATATAAACCATTTGAGCTCTGCACCTAACTCCATTGCAGCCTTGCCTTTCCTCACCTCATATTTCCTTTTCACTACGGATAGAAAATCTTTAAGTCCACTCATCAAATAATCCGAGATTCCAGACAACTCCACGCTAGTACCATCGGTTTCATCCGCAATTACTCTGTTCAACCATCGAGCAAGTGAATCAAGATACTTGACATAGATCATTTTCGCAGATGCTGAGTTACCAATCCCTAACCCAGACTCTTGAGCAACTTCATCCCATGACGCATTCTCGGAAACGGCATCAAATCCGCCTCTGTGACTCACGTTCATGAAAAGGTTGAACAAATCAACTGGTCTCCCGTCGCCGGTCTTCGGAGGAAGAGGTCGAAAACTATCCGCCGAACAAAACTCGACGAGGAAAGATTCGAGCAAGTTTCGGAACAAGGAGTCGAGTTCCTCAATCTTCTTTTGAAAATCCAACCCTCTAGATCCTGGGTAGTTAACGCCTTCAGTAGTCTTATTCGCTTCAAGATTCTTCGAAGTTTTGCAGGAATCGACGGCATCCTCGTCGGCTACCATCGACCATCCAGCCATCGACAAGGAACAACGAACCCTACAACCATTTATAGATCCCATTTATCTTTATCTCTGAAGCACAAGAACAAACAAACAAGAGAAGCGGTAATCCAAAGAGAAACGGAAAACCTAGGAAACTTCGTCGACGACGAGAACAAGAACCAAAAATCCCAAGGGGATGTAGTAACTGAAGAATCGTTAGCTTACGATTAAGACCCCTGAGATTCCATGGCGGAAATAGGGCTTTTTTTTAGCGGGAAACACAAAAATCGAAAAAAACTAGGGCATTTTTTTTCCTTTCCCAAAAACCCCACTTCCTTTGACCCGCCATTTCTCTCTTTCTCTCGAGGTTTGGGTATCGATGGATGGTGACCGAAGACGAAGTTTAGGGTCACAAATCAAACTTTTCACAGATACAGACCCTTATTCCTCAAAAACAGAAAACTATTTTCCCCCGAAATTAGGGTTACTAAATTGTAAACAATGTGGAAAAGAAAATCGCCAACAAAAGAAAAGAAAAAAAAAACCAGAGGGATCAGATCAGATTATTAAAATTGCGAAATCACTAACCTTTCTCTATTAAAAATTTCTCCTGTATTTTTCGCTGGTATTTTTAACAAATGATTTATTGAATGAAGCACGACGGTTTTATTTATATACAAAGACACATTGGAAATGAGAGAGACCCATTCCATCAAATATTTTACATTAGCTGTCATGTGACGTATTAACTCTAGTTAATTCTGAACCCGCAGGTTGAGTTAAAAACTAACAAACCAAACAGTTTTTAGCAACCCAAAAAAAAAAAAAACCAACACACCAAAAAGCATGATAAATTGAGAGGTGCAATTAGTGGTTTTATTGGCTTTAATTTGGGCCTTGCAACATGTTTACTAGAAAGCCATGTACAATGAAGTGGAACTTTTATCAGTTTATGATGATTAATTAGAAGTTTATCAAAATAAAAATACAAATAATATATTGTTAATACTCTAGTTCATTTTAAAATCAAATAAAATAATTACATGATAAATACTTCATTAATGGTAAGGACAAAAGAGGATAAGAATTAAAACGTTATTACTCATTAGACTCATTACTGTCGTCGCCTGTCGACACTCATTAGTGATTATACTGATTAGTTATGAATTAACTACATTTACTGTAAATAAAGAGTACAGTACTGTCTTCTAGACAACTCACTCGACTCAGCTCAAACCGATTCGGCTCGATTCAGTCGACTCAAGACCTTCGAGCCAAGTAAAAGAGAGCTTATAAACCATGCCGTCTCTTTTTTTTTTTTTCCCATCTCCTCCGGTAGAGATGCGTTTTAGGTTCCCATCAACTTCGATCGTGACCGTCCATTTCAAAAGCCATTTATCTCCCTCGCGAACTAACCGAAACCTTTCCTCTTCTCCTTCTTCTTCTTCACGACTAGCAATTTCCTCTGCATCGAAGTTATCTGTTAGATTGGGCCATCTCTTTAAGGTGAAACAAGATCATGGGTTCATGGTAAAACGAGGGGCTTACAATCCTCTGTTCCTTCAAAACAAGCTCTTGCAAGCTTACACGAAAAGCAGAGAATTTGATGATGCAGACAAGCTCTTCGACGAAATGCCTGTGAGAAATATTGTTACTTGGAACATATTGATCCGCGGGGTTATTCACCGAGACGGTGTCACCAGGCAAAAAGCTCGTCTAGGTTTTTGTTTTTTGAGTCGGATTCTTCTCAGTGAAGTGAGTTTGGATCATGTGTCGTTCATTGGGCTGATACGGCTGTGTACTGATTCAATCCATGTAGAAGCTGGTATCCAATTACACAGTTTGATACTGAAGCAAGGTCTCGATTCAAATTGCTTTCTGAGTACTACTCTCGTTGATTTCTATGGGAAATGTGGTCACATCTCTGAAGCCAGACGAGTTTTTGAGACGGTTTTGTGTAGAGATTTAGTGCTATGGAACGCTTTAGTTTCGTGTTATGTTCTTAACGGTATGATCGATGAAGCCTTTGGTTTACTCAAGCTAATGGGATCCGGAAAAAACAGCTTCACAGGTGATGGTTTCACTTTCTCGAGCCTTCTCAGTGCGTGTAGGATCGAACAAGGGAAGCAGATACACGCCATCGTCTTCAAACTATCACTTCAGCTCGATATTCCAGTAGGAACTGCATTGGTCAATATGTATGCCAAGAGTAACCATATGAGAGATGCTCGCGAGTGTTTTGAATCGATGCTAGTGAGAAATGTAGTGTCTTGGAATGCGATGATTGTGGGTTATGGACAAAATGGACAAGGAAGAGAAGCTATGAGACTTCTTCGTCAGATGCTCCGTGAGAATCTCCAACCAGATGAGCTTACCTTTGCAAGTGTTTTAAGTTCTTGCGCAAAGTTCTCAGCAATTCAGGAGGTTAAGCAAGTGCAAGCCACTGTTACTAAACAAGGCTCTGCAGTTTTCCTGTCTGCGGCTAATTCTCTGGTTAATGCTTATTCCAAGACTGGAAATTTATCCGAAGCACTTGTCTGTTTTCATTCGATCAGAGAACCCAACCTTGTTTCATGGACTGCACTAATCGGAGCTTTAGCTTTTCACGGATTCGCGGAAGAAAGCTTGAGAATGTTTGAAAGTATGCTGCAGAAACTTCACCCAGACAATATCACTTTTTTACAGGTTCTGTCTGCTTGTAGCCATGGAGGATTAGTTCAAGAAGGGCTTCGTTGCTTCAAACTAATGACTGAGGTTTACAAGATAGAACCAGAGGAAGAACACTACACATGTCTGATCGATCTTCTTGGTCGAGCTGGTTTCATCGACGAGGCCTTCCATGTTTTAAGGTCAATGCCTACAGAACCACGCACAGATGCTTTGGCAGCTTTCACAGGAGCGTGTAACATCCATGAGAAGAGCGAGTCTATGAAATGGGGCGCAAAGAAGCTCCTTGAAATCGAACCTAACAATCCCGTGAACTACTCTCTCTTGTCAAACGCTTACGTCTCTGAAGGCCATTGGAACCAAGCGGCTCTACTGCGTAAAACAGAGAGGAGAAATTGCAATAATCCCAAAACACCAGGTTGCAGTTGGCTTGGTGAGTAGTCAGTCTAGCAACTATAACCGTGATTCATGAACACAACGATTATTTGGTCTAGCTTAAAAAGCCATGCAAGTAAGAGATTGTTCAAGAATGCTAAAGCCTCTCAGTGTAACACAAATGATGCAACTGAACAACAACTCCAGTGGTAATTTCCTGTCAATATGTGTATATAAACATACAAGATTACAGACACAAGAGCTGGCAGTGAGGTCCGGATGCCATGTCGAGCGAATATACTTATATGAGAGAAAAACCCTGAATATTTACCCATCATCATGTCTCATGTCTGGTTCTGTTCTAACACTTGTTTGGTTGGTACTAGGTATAGATATAGGAGAAGGTACATTCAAGAATTTAGAAAAAAAAAGTCTCTATCTTTATGCTTTTATATATATTAGTTTCTTGGTAGCGAGTCTTGCCTTGTTAACTCGTAGTTGTCAGCTCCGTGGGGGGTTTGGTTCTCGTTATTTACAATTGCAATCTTCGAACAGAGGAAGAAGAAGGAAGATGTGTAGATGGTGAAATGCCAAATACTGCACATAGCTTGCATATGTCAGTATTCAGAAAGTGATACCAATCGATATCACTCGTAACACTTTAAACACACACACCTGTGCCAAATCCAGTAGGTTGAACTGGTTTCCACTTTGAAACTTATGGCTGCCATGGTAAAGGCTACAAGACCAGCCGACACAAATCCCCAACGAAACCGTTTCTTGAGCGTCTTGATTAAATTGTTAAACCATTCTTTGACTGCCCGTGGCCTACCACACGCATATGGATAAGTTATGATTTGTCGCATTGTGCTAATTATGATGTTCTCAGGAAACAGAATGGCTTCATTACGTTACCTGTCGAGCATGTTCAATGAAAATCCAGCTGATCCGCAGTAAGATCTATACTTTGAAACAAATTCTACCAAAAACCCAATGAGGAGACCAAGTGACCCGATTGCTAATACAATGATAATATTCGACGCCCTGCAAATTGATAGCAAGCCAATGTAATGGTTTAGAAATAGTCTCAAGGTGCTAATTATCATAACCATTAAGTCGAACATCTCAGATACCTAGTTGCCTTAGTTAAGGCCAATAAAGCTGTGAGAATGGCAACAACTGTGTGTATTGTCCTCTTAACTGCTTCATCAGCCGTGGATAAGTACACAAAGGTACCAACCACCGCCATGAAAGAGAGCCAGAAATCCATGAACTGAAGCAACAAAATTTACCATATTGTATAACCAAGTATAATTTCACACAGAAGATGACAATGATGCAGATAACAACTACCCGTACCTGTAAGACGTTGTAAGTTAACACACACCAGGTGCCTACATCGCATGCATGATACAGAGCGCTCGAGATTCCGCTAGATGTGAACAGAACCCACTCTGGATACTCCTGTTTAGAACATGAATTGTCAGCTTTTAGATGGGAAAGAGGAATAAACAGAGCACTGAATTAAAAGTGTAAACCAAGAAAATTACGCGCTGCCGAAGAGCCCAGTAAGCTGGCAAAAGAGCCGCTGCATTCGATGCTATGAGAGCAATAGACTGAATGATATGTCCTGCATCAGGTTTTAAGCACATGAGTACATAGAAAAGTTGTGAAGTTTCAAACACTAAGTAAGATTAAGATACCTTGGTGTGATACAATTTCAATGCCACAGTCAAAGCCTCCATGGGTTCGGTCACAAGAACAAAAGCTGAAACGCAACACAAGAGTTGAAACATTCAAAATAATCTACTCACCACACATTTCGATTTAAGTCGAGGTAGAAGGAACCTGTAGGATGTCAATCCACTAGCGTCAAAAGCATATCGGCAATTCCCATGGGAGGAACACCTTCTTGGGCATCTTTCAAGAGAAAGAGACAAAAGAGTAGGTGGACCCTTAGAATCAGTGGCAGCAGTAGAGTCACTGAGCTGCCTTAACCCGAGTGACCACGTTCCTTCTCGAGCATACAAGATATAGAAATCAACTTTTTCTTGGCTAGAATTATACAGCGAGAAGAACATTGAGCGGCTGGCACTTGTTCGATTCGCATAATAATAATCCCGGTCATCGACAGTGGGCAATCCACCAAATCTAAGATATACTTCATACTGTCTCGTGGTATCTGAAGTCAATCTGAAGTGGATATGCCCACCAGCACCTCCTTGAGGGATGTTCATAAGAAAATAAGTCCAGGTGCTCGTGTCTAATTCTGGAAGAGAGGAAACGTTGCTGAAAATGGGTTCGAGGGGGAACTCTGTGCTCGAGCCTAAAGGTGAAGCGTCATTAACCGGAAAATAATATGATTCAAAAGGTGTCAACGATCCTCTCCTCATAACTGCCTGCATAAAAATGTATCGTGTCAACGATCCTCTCCTCAGTCTTGATTTTGACATGCTCAAAAGTTCTTAGAGAAAATTACCTGAAGCATGTAGATTTGCTGCCCACAGTTTGGTCCTGCTTTTCCCTCGGGACACCCCAGCACTTTAACATTCATGGAAAAGCAGACCTTAGAACTGGAATTTGTGCCCTGTACAAGCCTATTCTCCAGTCCGGGAAAACTAGCAACGATATACCATCGGCCAGCTTTGGGTTTGTTAATAACTAGAGGAACTTTGTGTATATTACCAGCGTAATCATGTAGAGTCTCTGAAGCAATAGCTCCAAAACGGGCGTAACACATGAGATAAGTTTCATTGGAATCTACTTTGACATTGGATGCCATAATAACTAATTGTTCCGCTATTCCATCTACATCTAGAGCATATGTCTTTGTTTCAACACCGGCCAGACAAGAACTAGGAACAGAATCTGAGCAAGAAACAACACTTCCTGTCTGGTTATCGAACCGAGAACATGAAAGCGGATAGATAGTCTGGTTGCAGGAAGGCCCCCACATGGTAGCGGTTTTACAACCTTCCACACTAATGTTGGCACTAAACGAAAACGCCGAGGACCGAACAATCTGTGCAGTATGTATCATAGATGTAATATTAGAAAGGAAAAGATTGAAAATTCATTGAAAGCAAAATAATTCTAACACCCCATACCATCTTCCCCTGAGTCCTAGTAACCCCAATTCCGTTAAAAAGACCAACATACCAAGCTCCGGGAGATATCTGTAAGCAACAACATCAAACACGAAACTCAATTTTGCTTAAAATGTCCTAACTATTACACAAAGTTTTTTGGGTAGTTTCAAAAGCTTACCTGTTCATTGGTCAGCCTCAATGATATATTCTTCTGCATAGGGTAACACTGTTGTGCAATCTCAACATCTTGAGCTCCTTCAAAAGATCCATTGAATAACCGTCCTAGCTCTACAGAACATTAAAAAGAAAAAAACTTTCTTTCTTAATTCACAAAAATAGTAACGTATGTGATCTCTTGAAGCAGAGAAAGAAGCATAAATAGATTACCTAAATCGTACCTAAGCCTTTCAGAGCATTGGTTGAGGCATCAGGCAGAGGAGGACTACCGTCTCTGAAGCATATGACAGGAAGAAGACTTTTCGAAATCTTAGATATGCTCTTTGCAGTCTACCAAATAATAATAATAAAAAAAATCCAAAATCAATCAATAAAGAGCAATAATTCATTGAATTCCAAGGCAATCAAATCGAATCTGTTATACTTACGATGTCTACATCAGATTCCATAGCTAAATTCAAGGATGAGAACCATGGAGGCAAATCGACTGTACCGGAATCAAAACAGAGAATCAGATTCTGATTATTGAAATGATAGGAGAAAGTAGTGATCAGATTAAGAGACCTCTGATGTAACGAGTGTCGTAGGGCCTGACTTGGGATTTTGGGTACCTGAAGCTCGACACCGTGAAAAAGCTTCCATTACTGTCGTCAGACCCAGAATCTTGAAGAGAATTACAGATTGATACAGCCCATGAGAAGAAGACGAGAGTTGTTAAACCCAGAACCGAAATCTCCGCCATTGATAGATATTGTAGTTGATAATTTTTAGCTGAGAATTAAGGGGGTTTATTAGACTATTAGTGTGAGTAGAAGAAGAAGAAGCGCATCGTTCCAGAGAATTTTCGTCCTTCTTCGTCTTTTTCGACGAAATATTCTACATTTGTTCAATGCGGACTTTTAAATTACGAATTATTGCGACTTACTTTTCTTTTTTTCTTTCTTTTTGTGTCAGTTTAAATCACGCGCCACGGGAAAGTGTACGATTATCACGCGCGAATCGAACGGCTGCGTGATAATCGAGATTTTGGTGCAATCTCGAATATTGGCGCGTGGTATCGTCGAGATAGGATACTTTATTTTTTAAGATTGGTCATGAATAATTTATTACGTGTTGGTCAGAGACAAGAGTCATACCTTGGACTTAAATTTAATCATAGATTAAAAAACTTGGGGGTTCTCAATCAAAAGATAATTAATAAGGCTCAACTAAGATGACAACATTTTGATGAAATTACAAAGAATAGGGAGGAGAAAAACCATCTGGTTTTATTCAACATATAGTCATCAGAGACTTTTACATGGCCTCAAATTCAAATTTATAAATCAGACTAATCATTTTACTTAAGTTGCTGTTTTTTTCCAACTATCTTATCTATATGTTACTTATAAACCCTGTTATAAAATGTATATGTTTCTTTTTCAAAGTTTTGTAATTTAAATATGCCACTTTCTGCTAAAAACACCTTCAAAAAACTAATACCACGTGTAACACATTTTTTGTTCAACATCTTGTAAAATTTCTTCAAAGAAAAGTAATAAGAAAATGACTAAAACAAAGCCAAGGGGCCTTTTTAACACGAAAATCAAAACATAGAATAACAACAAAGTCGTATAAAAATACGATAAACGGATCTGCTTAACAACAGATTCAACACCAGAAATTGCAAGCACCTGAATCCTCCACTCGCCACATACGATTGTAAATGTATCTTCATGACCACACTCTTTGCAATCCTAAAAGCCCATTTGGTATTCATTGAGCATATATGCCTACGTTGCATCAAATTTTTCAGTTTACAGTTCACTGCTTACCCACTAGAGACGAGCCTGTCAAGCATCTGCATATCAACAGCTTTTTCCCTGGAAACCATTTTTGTCAATCGCCGCTGGTTTACTTCCATGAGTTCTCATGTAAAAAATTTGACATGGGAAATAAAAACATATATCTGTACCGAAAGACAACTTACTTGGACCGAATATCATTCCCGCTAAGCTGAAGGAAACACTGAAAGTCTTAAAAACAGGACAATCTAACGAAGTCCAAGTATGCCCTCACACTCAACCATCCGTCAGCACCACTGCCAAATTAAGCAATATGACATCAGTATTGATCTTACATAACACAGTTATCAGAAAAAGTAAGAAGCATATGTCATTGACTAACGAAATGGGAAATATGTAAAGAAATAAAAATCGTAATGATAAAAGGAATGTTAACTAATACGTAGCAGTAACAATGTTATTAAGTTCTATCCACAGATGAGTATGATGCAGAAGATTGCTGACTGTGGATTTGCAAGGTTTTCTCATCACTTCCTTTGTTACTGAAATAATTGAGCGTATTGTGATGATTAGAGTTGTTCTTATATGGTTTCGTTTTGCTTTTCATGTATATATACTATCTAGGCCTAAGGTAATTTAATTTCTTTTGACTATGGGAGTTCATTTGATGAAATCGTCTACTATTTTCTGTACCTAATCAGATGTTTTTGTCATTCAAATGAGTAAAAGGTAGGAGACATATTCTGTTACAGACATGGCAAAAACATTTAACAGTTTGACATAGATCAGGATTTGCTGACCTTTAGATACAGTGCAGGCAAGTCTATATGTCGGTATCTCCTGCTTGTTATCGAAAAAGCGAAGACCTTGAGCAAACCCTTCGAGGCACAACAAATCGAATGGGCAAATGCAGTTAGTTTCACCAGTTGGCACGAGACCAACATTATAAATTAAATATAAAAAGTTAGCTTATTTCATTGATCTTTTAAAATAGTTAATATGTCAAAGATTAACAAGTTCACAACAGGCCACCAAAAATTGTTGGCCAAGCAACAAAATATTATACTATTTTTTTACTTTTTTATGTCGTCAACTATTACATTGTTATATATTCTTTTTTAGAAATGTTAATCTCATTAATAAAATCTTCCGTTTTCAAATTCAAACACCAACGCACTACTCGATTTACCTGAATTTAAGAAGTGTGTGAAATTATTATTTTATCACTGCAACAATCAAATATAGGTTGTTTCCATATTTTTTTTTGTTTTGTTGATTATTTTATAAGTATAAATTAAATCTCTTAGCTTAAGTTTTTTTGGGGGGGATTTAATCCTCTTAGCTTAAATTCAAAAAACCGCCTCTGCACTTTTCGTCTCCTAAATTCCCACACACCGCCTCCACACTACTCCTCTCTCTCCATATCGCAGACCGAATCACGGAAACAACATTCCTCTCCATATATCTCTCTCCAACCTTAAGGTTTTGAATCCGGGAAACACTATTCTCTTTCTCTCCTTACCTTTCTCCAATCCACTCCGACAGGGTTTCAAGTCGCCATGGGTAAGATAAGTTTGGCTTCTCTGTTACTACTAGTGGCCACCACCGTGTTTCTAGCGTCGGCCGGTTAGTATTCTTATACACAAATTTTTATTTAGGCGAAGATTTCGGATGAAATTGTTTTCGCAGACTGTAGATTTATCTATATTTCCGTGTATTTAGGGTGAGATGCGCAAATTTTTATTTAGGCGAAGATTTCGGATGAAATTATTTTCCCAGAAGATTTTGAAAAATAGATGTATGATTTCGGTGTAAAATGCGCGAATTCCTAAAAGTTTCGATAAATTTTGATTGCCAGTTATCATCGAAGACTGTGATGGTTCGTCTGAGACCTATTGTTCGAAGGAAAAAGAGAATCAAATGGTTCCTTATTTGGGCCATGGAAGAGAAGGAGTCCAAGCGTTAAGAGGAAGGATTTACTAGGCAGAGGTAATGTCATCAGTCATACCTTTTGTTCTTGAGATGAGGGCCATGAAATGCTCTAATCTGAATAGTTTGATCCTTTTGTTATTGTAGCAGAGTTCTTGCTACTAGTAGAGATATGGTCCCGATGATTCCTAGAGCAATCCCAAAGATGATCTTCCCAAAGTTAGCTCCCTGGTGATCAATAGATCCTATAGGGACCATGAATGGTGGTGCATTAGGAACCTGCGGTGTCACCTTCCATCTGTTAGGCACATCAGAGAATTTTGGGAATACCTTCATCGATAAGGTAGAGTTATCAACTTATCATTATCACAATTCACAGTTGTACTGGTATTAAAAGATTGGAAAGAACTAAGGTGTTATGAATGGATGTTTCAGGGTTTTAACTGGAGAGTACAAGAAGCTCTGAGATATGTTCCATCTCTTTTCTCTAATGAGGCAAGTGCTAATTTGGCTAAGGAATTTAGCTCAGGTTCTTTTTATAATTGCTTATACTTACCAGCGTTTGAATTAGGCCTTTGGTGTTTGCAATGCCACAACATCCACAGAACTGCTACTGCTTGAGGAAGGTGAGAAGTTGGAGCGTGAAGCTGATAGCATTGTGAAGCCTTCTGATCACATCTATCTGAAGCAAGTCCTCATCAATTCCGAGGCAACAATGGTGAGAGATGGTCGAGACTGCTTCTCATGGACTAACAAGTGGGAATTCTCCCGTAAGGACAGGTGCGGGGGAGGGAGGAGCATACTTCATGAAAGCTGCATCGAGAACCATGGGTCTGTTTAAGCCTATTGATGAAGAGCAGCTGGCTGAAAACAACCTACCTCGCTCACCGCAGGCTTCGCAGTCTTCGCCTTCCCCAAACGGGGAATGTATGAAGATAGGCACAAAGGTCGGCGAAGGTGTGTTGAGGGAAGTCGCTGCTTACATATTGGATCATCCCAAAAGTGGATGCCGATTGGTGACTGGTGAAGCGAGAGGTTTTGCTGGTGTGCCTCCAACAACTATGGTTGAATGTCTGCATCCCGATTTTAACCATCCCAAAGGAATCAAAGCCAAGATTGGGTCGCTTCAGATGTTTTCCAAGAATGATGGCAGCTCTGATGAGATGGGTACAAGTGCATTTCCGGATGAGGAAGTTCATAAGATTTCTGTGATGGATATTAGACTAGCCAACGCAGATAGGCATGGTGGGAACATTTTAGTGAGCAAGGATGAAAACGGAGAGATTGTTTTGGTTCCAATCGATCATGGATACTGCTTGCCTGGAAGCGTCAGTTCTCCGCTCTCTCCTCTTTAGATTTTTCATCTTATTCTATTACGACATTGCCATGAAACTGATTTTTGTTTTGTTTCTTGCAACAGTTTGAGGATTGCACGTTCGAGTGGTTTTACTGGCGACAAGCCCAGAAACCATACTCTCCTGAGACAGTGGACTACATAAGGACACTTGACGTTGAGGAAGATATCGATCTCCTGAAGTTCCATGGATGGAATATGCCAGAGGTAACAGCTCGAACCCTCAGAATATCGACAATGCTTCTGAAGAAAGGAGTCGAAAGAGGGTTAACAGCATATGAGATTGAAAGCATAATGTGCAGAGTAACTCTCAGCGAAAAATCTCAATTGGAGAAGATGGTGGAGAAAGCGGAAGAAGCAGAAGGGACAAGCGATGCGGCATTCCTTGATGCTCTCTCTCGTAAGATGGATGAGATGGTTCGCTAAGGCACCTGCTAGCTTTAGAGTTTTCCTGTGTGAATCGTTTTTTAAACTTGAAACTGAAACTTTGGTACATACTGGGGCTCTGTTTAACCCTGTTTAGAGGGTTTACTTTGTTTTTTCACGGATCGGATTTTCTGACCCACCCAGATTTACGTTAACGATTGACAGGGTTATATAGAATTCACCCAGATTTACGTTAACAATTGACCGGGTTATATATATAGTAAAACCTCTATAAATTAATAATGTTGGGACTTTAACATTTTATTATTTTATAGAGTTATTAATTTATAGAGATTTATTTCGATTTGAACTCTAATAATGGCAAATTGTTTCAAATAGTGCAAAATTTGTTCAGGAGATGTCGCATCAATAAATTTGAAAGATGAGCCGAACAACATTCATAAACATAAAGTTGTGATTAATAATCTCAATTATCGAAAAATAGATGCATGCCGATAGCATATTCGACTATATAGGTGAAAGTGATACATTATCAGAAGTTCAAAATTTATAAAAAATTGTGGCTAACGTACTTAATGTTGATGATGAAGTTGAAAGATATAATATGGAACATTTGATAGTAGTTATGCATCATGAATCAGTTATAACTTGTATAACTTTTCATAATTTTGGATGCAAATCAAAAAACCAACACCAAACATTATTGATGAAATATGAAATATTAGAGGTGAACTCGAACGAGAATCTAATTTTCAGAAAACAACACATCAATAGTCATATTTTACTATATATAAGCCTATATTTATAATTATTAATTTATCTTATTATTGGGACCATATATTTACATATGAGTTTCAAAAAAAATATTATCTTATTATCTTATCAAATTTTGCAAGCTTTTACACTAACCCGACTCGAGATCGATAAAATTTATTAATTTATAATGATTATTAATTTATCGAATATTAATTTACTATAATTCACCCAGATTCTATAATAATAATAATCGTGTGGGCCAAAATGTTATCTTCTCAGTTGAAGCCCATTCTATAAATCTTATTTAGAGACACATTTTCTTAATGGACCAGACCGAATATACGAACCGCAATTTCGGAGGTGCTGTTATTGGTATATATACTAACTTACTTTTGAAAAATCATGGCATTTAATGATAAAATTCACATAATCGATTAGTGTGATTTAAAAAAAAAACTTATTAAATAAAAATTGTGTGTGATCGTGAGCATTATTAGAAATTACCATAACAACTTATTAAGTTCAACAATCGAATAATTATAGAATTGCAGTATATTCTCACAATTTTGAAAGTAAATTCTAAAATTTTATTAATAAATTATATTATTCGAATTCCATAAAATTATTATTTTTATTTATATCAAATTTATTTTCGTCAACAAAATATTCTATAAAAAAAAATATTACCTAATAATAAGATCTTTAGAGAATCAATGCGTACAATCAACACACACTATAAATATATCATTCTACCATGCTCAACACATTTCAATTCATAGGGCCGTGTCAAGCCTATTAGAGGCCTAAGGCTAGTTATAATTTTCATTTTTTTTAATCTGTTTTTATTTATTTTAACATTATTATAGATTTTTTTTGATCAAAATGTTATTTAAAACATCAAAAAATATTTATTGTAATTATGTTTTCCAAAAAAAAAATATATAACTGTGTAATGTTCTTTTATTTTGTGTATCATAAGGTCATTTATTTTATATATATACTAGAATAGGACCCGCATATATGCGGATTTTTAATAAAATATTTTAAACCGGCAAAAATAAATTAAAAAAAAAATCGAATAATTTGTAAAGAAAAACGAATAATCGAATATTTTTCTTTTTGTATTAATAATCAAAAGAAACTTAAATGAATAACAAAATTTAAGAAAATGAAAATTTAAAACCCGTTAAAATATTTTTTAAGAAAATAGAAATCATAATCTGATCACTACTAATAAAAATATAAGAAAAACACAAAATGGAAACCTAAAAATTATTTATTTATTTTAATTTTTATTTATTTTCAATTAAAAGATTCAAAACACAGAATTTGTTTCGGATCCTAAGCAACATTAACCCTACTTCTCATATAGTTCACATACTTTATCAACTGTTTTTTTTCTTTTCCACTGCGTTAAAACCTTGTGTATTTAATTTGAGTCATTCGAGTATGTTAAGGATTTTTCCGTTAACTCTCTTCAAGCAAATAAAGTCTCTCTTCTCTTCACATTTATCTCTCTTATATGATCTATCTGCTCTCTAGAGAAGTTATGCTTCTTAAGACTCGCATCAAAAGCCTATCTATGTGATTCTTGATTTCCTCCTTCTCATTGATCTCATAATCGCCTAATGTCATATCATTAGCATCTAAATTTTTTTTTTAACTGAAATATATCCTACCTAAACTAATTTACTTTTTCTTTTTAATTTTTTTTTTGTTTCTCCCGTATATGTTCTCTATGCTCTCTATAGAAGTTATGTTTCTCAAGACTCGCATCAAAAGTTTATCTACATGATTCTTGNGGGCCAAAACGTTCTTCTCAGTTGAAGCCCATTCTATAAATCTTATTTAGAGTCACACATAGACCGAATATATACGATCCGCAATTTCGGAGGTGTTGTTATTGGTATATATACTAACTTACTTTTGAAAAACCATGGCATCTTATGATAAAATTCACATAATCGATTAGTGTGATTTAAAAAAAAAAACTTAATAAATAAAAATTGTGTGTGATCGTGAGCATTATTAGAAATTACTATAACAACTTATTAAGTTCAACAATCGAATAATTATAGAATTGCAGTATATTCTCAAAATCGAATAATTCGAATTCCATAAAATTATTATTTTTATTTAGTCAAATTTAGTTTCGTCAACAAAATATTCTAAAAAAAAAAATCTTACCTAATAATAAGAAGATTTTTAGAGAATCAATGCGTAAAATCAACCCACACTATAAATATCTCATTCTACCATGCTAACACATTTCATAGGGCCGTGTCAAGCCTATTAGAGACCTAAGGCTAGTTATATATATATATACTAGGTGATCGGTCCGCACGATGTGCGAACTATAAAAAAATTTATATGTTTAATATATAATTAATTTTATATATTGAAGTTGATCTATTTGTTCATAATTAATTATGTATTAATAATAACTTATATAAATATTTAATAAAAATTAACGATAAATCAAATGACAAAATGTTATAGATTTCAATAGAAATTGAATATAAAAAGCCATTAACCAAGATTTTAAAATACTTCTTTAGATAAAAAAACTGTAAATATGATAACTAAATAAACTGAAAGATATTAAAATATATAATAATTTATTTATTTTTTATGGTTTAACTTTTTTATAGACATAAATAATTGTAATATTAAAGTATTAATTAATTTTCTTATATATTATGTAAATGTTATATTTTTATGCATATACAATTTTATTGTTTAACAACAATCACACAAACGTTTCATATAGTTTTGTGTCTTTTGAAACTGGTTTATTTAAAAAAAAAATTTTAAGTAACATATAATTGTAAATATAAAAGTTATATTAAAAAATAATTACCCTACTTAATAAATTTGGCCTAAATATTGAGAAAAAAATTGGTGGCCTAACGCCGCCCTTTTTCAATATAAGCAAAGAACGGCTCATAGTTCAAACGTTTTCAGTTTATCAATATAGCACATATAGTAAACGTTAGTCCTATTTCTCATCTTTTTTTAATTATCTATTTTTCTTAATTATTTTTTTTGCTTTTAAAGATATAGCATACACATATGAATAAGAAGAAAGATGTATGCGAGAGATCAAATCAACTCATGGCCGTAGATCGAAGCACGGTGATGTTCAATATGCAGAACGGGAAGGAAGTGAATGAGGTAAAAAAAAACACAGAAACACACGTAATGCTGGAGCTTTGTTTATCAGATTAGTCGACATCTCACACTAGAATCAATCTCTTTGTTGGTGGATATTCAATTAGCTAAGGGAGTTTGTGCTGAGCCAAGAAGAGGCTTATGAGGTTAAGATAGGGAAACAAGAGTTTCGAAGACCTGGAGATCCTCCACTTGAAGACGTCGTTGACAAACTTCAAGCCGAGCAAAGCAAGGATGATGAAGATGGTGATAGTACCAAGAATGAGCAAAGCAAGGATGATGAAGACAAGCAACATTGAACAACTTCGGCCCTGAAAGAGTGGGAAAACCAGACTATGGAAATTTGACACATTGCCAGACGGTCTACACGCTTGAGAGCGAATGGCACTTACTCGTCGTGATAAAGCAATCGATGCAAAGAAGATTGAAAAACCAGCTGTTATACATTTCAATGGACACATGAAACAGAGCTAGGGATAACCAAGTATCAGCCATGTTGGACAAAGTACATCAATTTCAGTCATCCTTACATCTTTAGTTGCAGGTTGTTCGAGTGAAGAAGATTGCAAAACTGTGGATATAACCAGTTCAGGCCAGTAAACATAATAACAGATTAATCAAATGCTGCAAAGCAATGACAGGAAAAGCAGAATCTGCAGCTTCGATGATTTCATCTTTAAAATAATAGCAACGTCGTTTATAGTAGTAACAGCTTAGCTTGACCACACAGCTTCGATGATTTCATCTTTAAAAGACAATAAGACAACCCAAGACCCAACGCCCCCAAAAGTAACTGATATTGCCTCTCCAGAAGACAATCTATATTATTATTCAAAGTTAATTCATACTAGTCTGAGCCATCAGGATTCAGATATTGAGAAATAAAATTGAATATGACCTTAACGTTGTAAAGAAGATATTACTTCAAATACCACTATAATAAAATGCAAAATCTTTTCTTATATTATCGTTAACAAAGCATCAAGCAACAAAAATGCTGGAAACACCATCATATATCTTGTTCCTCTAACCCTCTTAGATAAAAAAAAACGGAAGTCCTCAAACCTTGTTCAAGACGGTGGGGAAGGGATCCGATAGAGCCAGCGCGGGAGAACAAACGTGGCATAGAGTGAATGGAGACCTTCCACAACCGTGGGTTTCCACTTTCCAGCAAAACTCAGGATGCCACCGTCGCTTTTACGTTCCAAGTTGCTGTGAAGGCCAAACTTGCCTTTGTGTAAGTTGGTAGATGCCAAACAGGAATCAATATAACTCTGGAGGTACACTGTGTTAGCATCAAAGGGGTTTATTGCCAGCGGAAAGTAATCGAACGGAGTCTTGATACAAGGCAGAGATATCTCAGATAGTAATTGCCACTCCCCGCTTTTAAGCCTCCACACACGTAACCTATGCTCTAAACAACTCGCATCGGCGTTCATGTACATAAGAAACCCTTGAGAAGGTGTGCAAGCTCTTCTGAAAGTCGGTTGTTTTTCAGAGTCGGGGAAAAGTACAACTCGGTATTGATGATCAGATTCAGCGTAGAAATCATGGGAGACAACAACTTTTTCAGAGTTTAAGGTGCATCCGAGCCAGTAGAGGTAGGTTTCCGTTCAAGCTAACGGGATCAAAGTGTACAAGACGGCCCAAAGCAATAGGAGAATGGAGCCCAAAGCAATAGGAGAATGGAGAGTTTTGGAACTCCACAAGCCTGTCTCAGATGCACTAGAACAACCGTGTAACCTAAAAGGACGCCGTTTTCAATCCGTGTAGCGAGACCAGAGGGTTTAAAGGACCTTAGAATATCAACATGGGGCGGAGGAGGGATTTCAACACATTCTCGTGAAATCGGATTATCCACATAGTAGGAATTGGAAAGTTTCAATTTTATCAGAATCAATCCGACATCCGTGTAAGACACGACTCTAATCCCTTCCTCTTTCTGGTGGTCTAGAAAAGACTCTTTCTGGTGGTCTAGAAAAGACGACAGGTAACAACCCAAAGATCGTGCAAGTCCCCAAAACTCGCATCCGTAGTGAGCCATGACTTCGCTGTCAGATTCCCTGCAGACGAGCGACCACGAAGAATGCGAGTGTTGATGGTGAGAAAGGAAAAGCTCGCGGACAAACGGAGATTCCACCACTGATTTCCACTCCTTGCAAACCAACTTGGAACTTGTCATGCTCTTGAGCGGTAATCTCGCAAGTATAGTTGCACATAGATCCTCCGGCAACGAATTCATCATCCTGTTTTTCTCTCTAAAAACTGTGTAACGGGGTTAGATCGGACTAGGGTTTAATCTGCTTTTACACAGACCGGAAATTTGCCAGCCTAGCGTGTGTTAACCGACGTAGTTAACACTAAAGGGTATTTATTTCTTGGGCCATTTTTTTTCTTCTATATTTCCATTTACTAAATCCACAATCTTTGGGCCGCATTAGTGTTTGAGCCGTCTTATATTTTTTTTATTAATAGTACGCACAATTGGTATGCATCTCTTCCAAGAATATGGATGAAGACAGCCACTCCAAGGCAAGTCCGATTAAGTGAGAGAAACTCTGCTTAAGAGTTAGGAGACAAGTAACACAACTCAGCATAGCTGAATCGTAACTCACTCGTCTAAACTAAACAAAATATATGATCCATATAATTGAAGAAATTGATATAAAGAAAACTCAAGCTCTGCAAGTAGCTTAGATATAAATATAAATATATGTGTGTATCATCATCATAGAAATTTATTCAACCAAAATAATAAAATGAGCTTAGATTCAAAATAAAGGAACCAGAGATATATTAAAAAAAAAAACAGAGACTTAAAAGGAATCCTCAAACATGTTTTTTTTTTTGTTGTCTCAGTGGTCAGGATTGAATTTGACAGACTCCTTGTAGATGAGCTCCTTAATGTGTTCTTCAGTGCAAGAAGGATGCTCGAAATCGAAGCTGAAAGGAGTCGAACAGACCGGTTCTTTGCTCACATCGTGGTGCGGTGATAGGTAAGCGTGGCTAAGAGCTTCATCGACTACACACACAACAAAAGCAGCAAATATGAAAACAAACAAAACCCAATTGATTAATCCAATACAAAAAAAACCTCATGAATGTATTTTAAAGGATCTTTGTGTGTTTTGTTACCTGAGATGCGCCGGTTTGGATCAAAGATGAGCATTCTCTCCAGCAAGTCGATAGCAGTGGGGGGCATTTTCGGGAATCTAGCAGCAAACTGTTGTTTCGGGTATCGCGGAAGTTGCCTTACGTATCTTCTTGCGTTGTCACTGCGAAGGAAACCCAGACTCGAATTGTCCGGAGACCCTACAAGCTGATTTCAACAAAATATGGATTTTCAGACAAAAGGTGAAAAAACTGAATCTTTTACTTTAATCTTCTTCGTTCTTTTTTATTCTTTTTATAATACCTCTGTGATAAGCCTAAGCTGATGAACATAATCTTTGCCAGGAAACAAAGGTTGTCCCGTCATGATTTCGCCGAGTATGCAACCGACAGACCAAATATCGATAGCTGCTGTGTACTCTGAGCAGTTAAGCAGCAACTCGGGAGCTCTGTACCAACGGGTCACGACATATTCAGTCATGAAGTCTGTGTCTGAAGTTGTTCTCGCTAGCCCAAAATCACCGATCTTTAGCTCGTGTTTCGAGTTGAGTAGCACGTTGCTTGGCCTTAGATCACGATGTAATATGTTGGCCGAGTGCACGTACTTGAGCCCTCTTAAGAGCTGGTACACAAAGAACTGCAAAAGGACGAGAATCAAAATCGAATAAAGATCAGATCAGAGAGTTCCGTAGTTCCAGAAGATAAGATCAGACTTACGCGGCATTGATTAGGGCTTAAGGTTTGGTTAGAACGGAGGATTCTCTGAAGATCAGTGTCCATTAACTCATAGACAATGTAGACATCGTTGAAGATGTCTCGTTGCGGAGGTCTTACAATATCTTTGATGGTTATGACCTGAAGAATCAAACCAGGGCTTGAAGATCAGATTAATTGAAGATTGAAAAAAAAAAAACAAAGAAACAGAGGAATCTTCTGTTTGCCTCGTCCTTGAAGATCAGGATAGATCTAGCAAAACAACTATTATTAGAGAAACTTAATATGAGAAATGCTGATTAAAGTTTACGTTCTCATGATCCATATGCCTGAGAAGCTTAATTTCGCGTAGAGCTCTCTTAGCATCGATAATGTTATCGAAAGCGTTACCGATCTTCTTAATTGCCACCTTCTCTCCAGTCACCGAGTTCACCGCAGCACTGAAACTCAAGAATCAAGAGCCTATGAACATTCAAAAGAAGAAGGCTTTTGATAATTTATCAGAAGAAGAATCAAAAGAACTTACCAGACAATACCGCAAGCGCCTCTACCAATAGGACGGATAGGAGGGACATACTTTCTGGAAACTTCAAACAGCTGTCCATAGACGTTGTATTGAATATAGCGGCCTCCGTGTGTCGGTACAACTTTGATGCAATGATCGGTAGAACCAGAGCTTGATTCTCCAGACATGATGCAATGATCAGACCAAGAACCAGAGAGAGTCCAAGAAGAAGGGCTTTTGTTGAAGTTGAAGGTTCTCTCTAAAGTGTCTCTTTAAGACACTTAATCCATGTGAAAAGAAAGAAGCTTTTTCAACTGTTAAAGATCTCTCAAGTGATCCGTGAATCTAAAGAGCATGAAAGATTACATACGTGTATGGTCACAAAAGGCAGAGTCACTCGTTAGCTCAATATTTGCATTGTTACTACTAATTGCACCATCTATGATTCAAAGCATGTATCCTTTCTGATCAGATTTGATCCTTTGATTGAAAATTGGTTCAGAAAGATGAGATATTTACTAAGAAAGCTGTGATTTTTTTCAAGCCAAACAGATGCATTATTGATTTTTATATTATATTGCAGAATCGAATTCAATACAGACAAGACCAACACACATTAAACCGAAGAGACAAGCTCAACATATGGGACTCGGGTAAAAAAAAAGGGACACACTTTCAGAGACCTAAAGCTGCCTTTTGCAAGGGCTATACTTGTTTGTTTACCTCACTGTCTTAATCTACATCTTCCCCAACTGCATTGCCAGAGATTGAATCACTTGACCTAAGATTACAGAGCAACACATCGCGTCCGCTTAAAGTCATTTTGAAGAAACTGTCAACTTCCTCCAGTAAATGATCTAACCCTTGAGACAGTTTCTCGGCTTGTGTCCCCAATTCCATTACATAATCCTTAAAGGTTTCAACTCCGACAGGATCAACGCCATCTTGGATCATCGGGTATAGCTTCTCGACACTAGCATCAACGCTCTCCAGCTCTTTGAGAACAGTGGTTCTACCGGAAGACAACATGTCTCTGATCTCAGCATTTACAAGACTCTGCATATCGGTAAAGACCTTTGCCCACAATGGTTTTTCAGAGACGGGTAAATCGAAAAGATCCTTGGTGGAATCAGACCAGGCTGCGGTAAATACACTGCAGATATAAACCGTTTGAACCTTGACACCATAAAAAGCCCGCATAAGAACCTTCCCTTTCGGCGAGTTCTTGACTTTAGGCAAGCTCAGAGATTTGACAAGACTGTCTAGAACCGTACGGCAGTTTTCAATTCTAGGGTTGTTTGCATTAACATGTTGCCTCCAGCTATCAAGCGAAGATCGAGCCTGGAGATACTTCTCACCGGAATCCGATTTTAAATTGTGCAGAACACACTTAAGGTAGAGATCTCCCTGGTTGAGGCGTGTCAGCTCCGAGCTAAAGGCGTTGCAGAGATCTAGTAACTTCACACTAATGTCGAGGTAAACATCAACCCATTTCCCTTCCCAATTAGAGACGGGAAGCTGGAGATCAGTGATGAGAGTGTTTATGTTATTATGAGTCTCGCAGAGTGACTCCATAGCTAGCTTCATCCACGACAAAGTGAGGATATCATCTTTGTTCTTAGGCATAAGTTTCTTTAGTCTCTCTGCCAAAAGTAACTCGAAGCCATTCAACAAAGAAAGTAGCCATGGCGACAAATCTGAGCCCTTTGGCGATAACATCCGAAAGGGATTCCCAAATGGGAAGAAACCTCGTGGCGGATCTTGTGGTCGGCTCATTTTGCTAGACACTGAAAATTGAAGAGATAATATTGTAACAATCATGTTGAGTAAACTAATCGTATAATCCAATTTGATTTCAATTCATGGTATATTACGGGTTCTTGCTACAAAGAAGTGCTAATAGAGGAACAATCCAACTTAAGAGTCTAAAAAAAAGCTGACATCTTTTGAGATCTTGAAGCTAAAACAAAATTTTCCATTTTTGTTGTAGTTATGCAAAACCCACATGGAAACATACCCATAATCACTTGATGTAATTCTTAATCTAACACTCGAATATGTCCAGAGCTTAAGCCCATTAGTAAAACAAAAAGTTTGGATCTTTCGAAATTCGATGAACCCTAGAAACTAATTATCCACACAAAATTCTACCAGCAAGAAAACCCACACAAGCAAGATCGACACAAACTCTATAGCAGTAAACTCTTAAACCTAAAACTAAATATGCAGAATTCTATTTTCAGAAGAACACACACAAAAAAAGAGAGAGATATATGGCTGACAGAAAACTCAATCTCGAGGAATCTTACCGTTTTAAGTTGCTGGAGATGAGGAAATCACAAGGAAAGTGTCGTGGAAATGATCTTCTAATGCTTCATTGAATTTTGGGAGTCGGTTTGGCATGGCGGAGGTCCGTCGTCAATTTATAAGGATAAAGTCACGGCCTGTCACATAAAACATAGCTCCAAACTTACAAGTGTACGATTATGAATGGTGGTTACGTTTGATTTTTTTTCACAGCTCTGTGCATGAAATTAAAAACTCTTATAAAAAGTGGACGGCTAAATAGTCTTTTTTATCGAAAGGCCAAAACGAGACGATTTCGTGGGATTATAAAAAAGTCATTAGCTTTAAGTCTTTGTTTATTTTAATTATAAAACCAAATCTAACGGCTACAAATTATATAATACCACGCTCTACAGACTCCTGTTTTTGATTAGTTATAAATTTCATTAAATAAATACTTGAAAGATTTACTCGAATTAATTTTTAGGATTCAATATGTATAATTTTAAAACAGTTTCCTTAACAAATGTCAGAATATAAAAAATAGTAAATAAATAAAAAATATTAAATATTTTTTACGATGATTATGATGAAGACATAAATTTTAAAATTAACGAATTCCTTATTGCGTAAATGGGCCGAAAAGTCCATATGACAGCTGTCGTGACGCTGGAGCCCCACAATAAACAAACACACCGGTCGGCAAAAGTATGGACCCCACACACTTTATTGACTCACATCCGACAAGGACTAATAGGCCATAAGGTTTTAAAGCCCAATAAGGACTTAAAGGAGATAAATGGGCCCAAAAAGGTTGAGAAACCCTCTGACAGAAACACAGGGTCGCTCTGTAAATGTCGAATCGCGCGAGGAACTGATAACGGCGATGATGTCTCCCGGAGCCCGAATTGCGGCCATACAATGCTACGATACGATTGCTGCATTTCAATTTGCCCTTACACGGCGAAACAACCTTCGTTCCTTAGGGCAGAGCGCCGTATTTCCCCCAATCTCTCCTCTGGTCACGCTACCCTTCGCGGTGGTGGTGGTGCCGCCTCCGCCTCCGTCTCCTCCTCCCGCCCCCGTGATCTTGTTTTCGTCGTAAACCCTCAAGGTGTGTTTTCCCTCTTACTCTCTGGACGAAGAAATGACTGAGATTTGGATTAATTGGATTCAAAAATGATGCTTTTACATATTAGAAGCAATCTCGAGGTGGAATTGGGGTGGTTCAGTAGCGATAGAATTTGACTTCGTTTTAGGGTTTATCTTGTTAAATTAGGTGCTAATGGTAGAACAGCTAAGGAATGGAAGAAGTTGCTTCCTTACCTACGATCCCGTCTTGGTAAAGACTGTAATGTGAGTTTTTGATTCGGCTATCTCCTCTTGCTTACTTCAGTTTCTTTTTATTTCTAATGAGAAGGATTTTTTCCCGGCTTCTTGTTTGTTTACTCCAGATAAGCGAATCTTTAACATCGGGTCCTTCTCATGCCATTGACATTACAAGAGAGGTAAGCGGCAGTGAAAGTTCTAGATCACTTCGATGGGTTCCGTATTCTCTGATCATTTGTTGCTTCTATCAGGCTATTAGGGATGGCGCAGATGCTGTAATTGCGGTAGGAGGTGATGGAACACTGCATGAGGTAGGAATTGATGAAAATCTTTGGTTGCTGGAACTGAGCTCTTGAGAAATCTCATTCTCTTATCATTTTAATTCACAGGTTGTAAATGGTTTCTTTTGGGAGGGGAAACCTGTCGGTAATCTCAACGGCGAAGCTAGTCATTCGGCTGCACTTGGTGTGAGTAGCTTGAACTGACTTTTTTACTTGCTTTTGTGTATATCTCTTGCGGAGTTACAGCTTACAATTTAAGTCCATCTTTCCTTTTTGCAGCTGATTCCCTTAGGTACTGGCTCGGATTTTGCTAGAACATTTGGTTGGTTAGTTTCCTGCAACTTCTGTTTGATGTGATTTGTTTTCGTAAGTTATGTTGAGCCAATCTTGAGTATATTCTGCGTTTTGTTAGGAAAAATGATCCTTGTGAAGCGGTGGAGCGCATTGCTAAAGGTTTGTCACTGAATCCATTCGAGGAGTTAGGACTTGGCAACATATGTGTAATTATGTCTCATATAATATCACATAACCTGCAATTTTTCAGGGATACGATCACCGGTTGATGTCGGTGTTATTGACCATGGAGGAAGGGATTTGCATTACTTCATTAACGTTGCTGATGTTCATTTGTAAGGATATCATGCAAATTTCCCGTGTGATTATCTTTCTTATTGATCGTTAATGATGCGGTTGTAAATCTCTATTTTTCTTTTGTTGCTCATCACTTGCAGGAGCGCAAAGGCAGGTTTTTACGCATCAAAGTACAAGAAATTTGGAAACTTGTGCTATGTAATTGGTGCCCTACAAGCTTTTATGGGTCATCATAACCGAGATATGAGGATTAGGGTAAGTAATTATTTCTGCAAAATCCCTTTTTTCACGGTTTCACCATAGCAAGTAACTTGTTTTTGTTATATTCTCAGGTCAATGGAGGTGAATGGGAAGTATATCCTCAAGTCACCGCTCTGTGCGTTGGAAACGCTAAATACTTTGGTGGAGGAATGAAAATCACTCCCAACGCCGTCCCTGGAAATGGAAACCTTGAGGTGCAACACAATTCTTATGTTAGATCTCAAATCATATGCTGTAATTATGATAGCTTTTGACCTTCCTACACACTTTTCTGCAGGTTGTGGTTCTTCAAGACTTCAAATGGTACGATTTCATACTGAAACTTCATAAGCTATACAATGGGACGCATCTCTCGGTTAACAATGTGAGCTCAAGAAGGTCAGATTTTTCTTCGGTTTTCTCAAACACTTTCCTTCTGTAAATGTCCTTAGCACTGGAAAATTCACTTATCTTTAAGCGGGTTTTCTTGTAGTGTACAAAGTATCGAAGTTCAAGAGATTTCAGACAGTGGAAGTATCTATGTTCAGTCTGATGGAGAACATCTTGGATTTCTACCTAGAAAGTTTCGAGTTTTACCCGGTGCCATCGACATGATTAGCTGATCAAAAACCGCACCTGCCAAGAATGTGTAGAAGAAGACTCATACATCTCTACTCAATTTTGTTTCAAATCAACTTTTTAATTTTTTTTGTCTGTATAAGGAGATTCTTCTTCTGAAACCATTAAAATTTGATTCATTGTTTAACGAACCAGAATTGTGCCTCGTGTTGTGTTGTTACTATCACTATTTTTGTGTGGTCTCTGTTAACCACAAATAGAATACTTTTTTTTTAACTAAAACTCGCCGTTTCCTTGATCAATTACACTTGAAGCCAAAAAAAATGGTATCTTCTCTTTCCTTTCATTCCATCACCACCGTCAAGCCCAGCTTCTCCGGCGATGGTGGCCGTTCAATTTCCCGGCGTAGTCGCCGATTCGAAGCAACTGGAGTGAGTTGCAGAGGACAGAATCCTACTAAGGAGCCACAGACAAGTAAAGGAGCAGAGCCTGAGAATGTTCTACTCAAAATCGCTTGGTACGGATCCGAGCTACTCGGAATCGCTGCTTCCGTTTTCCGATCACCGGCGTCTCCTCCTCCTCCGAATGTGTCAGGCTTTGAGGTTCCGGTTGATTGTTCGGGACGAGCCGTTCGTGTAGCCGTCGTGGACTCGATCAAACAAGACTTCAAGCGATCGTATTTCGTCACAGGTCAGTGAAAAAAAAAAACATCCAAATCAGGATCTGGGTTTCGTTTCTTTTGTCTAAATCGGAATCCGGGATTTTCTTCTTGTGATGTTTCTTTCAGGGAACTTGACGCCGGAGGTTTATGAGGACAAGTGTGAATTCGCCGATCCTGCTGGTTCCTTCAAGGGTCTTACTCGTTTCAAAAGGAACTGTACTAATTTCGGATCCCTGATCGAGAAATCGAATATGAAGCTCATGAAATGGGAGAACTTCGAGGTACGGTCATTTATAAAAATATGATTTTTTTTTACAGGGAAAAACTATTGTCTTTAATTTTCATCGCCGGAGCTCCGTCGTGGTTTTGCAGGATAAAGGAGTCGGACATTGGAAATTTAGCTGTGTCATGTCGTTTCCATGGAAACCCATTCTTTCAGGTATTTATCACAAGCTGAAGGTTTAGCTGTGTCATGTCGTTCCAGATTTGTGTAAAAAGCTGATGGTTTGGATAACGTTTGAAACTTTTATGGCAAGTGTTCAATGATTAATCAAAACAACAGGGTATTCAGAAAAAAGAAAAAGCTAAAAAGACAACAGAGCAAAACTTTTATTTCTCCTTACTTATGGAAAATTCATGAGAAAGAAAATCTATTTTTTTACAGCAACTGGTTACACGGAGTATTATTTCGACACAGATTCCGGGAAAATTTGCAGGTAAAAAAGATTACTTATTACTTTCGAGCTCATAAATATCAAATGCATAATATCTCTTTCAACTTTGGAAAACTTGGTTCACATATCTTGATAAATGGGTTTATGCAGACACGTGGAGCATTGGAATGTTCCTAAGATTGCTCTGTTTAAGCAACTTCTGAGACCCAGCCGTGGGGATTAGTGGGGACACAAAACTAGCCCGATCGAAGAATGATGATGTATATTTTAAATTGGGTTTTTTTAAACAGTAAATATATAAATGAATTTCCTTCTGAAACTATACTGTAGACATCTGTGATGAATCTATCGAAAAGGCATGCATTAGCTTTAAAAAAATGCGATCACAAAGTAATGAATTTTGCATATTGAAAATAAAAACAAAGGTACATCGTATCATGACCACGGCTTAAGACAAAGGTACATCCTTCTCGGTTGGAGAAGCGACAGAGTAACCCTGCATGAACTTCTTCAGCATCTTCGATCCACCAATGTCTGGGAGCAGCTTCGTTAGAACTTCCACGGTTATGTGATTTGGTTCACAAGAATGTTCAGCCATCTCATCCATTAGTTTAAGCACTGTCTCAAGTTGGTTCTTGTCTTTAAGAATCTTAAAGAAAGCATTGTACGTCTCCACGTTTGGTCTCACCCTTTTCTTCATCATACCTTCTTTCAGAGCAAGCGCTTGTTCCAGGTTCCCTAGCTTGCACAAGGCGTTAATCAGAATGTTGTATATCACTGTGTTTGGGAAGACCTTCGAGTGCGAGCCCATGTCATTAAAGAGCTTCAATGCTTCGTTCATTTTCCCAGACGAGCAATAAGCTTGGATTATTGCACCATATGTCACAACATTTGGAAAAAAACCATCTTCTCTCATCTTCTCCATCATCCTATGAACACTTTCAAAGTCCTTGAGTTTGCCGAAATAGGAAATGAGAGTGTTGTAAGTGATTGAATCAGGCTTCATACCTGCTCCCTCCATATCGGTTAACATCTCATAGACTTCATCTGCCTTATTCTTATCACAAAACAATCCAATGAGCATGTTATAAGCCATCAAGTCCAGAGAGAATCCTGCTTGTTTCAGTTTCTCCACCATTTTAAGGGCATCGTGATCTCGTCTAGCTTGGCACAAACCAGAGATCATAGAGTAATATATCTTAGCGTCAGGAGGGCATCCAGCTTCAACCATTTGGTCAAACCAGTGCATAGCCTTCTCAATGTTATTGACGTTGCAATAAGCATTAATTAATGTCATATAAGTAACCACATTCCTTTTCAAGCCTTCCTTTTCCATATCCATTAGTAAAGAAACCGCACTACTCACCCCGCGATGCCTGCACATTCCAATCATTGTATTAAGAGTAACCACATCGGGTTTAATCCCTTCTTCCTTCATTCGAGAAACAGCTGATTTAGCCGTGTCAAGCTGTCCAGCTCTGCAATACCCATCAACCAAGCAATTGTAAGTTCTTGCATTAGGCACACAATCCTTTTCCATTTTCATCTTCACCAACCACTCCTCTGCTTCTTTTAATCTCCTTGCCTTGCAGAGGCTGTTGATAAGGGTATTAAAATGGATCTCATCAGCTTTGATCACATTTCCATCATCACTCTGCCTTACACGGATCAGTTCAAATACTTCCAAGGCCTCATCGACTCTCCGTGACTTACACAAGGTGTTAATGAGAATCCCCAAAGTCACTGAATCAGCTTGAATGCCCATCTCGTTCATCTCTGCAGAGACAGCATTCATTCTACCAATATCCATATTCCGTCCTAATGATGTCAAAAGCGCATTGAATGGACCCGTTTCCAGGGAAGCTTTGGTTTTCATCAGCTTGCTCAAACTTTCCCAAGCTACATTGGTTTGACCATTCTTGCACAGAGTAGTGATAAACCGAGTCAACCAAACACTGTTTGGAGACAAGCCATGATCGCCAAATCTAAAAACCAACTTTATAACCTCCTCGTCCGTCACACACCTTCTCTTTGGGTTACCCTTCGAAACCCAGTCGTGGAAAACAATATCCACCGTTGTTTCATTTGGCGGGAAAATGGATTCTTTTTCAAGCATTTCGTCGAGCACCTTCAACGCATCATCCACAAGACCACCTCCAAGAAGAACGTCGATGAAAACGTTACGGACGTGTGTGTTCCTCACGTCCGGGTCGAGTTCTTCGTATACAAGAACCGACTGATTCACCATTCCAAGACGTCCAAACCAACGGATGAGGAATTTGGCGGCATTGAAAGTAAGCGGGACTTTCTTCTCTTTGGCAGTCTCGTAAAGTTGTACAAGTTTATCCCGCGAGTTAGGTTCCTTGCAAGCGAATTCGATAACCGACTGAAACGCAACGGAGAGAGATTCATCGCGGTGTTTTAGAGACTGGGATTTCTCGTTCAGGTATTCGAAGAAGGACACTGCCAATGAGAATGAACCCAATCGCCGCGTGATTTGCGAGAACGCTCGAGGAGAAAAAGAAGACGAAGATACAAGGAGTGAATCAAGGGGTTCGCAGGACGCCCAATCATGTTTCGAAGTTTCCCGAAGATGCTCCAAAAATTCTCCTGCCACTGATTCCTCACAATCCCATTTAATCACCGTAGTTAGATCAGATTCAGCAGAAAAGCGGCGAAGAAGTAGTGGATGATCGAGCAGATAAAAGAACTTCCGGCGCCGGTAAACGGAGGAAAGCACATTATTCATCGTCGAGGATGACGAAGAAGAACAACTTATTATTATGAGTTTTAAAATGGCCTTTTAACGTGATGGGCCTTTGAAGGTATTAAATAGAAGAAAGATGTTTTATTGTTTGAAATTAGAAGAAAGATGTTTTATTGTTTGAAATTATTGTACTAGAAGAGCATTGTTGCTTTCATTCCCTCAAGAGATGGTGACTCTGAAGGCGGCTCCATCTTCTCGGCTGCTGAAGCTGCGGCTGAAGCAGCCTTGTCTAAGCCAAGATTCTGCAACTCAGTTAAGAACCCGCCGAGCTCGCTTGTCGTGATCTTGTATGGACTATTAGATGAAGCTGGAAACAAGTTTTTAGAGACTTCTTCTTTGTAATCCATCAAGGCTTTGTTGATCACTTCTCCTACTTTAGCATACTGCTTGCAAAACTTTGGAGTAACCTGTGAAATTAAAGAAGATAAAAAAAAAAGAAAAAAAAAAGGGAATTAACGTTGAAAATCTAAGAAACAACAACATAATTGGGTTGGGTGATGAGATGACCTTAGCATGATGTGGATGTTGCATCATACCCAGAATATCATGGTAGACCAAACCCTGCGTTTTCAAGAAAACAACTAACAGATATATATAAGAAGTACATACAATTTGGCACTTGACCGAAACTAGAAGAAGCAACTTGTCAGACGAAACCACCTGTCCACTGCAGAAAGGACCAGCCCCAACGCCAATGGTTGGAATATTGAGGGCAGAGGTGGCAGCAGCAGCTACGGGAGGCGGTACACATTCTAGAACAACCGAGAAACATCCAGCTTCTTGTAAAGCCATCGCAGACTCAACAACCTTAACAGCACTAGCTATGTTTCTGCCTTGTGCTCTGAAACCACCAAGAACGCTGATGGACTGAGGAGTTAGACCCACATGGCCCATAACCGCAATTCCCGCATCAACAATGGCTTTTGCAGCAGTGATCCTAGAAGCTGATCCTCCTTCCAGCTTAATCGCATCCATTCCTCCTTCTTTTAAAACTCTAACCGCAGTATCAACCGCCTGGAGTGGACCCATCATTTAAAACTTAGAACATCGTTGTCCATCCATTAATGAAATGACACAGATTGAATATCATTTAATTTCTAGACTGTTCCATCAAGAATCCAAATATATAGACAACAATATGAACATTTCAAATCCCACTGATTGATTAGTTCAGGTCTCAGAGGAAAAAAGATGGGACTTTTTTTTTTGGTTAAATGAAGAATCTAATTACCTAAGCAGATGAAGGGGATTATTAGAAAATGTGGATGCCTTTCAGATAAGTAAAGAGATTCAGTTTGTGATCATTACCTGAGTGGTGCTTGATTCGTAAGTACCAAATGGCAAGTCACCAACTAGGAGAGGCCTTTTTGCGCCACGAGAAACGGCACGACAATGGACAAGCATCTCGTCTAAGGAGATAGGAAGGGTTGTGTCGTGACCATGAACAACCATGGAAGCTGAGTCACCGACAAGACATACGTCGATCCCAGCTGCGTCTAAGTGAACAGCGGATGTGTAATCGTAGGCAGTTACGAGGGTGATGGGCTCTCCTTTCCGGTGTTTTTGCCTGATATGCGTTAGCGTCACTCTTTGGTTTGGGTTTTGCGGCTTTGGTCCCCCGTAGACGGTGCTTTCCGGTAGGTTACTCATGAAACGGAGGGAGATGGTCTTGGAGATGCGAGAGCAATTCCTGGTGAGTGAGGAAGCCATTGTTGTGACGATGAATCAACACTATGTGTGTTTATGTGATGTTTACAAGAACCAAGGAACAACTATTTAAAATTTGATTTGTTTGAGAAACCCATAAATATCCGTTTTAGATTCTGGCAAGTGGGTTGCAGTATTACACACACAACATATCAACAAATCACGCATAGTGAATCTAGTGATATCTAGTGATAGCTTTCCGTATTTGATAAATGATAGCTTTCCATATTTAGTGATATCTAGTGATAGCTTTCCATATTTGATAAATGATAGCTTTCCGTATTTTGTTTTCGTGATATCTAGTGATATTTAATAGCTTCCCGTATTTTGTATTCAAGTTATTTAGTTTTCGATTTATAGTAAAATCCGTTGTAGTCTAGCTGGTTAGGATACTCGGCTCTCACCCGAGAGACCCGGGTTCGAGTCCCGGCAACGGAGCTTTTTTTGTTTTGTATTTATTTGAGAAAACTAACCGGACTCTGGTTCAGTAAACCAAGAACTTTTCCATCCCGGGGAGAAAAACCCTCAAATCAATCGCCGACGTTCTCTCTCTGTTCGATCTCTTATCGACCTTCCGTTGCAAAGTCGAATCCTTTGTTTTTTTCTATTATCATTTGAGATTGAGAAATGCAGAGATTGAGATCTCGGTTACTAGTTAGGCCTCTCTTGGAGAGCAGCCGAGGGTTTAGCACGAGCTCCGATAAGATCGTAGCTTCGGTGCTTTTTGAGAGATTGCGCGTTGTGATACCCAAACCGGATCCTGCTGTTTACACTTTTCAGGAGTTTAAGTAAAGCCTTCTCCTTCTCTTTCTTCTCGTCTGTTGATTTTGCTTGCTTGTTTTTCCGTTCTACTTTGGGGGAAGTGTATCATTATGTGATTCAAAGAATGCTTTTTATGTAGCTCGATATCGATTGTTAGGTGGCGGAATCAAATAGGATTTTGAGTCATTGAGCAGGGAACTCTTGATCTCATATAATGAAAAAGGGTTTGGAGTGGATTAGCGTGTCTTGAATTTTACTGATATACACTCTGGTCTCCTGTTGGTTGGATTTGTTTTTATCTTATGGAATGTGAAAACCTTAGCTTTTTTGGGTACTTGGTTTTTGTTGCTCTATTGCAGATTCAATTGGCAACAGCAGTTTCGCCGTAGATACCCAGATGAGTTCTTGGACATAGCTAAGAACAGGTAATTGCTTACCTACTTTGTACATGTAAAGTAGAGATTGTACCACTTTAAAAGTTTCTGCCTTTTTCAATCTTCTTTGATATCATGATGTGTCCAGAGCTTAAATCTGCTCAACTGCTTATTGTCTTCGTGAACTGTTCCGTTATAGAATTGTTATATGCTAATAGCCAGAGATATGTAGTGGAGGTTCTGTAACCATTTCTAGCTCACTTTAAAATTTGCTCGAAGTGTGGTGAAGCTTCCATGAAAAATTCGTTTCACCTTTGGTTGAATTTTTGATGTGTGATACAGAGCCAAGGGTGAATACCAAATGGACTATGTACCTGCTCCTAGAATTACAGAGGCTGACAAGAATAACGATAGGAAGTAAGTTGTTCGCACTCACATGGATTGTTGTTTTCTCTTTCGCTGGTGATTGATATTCTACTTTTTGGAAACTGCTCTGCTTAAGCAGGTCATTATATAGGGCTCTTGACAAAAAGTTGTATCTTCTCATCTTCGGCAAGCCGTTTGGAGCTACTAGTGACAAATCTGTCTGGCATTTCCCTGAAAAGGTCCACGATTCTGAGCCAACTCTTCGCAAGGTGATGATGGTTTATTGCATCTATTTCAATCCATAGCACCATCAAATTCCTGCTCCCGGGCTTATTGGTGTGTTATGTAAATTCGGTATTTGCAGTGCGCGGAATCTGCTTTGAAGTCAGTCTTAGGAGACTTGACTCACACATACTTTGTTGGAAATGCTCCAATGGCCCACATGGTTATACAACCTACGGAAGAAACACCTGATTTGCTATCTTACAAGGTAACAACAAAGCTCGAGAAGGGAAAAAGAAAAGGCACATGGATTATTCGATTTGACTGATTCTTGAATTCTTCTTCTTTTTGTTGTTGTGTAGAGGTTCTTCTTCAAATGCAGTGTAGTAGCAGCATCGAAATACAACATAAGTAACTGCGAGGATTTTGTGTGGGTAACCAAAGATGAGCTCTTGGAAACCTTCCCTGAGCAAGCTGAATTCTTCAACAAGATGATCATTAGCTGAGAGTCACCCACACAATACAAAAAAAAAACTCCTATTTTAAATCCTTTCTTCTTCAACACTGTTCTTTGAACAGATCTTTCTGGTTTTAGACAGTCAATTTAAACATGTGTGTGGAAGTCACTGTAATAACCAGACCAAACCATGTCTTTGGTTTAATTTTTTTTCGTTTAGCTACACGTGTGAGGTGACGTGAAGGAATTTTTGGTTGTTGATCTGATGAAGTAGTTGAATGTAGTTGGCTTCTTTCTCAACCTTTTTATTATTCTCTCCAATACATCTCACATGAAGGATTCTCTCAAACACATGCAACAGACTGATCTTGAGAAGACGTCACATTCATTAGTTCATCCCATGTCTTCAATCGACGGCTACGATTCGTCTCATGGTGTGAAACATACGAACAATCCAAATGGACTGTTAACAGTAACACCAGATGAGAAGGCGATGAAAAACCCGCGGTTTTCATTTCGCACAAAGAGTGATGAAGATATACTCGATGATGGTTATAGATGGAGAAAGTATGGCCAGAAATCTGTCAAGAACAGCTTGTATCCCAGGTAATATTTTGACAGTAAAAGTAAAAGATCTGATGAAATTGTTAAAGTAGTTTTTTTACACAAGATACTGACACTCATGGTCACATGAAATCGAAATTCAAAAACGAGATGTATCAAAAGGAGCTATTATAGATGCACACGACACATGTGTAACGTGAAGAAGCAAGTTCAGAGGTTGTCGAAGGAAACGAGCATTGTGGAGACAACTTACGAAGGAATCCATAACCATCCGTGTGAGGAGATTATGCAAACCCTAACTCCTCTTCTTCACCACATGCAGTTCCTCTCTAACTTCACCTGATTTATTATATATATTCTATACTTTGTATATGTGTGTTTATAACATTATATATCAACGATTCAACGTTCCACGAATATCACAACGAATAAAAGCCTTGTAAACATATATGTCAGTCGTATGTTTATAGTTTCAATCTCATTTTGATTCTATATCAACTTTAGTCACAGATTTTTATTTACACGATGAAGACATGCCAAATCATTACAGTGTATTACATGATTTAATTTTCTTTGAAGTTTGATCTTTATCTTTAGATATAGGCACGGAAAAAACAGAGGCTAACAAGTACTATTGACGAAGCCGGAGCCACAAAGTGAGCCAATAAATACGGATTAGCTCGAATTAGTAGAAGAAAATATATATATGTACGCTGATCTTTTGTTCCATAAATCCACCGACCAAGCAAATGCAATCAACAGAAAAGCAAAGTCTTACGTCTAAATATTTCTCAAACCATATTTAAAATTAGGGAAATATGTTTTGACTGAATATATTTGTATAAAGAGAAAATCATATATTTCCTCTTTTTAGGATCGTTTGCCAACAAAAGAAATGTTTAGAAAAATAGTACTAGTCGACATGTGTATTAAAGATCTTATAAAAATTAATAAGTTTTTATAATTTAAAGTCTATTATAAGAAAAGGAACAAAAAAATACAGTCCTAATAGCAAAACAATTGCTAATTTATATCTTTTAGGATATTACTTCATATCTTTAAAATGAGATTTTCTCATTTTAAAAAAAAAAATTTGGACAAGCAAAGAAGTAAGAACGCACGTTATGACCATGATGCTCCAAACCAAAACAAACGGATCTTTCCTTTAAATATGGCATAATGGTGTTTGTATTTTAGACTTTTAGTCCTTTATTACAATTAAAGAAAAGGCTAATTTGTTCCTTTTAACAACAAACTATAGACTAATGTCACGCTCCGGCAATTAAGGTATTCATTATCCTCAAAAAGAAACAAATATATATATAGTCAACAGAGCCAAAGATTAGAGAGAGAGAGAGAGAGTCTGAACATTTTGAGGTAAGTAATTAGAAGATTTTACTTTTTGGTTAAGAAGAGAGCGAGAGCGAAAGAATGGCATCATCGGAGCAAAAGGTGGTAGAAGAAAACGGGTCGGTGATTTCAGGCTTGTTGGATAAAGCCAAAGGTTTCTTCGCGGAGAAGCTGGCGAATATTCCGACGCCTGAAGCAACCGTGGACAACGTCGATTTCAAAGGCGTGACACGTCAAGGAGTCGATTATCACGCCAAGGTTTCCGTCAAGAATCCTTATTCTCAATCGATCCCTATTTGCCAGATCTCTTACATCCTCAAGAGTGCCACAAGGTTTTTTTTCTTCTTCTTATCATTTTATTAATTTATATAATTTGTGTGCCGTCCGATTGACACCAACCCTTCATCGAACGAATGAAATTGATTTTGTTCACGTGTATCTAGTAAAACAAAAATGAAAATCAAGGATTGTACGTACACTTGCTAATACAGAAAATTTTGATATGATCCGTATACCGGATCTAGCCTAATATATGTGTCACACATATATATATATCTTTAATGTCTGATTTTGAGAATCTGTAGGATATAATTTTCGTTAGGTATATTGTGCACTTGCTACTTGTATCAAGGCAACGAAACGATATAGATGGTCTCAGATTTGTTGTATTCTGAGTAATTAATAGCTTAGATAACATTATATCATCATCATACACTACTAGTTTTAACGTTACGCACGCGTCGGGTGCTAATTGATAATGCTTGCGTAGGACGATAGCGTCGGGCACAATACCAGACCCGGGTTCGTTGGTTGGGAAGGACACGACGGTTCTGGACGTACCGGTTAAGGTGCCTTATAGCATAGCAGTTAGTCTGATGAAGGACATGTGTTCGGACTGGGACATTGACTACCAACTCGACATTGGGCTAACCATCGACATTCCTGTTGTCGGTGACATTACCATCCCTGTCTCTACTCAGGGTGAGATCAAGCTCCCTTCCCTTCGCGACTTCTTTTGATCTCAAATATCTTTTTTCATTAATAATTATAATCTAATTTTCAATAACGTACGATCCATAGACGATCGGAGATTTCAGTTCTGGTTTTTTTTTCTGTGTTGGCTTTGTTATTGGATTATTAAGGATTTTTATTGCTTATGCATGTGTTCCGTGGTGTGATTTATAATTTTAGTTAGTTGCATGCGTAATAAAAATATATGTTTCGTGTTTCTGTAAGAGTAAAAACTACAAATGCAAGAATATACCCGATTCTAGAGGTCACGAGTTCGAATACCGACGAAGGGATGGAGAGTAATGAGTACCCGACTCTTCTACAAACTCAAATACAAACAACTAAACTAAAAGTTGTGATTAGAAAGAACATAAACAAAGGGGGTACAACGTATATTGTAGGTTGTCACCGGCTAACCATAATTGTAATCCAAAATTTATTTCTCGAAAGAATCCTCAAACGTAACTGATTCAAAAGTCAAACTTGTAATGAGCTGACGAATTCTCACTGGTGCAATGGGCATCCCCACCGATACGCAGCCTCTTCCCACAAGTGACCGTCAAAATCAGACCCAATTTAATACCATTCCCATTTTCCACTGCAATAATTTGATCTTAATTTTGTTAGTGGTTACGACTTAGGCCCATTACATTAATTCTCTCTTACTTTTTTTTTCGTTTCGTTTTCTCGTAAAGAATTAATGACACATGAAACACAGATACACATCTAAAAGTCAACATTCTCCATCACTAAGTTTGGTATATATATAAATCACATAACCAGAAGTAATTAATCAGACCCGCACACACAAAAAACCACCATGACCGAACCAGAACATGTTCGTCCGCTAGCTCCGGCGACCGTACTTCCGGTGAGCGATGAATCCGCCTCCAACAAACACACTCTCCGTCGTCGCAGAAACCGAATCAAGTGCTTGATCTGCGTCACTGCAACATCTCTAATCCTAGTCACGATCGTGTTAATTTTAATCTTTACGGTCTTCCAAGTCAAAGACCCGATCATTAAAATGAACGGTGTGACAGTCAACGGTCTAGACTCAACCACCGGGACTCAGATCCAGCTGTTGGGAACAAACATCTCGATGATCGTCGACGTGTCCGTCAAGAATCCGAATTCTGCGTCGTTTAAGTATTCGAACACCACGACCGATATCTTTTACAAAGGAACGGTCGTGGGTGAAGCGCGTGGGCCACCTGGGAAAGCTAGACCGCATCGGACGGCGAGGATGAACATGACGGTTGATATTATGGTAGACCGGATATTGTCGGATCCGGGTTTGGCTCGAGAAGTGAGTGGGTCGGGTCTCGTGAACGTGTGGAGTTACACTAGGGTTAGTGGTAAGGTGAAGATTATGGGGATTGCGAAGAAACACGTTACGGTCAAGATGAATTGCACGATGGCTGTGAACATCACGCGACAGGCTATTCAAGATGTCGACTGCAAGAATAAAATCGATCTTTGAGTTTTCCGTTTCCAAAAAGGTAATACGTTTGGTTATGTATCAACGTTTTTAATCATTTTGTATTTTTGTTAACAACTTTTTTTTGGTCATTTGATTAGATCAGCACGATGATACATATATGTCTAGAGTATGTTTTGACTTTTTAGTAATTTTTTTTTTCTTCCCTTCACACCTGCTATAATTTTGAATGGAGTAAACACGAGGGTTTTTTTTGTTTTATAAGTGTTCTAAAATTACTCAGTTAACGCTAGTTATTAGTACTAGTAAACCGATTGGATTGTGTAATCAGTCACAAATTTACAATTAACACATAGTACATGTTTGCTCATGTTCTTTTTCTGTCCGGTAGTGATTAGTTTTTTGTTTGTTTGTTAAATGCGTGATTAGTTTTATATAGAGCCGTTTAACAATGGCATTGAGAGCCTCGAATCACACAAATCGAACCAAAACAAATCTCAACGAAACAAGACAGCGAATGAGTATGATATAATTATATTTTGTAATTAAACCATCAAAATACGATATTGACAAATATTGTTAAACAGTCAATGTTACAAGGCTCGAACACATAAAATAAAACAAAATGAAAAGAATACGAATAAAAGTTAAAAAATATACTTATATATATTCCTTGTGGTTGGGCCACTTAATTAATAAAACCTACACTAGAACCTTATTAATAAATGCAAATTTCAGTTTCCAAACAATTGTATTAAATGCATCCGCTGCAATTTCCACCCACCTCTGGCTCTCCTCTCTTCCCCTAACAAATTTAATCTACTATTCAAAAATTAAAAATTAAAAGCTCTCTCACTCTTTCCTTCTCTCTCTCCCACATGGACCCATTTTTCTTCTTCTTAACCATCAAATGTCAACCGCCTCCGTCTTCCCCTACAACTCTCCTCTTCCGCCGTCTCCGCCACACGCCCCCAACCACTCTTACCTCACGACTCTAGGCTTCGGCTACTCCATAGCCATAGCTCTCGGTTTCCTTGTCCTCCTCTCCACAGTCCTTTTATCCTCCTACATCTGTTGCCGCGACTCTCGCCGCCGCACAACCGCCGTTGAATCCACCGGAGACCGTGGCGGAAGCGTAATCCTCCCCCGCATAATCTTCGTCGCCGAAGAAGACAACGAAGATCTCGAAGCCGGTGACGTCGTCGTTGGTGTCGATCAAGCCGCCATAAACTCCTACCCTAAGTTCCACTTCTCCAAAGAAACTTCCGCCGCGTCCTCCGATGGATTTGGCGCCGGAGGAGATACGACGTGTTCGATCTGTTTGTGCGAGTATAAAGAAGCGGAGATGCTGAGGATGATGCCGGAGTGTAAACACTACTTCCACCTATGTTGTCTTGACGCGTGGCTTAAACTCAACGGATCTTGTCCTGTTTGCCGGAACTCGCCGCTTCCGACGCCGACATCTACGCCTCTGTCTACACCTTTGTCGGAAGTTGTGCCGCTCTCGCAGTACGCCGCCGACCGGAGGAGAGCAAGAAGATGAGATTTTTTTACATGGATCCATTCGCCTAATTAGGGTCATATTATTATTTTTGCTCCGTTTCATTACAACTTTACTGATTTGTAATTAAAAAAAATCCGTCAAAAGTGGAGTTTGTCATTTATATCATCTAAATGAAATCCAATTTGAATGATTTTACTTCACATACTATTATCCTTTTTTTGTTGACGTTATTAATTTGTGTTCCCTATCAATATGAGCGGTTTAAAATCAAATACGCGGTCGTGTTTTGTGACATAAATAAAGGGCTCGAGTTTGAAGTTTGAACAGTGTAACTTAAATAAATACTAGTAGATTTTTGAATGTGGGAAATAGATGTTTCTAAACTTGGGAACAAAAAGAGTTAAGATAGTATAGTTTTTTCTTTCCCCAGCAAGTAGTTGACGACGAACTTACCGTCGTAGGTCCAAATATTTAAGTGGTTGAGTAAAAATGTATACTCTATCTTAGTTTTTCTAAATGAAAGAAACGTTTTTAAGATAAATTATACAAAACTAATACTATATGCATACACCTTTTTTTTTTTTTTGTCTAACCACATGCAATGTTTGCGTACACTTTTTTCTTTCCGAAGATGGAAACTTAAATTCAGCGATTTCTTTTGTTGGATCTTCGGACATATAAACTTATTTGTAACTGTGTGATAGGTAACATGGTTGCGATTATTAGTCATTGGTGCGTTCCAAACACACCGATTGCAACATGCTCTCTCCAGGTGACTTGAAAGTTCCTGGTTCGATGATGATAGCCGATAATTGAAGGATTTTTTTGATAAGGCGCACGTTAGTTTTAAATCGTGAGGAGCTTGAGTAATGTGAACATATGTATTTGTATATTTGAAATATTTGTTTTTGTCATAAGTGATGTGTGAATTGTGTTAAATGTTAATTGAGTTAGACTAGTCAACGAATTCGCTTTTATCCCCCCGCACTATATCCTGTGGTGTAGTTGTTGGAGCTTAGTGGTAAATGTCTTTGTAATTAAGTACTTAACCAGAATTTGATTTTGATTTGTAAACGAATATTTGAATAAAAAATTACTCATCGAGACGCGATTACTTCATCTTATTCGAAGGGATTGTTTTTGCACCCAAAAAAAAAAATAACTTGAATTCGAATACACTGCACTTGTGAGAAACTTTTATTTTATCAAATCTATGCTATGGTTCTGGATCCGATAAAATATACGGGAAATAAACACATGTAACTAGAAACTACACGAGTATGTAAATATGTAATTAGTCTTCAACCTTAATAAGAATTAATTACACTAACAACATGTTACAAGTAGATTAGCTGCTGGGGCCCATACGTACTATACCTTTCCCATAAATAAAATCATTCGACCTTAGACGTAAGCCGCTGAGTGAGTGAGAGAGTTACGTCGTAATCCCGATTTCCCCAACAAAAACGGTTGACGTTTTATATTGTAAAGATATCTGACGCGCCGGCTATAAAAGCTTCATTCATAAAGAGCGTTACGTTTGAGCCGTCGATTTTGCGATCTGGTTTCAGACACGTGTCCTGAATCCACTCGTGGTGTCGGTTACCGAATGGAAAAGGTCTGACGCTTAACGCACCTATCAGCAGCGTTTCCTCCTTTTGGTCGCCTACACGTTCGAGGCTCTGCTTCTCCGTCAACGAAACGTTAAACTTCCGTTTTCCCATTTCCCTCATATCAAGCGATCAAAATACTAACGCCGTTAACGACCATATTTCAAAATAATTTCCAAACCACCACGCTCGGGTCCCGAACCTCAGGCTCGTGATTATAAAGCCTCGTGTAGTAATAAACCTATTATTTCCCTTAGCATTTCCTCCGCTCGCCCGCTCTCTTCACGTTGTGGATATTTTGAGAAATCGGAATCGGAGAAATCAATTGATAATCAATGGCGGAAGAAATCGAGAAATCTGTGCCCGCGGAGGAATCTCTGATGGAGAAGATCGCCGAGAAGATTCACCATCACGATTCGTCGTCGTCTTCTGAATCGGAGTACGAGAAACCGGATTCGCCTTCGGCTGTGAAAGCGAAGATCTATCGTTTGTTTGGCAGAGAGAAGCCTGTCCACAAGGTTCTCGGTGGTGGAAAGCGTACGGGTTTTTACCTTTCTAGTCTCTCTTTTCTTGTTCTAGTACTTGATCTCTTTCTCTGCCAATGGATCAATCTTGTTGTTCTCGTGTTTCTCATACATCATAGGCATTACTCATATAAGATCGGATTGCTGACAATATGATTGATAAAAAAGTAGTTTCAGAATCGAATCGCGTTTTTATTATTCGGTGAAAAACCTGTTTATATATTTGGTTACACCTACATTGTCTTGAATCGGTCCTGTAAGATTTGTTCCCGGAACGAAATAGATTTTTTGAAAAGTGAGTATAAGCTTGGTTGATTATATTAAAAACATTTTACGTTAAGAGATTGAAGAAATCTCGCTATAGCAGTAAATTGGCTTTATTGACTTGTGAGTTGTGAGGAATTCTAATATATCTGTATGCTTGTTAGTTTTTTTCCCTTTCTCTCATGTCGTTGCCTTAGTTTTTTTTTTTCAATGACTCTGCGCAGCTGCTGATGTGTTCTTATGGAGGGATAAAAAACTGTCAGCTGCTGTTCTTGGTGTCGCGACTGCCATTTGGGTCCTGTTCGAGCTCGTTGAATATCATTTGCTGAGTCTTTTGTGTCACGTTTCCATACTCGCTCTTGGAGGCCTGTTTTTGTGGTCTAATGCTCACACATTCATCAAAAAGTAAGATTCAGAGCTTTTGATCAATGTTAGTAGTATCTAGGTTTTAGCTCTTTGTTTGGTTTTGAAAACCTTTTTCTTTTCTTTTTTTGGCAGGACTCCACCTCAAATTCCAGAAATCCATGTTCCCGAGGAGGCTTTCCTTTTGATTGCTTCTTCTCTGAGAAACGAACTAAACCAAGCTTTTGTTATCCTACGAAGCATTGCTTTAGGAAGGGACCTGAAAAAATTCCTCATGGTACGTGCAACCTTTGTTGCTGAACATATGCAGTATAGTTAAACAACCTAGAAAACGGTTGAGTTCGTTAGTTTTCATTTCAAGCTAATATATGTGTAATCCACATTGTTTATGGCATCAGGTTGTTGTTGGTCTATGGATCATCTCGGTTGTGGGCAACTGGTGCAATTTCTTGACTCTGGTGTACATCTGCTTCGTGGTGTTGCACACAGTGCCTATGATGTATGAGAAACACGAGGACAAGGTTGATCCATTGGCAGAGAAAGCGATCAAGGAGTTACAGAAACAGTATCTGGTGTTTGATGAAAAAGTTATTTCTAAGATTCCCATTGCTTCTCTCAAGGCTAAGTTGGGTTAGAGAGAGAGAGACGTCTGTGCTTTTCTTTTGCTTAAATTTTTGATCATGTGAAAATTTGGTGGTTATTGTCAGAGTTTTGCCGCTAAAGACTACAGTTTTTTGTTACTTCAAAAACTATTGTCTTCTTTTTTTTTCTTTACGGCTATTTGTGGTGAATACTTGAGTTAATCAAACGTGGGTATGTTTCGTCTTCAACTTGTGTGTATATGCTAACCGAATTAAAAGTCAAGAGTTAAAGAAGAAAAAGCAAACTGAAATATTGCAAAACTCTCAAGTCAAAGAAATAAAATTTTATATCTCTTACCTTAATTACAAAACAACTTCATATTTTACTTCAAGACAAAAGTAATATTCACGATACCACCACTATTACCAAAATATATTACTTGAAAAAGATATACTTTTTTACCATTATTCCACTCGAAGTCTTCTCAGTCCAACATTGTTTTCCCCGATCATAAGCATACATCGGAAAAGATAGCTTCAGAATTTTTCAGTTTTTCCCCAAACCAATGGTATATATATATATATATGAAGGAAAGAATTAATGGAATAAAGGTGTGGGAGAGAGATAATTACAACACAAAAAGCAAGAGATTCAGATTTAAGAAGATTCCTATAAAACGTGTATATACCCATACCAGGGTTAAGTGAGTAATCTTGAGAGCCTGTGATTACTATCCGATGATGTAAGGGGCACCGTTGAAAATTCCGAATCGGATTGGTCATAAATTGGTCTCTGCGTAGTAATCTTCTCTTGCTCTTTCATCGCTGCATCTTCTGCTTCTCTTCTCTCTCGTTCTTCCGCGTCTTTAAGAAGAAAATCGACCCACATATCCGCAAAAGACTGAGCCAAACAAAAGAGACAAGAAAATCAATCAAATGATCATCTTAATTAATATTCAGAGCGTGTTTTAAAGCCATTTGGTACCTGATTATCTGAAGCTATATTAGGATGTGAATCCGGTGAGCCACCACCACCGCCTAAGATGCCACCGACCAAGCGGCCCGGTAAGCCCAATACGCCTCTAACAACACCTTTACCGGCGGCTCCTTGTTGTGCCAATCCTACTCGCTGTTTGTCTTCCTCTGAGAATCCCAGCATTCCAACCATTAGGTCCAAAACCTAGTCAGAGAGATAAGCTTTACGTGTTCAAAACTAATAGACTTCTTCTATCCACAATTTTTTTTTAAATTGTAATTGCAACAAAATAGATTTTTGAATTTAAGTTCCACAAATCTTACCTCTCTGCTGTGATTCCTTTGGAAGTATGTAACCAGTAACTTGATAACAATACGCCTGAAGAAATAATATGATATAAGATCAGAGTTTGAAAAAACATGGAACAACATGTAAATAAAAATCATTGGCCCACCTATCAACGAGATAATCCGAGTCCACTGACATTCTATTGAGTCTAGTCATGCTCTGCTCAAGAACACGCCTTACTTTTGCATTGTCTTCTTCGACCTTGCTTACTCTGTTTTTCCATTCTGCTGCAATTTTCTCTGCGTGTAACAGCTTCGATGTGACTTCCTCCTTTTCTTTCTTTGATGAGTCTAACCGCTCATCAACATCCTTAAGAAACAGAAAAAATGGCATAAATTGAAATCCATATGAATATGGCACATATCATATAGTTGACAAAGGAAATGATTAGAGATTTTACTTTCAAACGTGCTATGAGTTTCATCGCTTCTTCTTTAGCCACTGCAAGCTCTCGTTCAAAATGCTCCTAACAACATTTAAGAACAGGAATACATAAATGAAACAAGGTTACATCTTAGGAAAAACTTCAAATTTCTTAATCAATACCAACCTTGGCTTCAATTTCAGCATAGTACTGGCCAAGAGCAGTTTGAAGATTTTGAATTTCCACGTTTTTGGAATCTATTGTTCTCAAACAATTTGCAAGCTTTTGATTCAAGTCTTCAATTATACCCTTTGACTTTTGGATTTCATGGTTGTTGCTCGACTTGATTTCCTCCTGATTAGCCATCGCCTGCTTAAGAGCTTTTTCTAAACCTAGTATCTGAGACCTTTGATATTCATTGGTCTGGCGGAGTTCTTCAATCAATCTACTATCTTCATCCATTTTCTCAGACTCCTCAGTTTCCTGTAAAAATATACCAAGAAAAAGTTTATAGAATTTTATTCACAGATACTTTACACATCTTACGAGTTGAATGATCTTATCATCATAGAGTAAATAGGAAATTAGCATAAAAGATAAATAACCTTTTCCAACAGGTGTTGTTTGAGCCGCTTTAATTCTTGCCGTGCCTTATCCTTTTCTCTTTGTGCTTCCTCCAAATCCTTTCCCAGCCTCTGCAAAGATTTCTCCATATCCTCTTTCCCAGGGAAGCTTTCAGGCTTCTCCTAATTATATATGAGGAAAAGCAGACGAAACAATAAATGCTCGCTCCACACTTAATTATTTTGCATAGAAATAACGTTTCTTTTGGTTAAAGGGTCAACTGAATCAAAAGTTAGCATTAAAGAACCTTGTCCAAACTAATAGGATGTCTACTAAGAGCCTCTGTGCCCTCTGGAAAGAGTTTGCTACTTGTTGACCTCCGGCTTGCTTCTACAGCAGCCTCTAGTTCACTTCGCTTCAACTACACAGCAGAGAAAAATATAGATCAGATTAAGAGTCTGAAGCTCAGAGGAAAACTAGAAATGACAAATTCCTTGTTAAGAAAATAAAAAGTTTGTACGACAATAAACCTTAAGCTCATTATTTTCCTTCTCCAGAGCTTTGTTACCCTCTTTTAGATTTTCTATGGAAATTCCAACGACCTGCTGCTCCCGACCATTCAACTTCACCTGTAGTTGATTGATTTCAGCTAATTTTGCATCCAATTCACTACGTACTTTGCTAATCTCCATGAACGTCTGCATCCAGTTGGAATAAATATCTACTCATTAGTCAGATTAAAAAATTATAATGTAAAAAATGGCGATGCCTAAGTAAACACAGAAAAATATTTTCGTAAAAATCAAATACGTACTTTTTCCTTATCTAACCTCAGAGACTGGAGTTCCTCCTTGAAAGACTCATTTTGTTTCCGCTCCTCTGATGAAAACAAGGTGAGTGAGAGAATGCTAAATAAGAAAGATATAAAGAAAGAGCCAAGCTACTAGCGCTGCTATATACCCTGTAGCGAAAAGTGCAGATTTGCTGATTTTTCTCGCTCTTTCTCAAGCTCTCTAGCCTGAGCAGATGCCATTGACCTGGTTCTCTCTTCAAGCATATCTGCAAACTCCTAAAAGGCATTCAGACTGTTGCTTAGAGTTCCGCGTTCAGCCAAAAGAACACACCAGAGTACATTTTGGCACTTTCATTACATAGAATAAGGTCATTTACGTAGTTTCGGATTATATCTAATAAAAATTTGGAGACTTCGATCTGAACTCTGATACATCATAAGACATGTCTCTAACAAACAAACAAAAATGCAAAGCTTTTATCCAAAGAGAACGGTAAATTAAACAATAGAGATACCTTTTCGTTTTTACGTGAACCGGAATCGCTCTCTGTTCCGTTTTGTTTCGAGGCAATGCCATTGTACGTATGGTTTCGAATCTTCCAATTTGTCGGGGATTTTTGTGACCTGTTGGGTGAATGATCACTGTTTCCCTGCAGGAGACTATAAGTTAGTTCTAATGTTTTAAACCTTAACATCGTCATCGTGAGAATCATCGGTTGCATCAAATACAATATACAAAAGCATGTTTCTCACATCACGACTACATGGAGATGTAGCATTCTTCCTGAATAATTAGATTTGCAGGCTGCGAAGTAATTGAGCAGAAAGAAGCAATAAGCTCTGTACCTACCTTGATAGCATTATTGTTTGATGCCCTGGAAAGATCCGTTCTAGCCTCTTTAAGAGCGGCATTAGTTGAAGTCAAATTTTGTTTCAGTGAGCCATTCTCCTGGTTCAATCTGGATATCTGATCCTGTAACCAAGTGGCCTTCTGTGTGAGAGAAAGAGCACGAAACCAAAATGTATAACATAATAAAAACCAAGCACATTCTTTACCTCTTTTTCTTTTAATAGAGCCGCATAGTTTACAGACAGAGCTTTGATTTCTGATTCCGATTCCTGAAGCTTGTTGATCTCTGCTTTATACCTCTCAATCTGCAAAATTGAGGCACAAAATAACATTACACCAACTAAATCCCGCAAAACCATTTCTGAGAGTTTCAACACACAAAACCAGTCTGAAGATTCAAGTGAAGTTCGGATTCCTGATTTATAAATAAGAGCAAGAAGATGATTCCGAAATGACCAGGAACCAAGAACAATACCTCATTATTAACAGGCGATTCGACTCCATTGGCCATCGGAGACCTCGATACGGACCTGGAATACCTAAACCCATTAGAATTCCTCCGATCAGAGTCCGGGAAATCACCGCCGCCATTGGTGGTACCATAAATGGTGAGATCTTCATCTTCTTCGTCGTCTTCGTGCACATCGAGCGCGATCTTGTTCAAATTCTCCTTCAAATTCGCAATCGAACTCCACATAGCTCTCTCTTTCTCTCACACGCACGAAAGCAGCTCGTGTAACAACGCAAAAAAAAGCCGACAGAGTCGCAGATTCCTCCTCCGAAAATTTATCAAAAGAGACAAGAATCTTCCTCTGTAAGACAAGAATTTATCGCGTAAGGGTAGATCGGAGTAACCAAAATGGTGGATTAAGCCAATAGTTTCATGATTTAAGTTTATCGGACGGGTCTGGTCATCGGTAATTCAACATTCAGATTCATAGTAAAGGCCCAATCAGTTACTGGGCCTCAAACACACGTCACATCTTTTTGTTTTAACCCTAAAATTAGAAATCCTGCGGCTGACATTCGTTACTTTAGAAAACATATCAACGGCTGATTCATTGTAGGAATGTGGGCTTTTAGTAAACGCCCATATCAGAAAGATGGGCCTAACCCACATCCGTTGATTTATAACAGCAACGGCTATGATACGTCGCATTAGCCCTACTCCATGCTCTATATAAACTCATCTAAAGGTACAGCATATTCCACAGCTCGTCTAGGGTTTACGGCTATTCTTCTTTTCTCTTCTTCCTCGCCGTTTCTTTCATTTTGTTTAGCATTCTAGTTTGTTCTAAATTTTTTCTTACACTATTGTTTATGGTGTGAGTTTTTATCTGTATGGAGAGATGCGATGACGAGTTAATATCGGAAAATTAATAGATCGTGGGGCGAATCTCGTCTCGCGAGATGAAATCCGATTATATTATGGTTCGTATTCGCTGAGCATCGAATTCGTGTTATTTCTGTTTCAGTCGCGTTTTTAGAAATTTAGCAAACGAGGGACCTATGGGTGAATCGCTCTAATCAATGCGTATTCAAGCCAAGTTTACCTTCGGAAACTCAAATCGGAGATTGGTGGATCATCCCGGTATCTGAGGTTTCAATTCCGGATTTCGGTGTTTCATCCCTTATGGATTCAGTTTTCGATAAAATTCTGATGATTTTGTTTATTGAAAAGCGAAGGACCCAGCAGTGAAGCGAGTATGCTCATAAAATGAGGCTTCCCTAACCATTTATTTAACCTTCGTAGATCGAGTCTCCAAGAATTCTTCGATGATCTGTTGTTCCTCGCGGATCATCATGGGTTCTTGGTGTATAGTTTTGATTTTGAAAAACCTGTTTTTTTTTAATGTTTAGAGTAAAGTGAAAATGAAAGCAGGGATTGTGTGTATCGGCTTAGTGCGATCAAATGCTCTTTGTACGAAAGATTTCCCTGCAAAATCAATTAGGGGCAGATGGGCAGTTGTGATTCATTGTCAATTGAATAGCTCAACAATCATCTTCCCCACATTTCTCTTGATTCTGTTATCTTTCATGGATCTTCGACTGGACTTCTTAAATTGACCCAATTATCACCGGATAACCAATCAACTTGACTATGGATCGGCCCAATTGCACAACCAATCAACTTGGCTGTGGATCATCCTAATTTCACAACCAATCAACTTGACTATGGATTATCCCAATTGCTACTACTCTTCTGTGAAGAATTTAATGGAAAATTCGCCTGACATTCAGAAATTAGATTGGAAACAAATTGAAGTAAAATCCGATGACATGTGGTGGTAAAATCGAGTTTAATTTTAATTGTGGTGGACGGAATTTGTTGATTGACTGAATAAAACGGAATAGTAACTTGGACTGCAAAAGAATTTGATCTACACTTCATTATTCTCGGCAACAATGTGGAAGAACCGAATTGACGTTCTAAGAACAATTCCTTGATACGATTATTTACTATGAACAGAAATAATGCCACAATTACTGCCCAAAAACGTAAAGATTATGCTACTGAATTGGATAACATTTATCTCTCAACCAATAATCTTGGAACTGCTTGTTTTTTATTAATTGGTGTTATGCTTCTGAATCCGATCAGCGATTAAGTAATGTGTGTCTTGGGAGTTTTAACAAGACATGAGGCCCAAATCTCATTAGCTGGTGGCGATGGCTGCACCCAATGTCCAGGAATCCGGCTGTATTAGAGAGAGAACCAAGACCTTTTTTCTTAAGAGACCAACATCAAAAAGCTGCGAATTCCATTGTCTTTTCACAAGAAGCTGCGAATTCTTTATTATCTGTGTCATTGTTGCTTTTGTTGCTGGTGGTGAGAGTAGTGTCCTCCTCGGAGAAAATGACATTCTCTTCAATCTCTGTGTTGGTTACGGACTGAGCTTGGTTTTCCTCTTGCTCCACCGCAGCACGAACACTCTCAAAGAACTTATCATCTTCTTCCGGAAGGAAATGCCCTGCATATAAAACTCGTATACTTACAATCAGACTCTGGCATCACCATGCATTCTACTACTTCGGATTATCGACATACCTTGCTTCTTTAGTTTTTCAATTCTTAGGGCACGTAACTCTTGCATTTCCTCAACAATTAGAGCTAGTTCAAGCTGAAACATTGAAACCATGAGATCAAAGAAGCGAAAAGAAAAACACTCAAACGTGAAGTATACAAGAATCTCCATGAGACCTTTCTAAGATCACCAGTAATAAAGTAAAATTCCATCTGAGATGGCTTTAGAAGTCTCACCTCAGGTTCTAGTCTCCTTCGTTCTCGTTTCGCCTTGACCTTCTCAATTGCCTTCATCTCGTCAACCTGAAAACAGATGTACCCTCAGATACCAGGCTGAGCAACAGAAAATATGATTGCTATAATGCTTTATGGTTTCCACAGGGATATTACCTTTCTGTTTGCCATGTCCTTGGCCATTTCCCTTTCCCTCCATTCATCGGCCTCTTTATCAGCTTGTTCAAATCTTTCAGGCTCCTGAAACCAATCAATCAAAAATGATGGAAGTTACAAACTCAGAATACCTGTAAAATCCACAAGCGATATATAAGCTGAGCAGAACAACATCCAAATTCACCTTAGCGCGCATTTCTGCAACAGAACGTCTCTTTTTCTTCTTCCACAGTTTGTTCCTATTCGATTTCTTCATTCTGCAAGTCAATCTGACAGCTGCAGATTTCTCCTCCCAGGGAGTATTCTCGTCAACAACAAACCTAAAAGGCTCAAGCTGTGCTCTTAAGGTAGACATCAAGGAGTTAGCAGCTTCCACTGAAAGTGTCTCCTGCTGCTCCAAATCCATCTTCATACCTTGTAGATATCTCAAACACTCTACTCCTGACCCTTGTTCCACAATCTCCATTGAACCTTTGGCATCTTTGATCATCCTCAGTGCATCCAGTTCCTTCTCCCTATGAAATAACCCCAAAGGTGTTTTAACAGATCAAGTTGCTCTAGTAGACTGACTCTGATTCGACTATCTAAAATCAAAACTCCGACACTCATTATAACGATAAATACAATCTCTCGGGTGGCCTTTCTTACATTGATTTTGCGAGGTTAAGCGTATCTTGGAGTTGTTTAAGCTGATCGATTATGTTCTTCGTATTCCAAAACGAACCACAATGAGGCGGATCCGGAGGTAGCATCGGAGCCCAGTGGAATGGAGGATTTGGAGGCTGAAAATTGGCCGGATTCATATCGGAGACTCTCTTCACCCCCAAAAGTCGACGATTTCGGCTGCAGCAACCTAATGTGAGTGCAACGAAAAAAGCAAAAACGTAGGTATCAAAATGAATAATTGGAAGTCAGCTACAAATCATTGCATGCAAGTTGATAGTGGGAGACTAATGGAGGACTTACAGATGATGAAAATTTCAACGGAGGAAGGACTTGGGCGATATCCTACGCCGGCGAAAGCAAAAGAAGGGCGCGCGAGGCGCGAGTTCTAGACTCGAGAGAGATGATGCCTAGCAACTATTTGGGCCTTCAAATCGATACAGATAGGCCATACACCATATCTGGCCCACGTTTAGAAGATATAAGCCCATACAAAATGCTTTTGAAGAATTTGTGTGCGCAATGTGTATGGTTTGGTGCTATGTGCCCACGTTTAGAAGATCTCCTTTCTCTGATGGGATGTGTTTGGTGAATTTTAAGGTCAATCTCCAGGACGCAATTGATGAATTGAAGCATAAAACGTTATTTAATGGTTGGCACAATCGATACTTGAAAAATAAAAATGTCAAATACTTGAGAAATTAAATGAGCAATTTCATGTGGTTTCGAGAAGTAGATGCAGTTTTGATTTTAATTTCTTTACTATCTAATGATGGATCCTTTAATTTGTACAACCACGTGAGTATTTGTTGTTGGTAAGAGTCCAATTCTAGATTAGTTTCTTGTTTCAGTTTGTGTTTATATAAACTCACAAGCCAAATAAGCAAAGACATGTTGCATTGTTTTAGCATCACAACTCCACAAGCCACATTAAGAAAAGAAGCAAGCCAGACTAATATAATAAGATCTAAGATCCACATAGTCACATTGTTCAAATATCAATTTGGTTTTCTCTAGCAGAAAAAGGTACAAGAGATGGCCAAGATGATAATGACAAGACCAATACATATATATATATATATATATATATATATATATATATTTAAAACCACATGCATGAGGCAAACACCATATTTTTTCTTTCTCAAACACCATATTATATTGATTCGGGTGAGTTTTTGGTTAAGTAAACTGTAAATTTGTAATAGTACTTTCGAGCCTTTTAAATTTTGGAATTAAAGTAACGGATTAAAAGGGTAATTATAACCAGTGGAGGATTTTCATACGCTTAACCATGTAAATCGGTCCTAAAAATAAAACACAAAAGAAAACAAGTGTCAAAAACTCGAATTACCAATTCTAAAACAGTAAACAAACCAAACCAGAATATAAGGAAGAAAAAGGGTCGACGAGAAGAATTCGATCGAGAGAATCTGTGAATTGCGAATCCAGAGAAAGGTTCTCTTACCTTTCTCAAACTGGGTTCTGTTAATTTCTGGATTTTGGATATTGGTTAGATCCCCTCTTCTCTCGATCTCTTTTTCTCTGGTTCTAACAATGGCGGAGCAGACGAAGAAAAAGTACATTTCAAGCGAGGATCTTAAAAAACATAGCCAACCTGGAGATTTATGGATCTCCATTCAAGGGAAAGTCTCCGACGTCTCCGATTGGGTTAAATCTCATCCCGGAGGCGAAGCAGCGATCCTCAATCTCGCCGGTCAAGACGTCACCGACGCTTTCATCGCTTACCATCCCGGAACCGCATGGCACCACCTCGAAAATCTCCACAACGGCTACCACGTCAGAGACTTCCACGTCTCCGACGTGTCACGTGACTACCGCCGTCTAGCCGCCGAGTTCTCGAAACGCGGCCTCTTCGACAAAAAAGGTCACGTGACTCTCTACACTCTCACGTGCGTCGCCGTGATGATCGCGGCGGTTTTCTACGGCGTCTTGGCGTGTACCAGCGTCTGGGCCCACCTTATCTCCGCCGTACTCCTCGGCCTCCTCTGGATACAGAGCGCTTACGTCGGCCACGATTCCGGTCACTACAACGTGACGTCGACGAAGCCGTGTAACAAAATCGTCCAGCTTCTCTCCGGTAACTGTCTGACCGGGATCTCAATCGCGTGGTGGAAATGGACGCACAACGCTCACCACATCGCTTGTAACAGCCTTGACCACGATCCAGATCTCCAACACATCCCGATCTTCGCCGTCTCCACCAAATTCTTCAATTCGATGACGTCACGCTTCTATGGCAGGAAATTAACCTTCGATCCTCTGGCTCGATTCTTATTCAGCTACCAACACTGGACGTTTTACCCAGTGATGTGCGTCGGGAGAATCAATCTCTTCGTACAAACTTTCCTCTTGCTGTTCTCGAATCGTCACGTCCCCGATCGAGCCTTAAACATCGCCGGGATCCTCGTTTTCTGGACATGGTTCCCACTCCTAGTCTCGTTCCTCCCGAATTGGCTAGAGAGAATCATCTTCGTGTTCTCAAGCTTCGCCGTCACGGCGATTCAGCACGTCCAATTCTGTTTAAACCATTTCGCCGCCGACGTTTACACCGGTCCGCCAAACGGAAACGATTGGTTCGAGAAGCAAACCGCCGGTACGCTTGATATATCGTGTAGATCGTATATGGATTGGTTCTTCGGTGGGTTGCAGTTTCAGTTAGAGCACCACCTGTTCCCTCGGCTACCGCGTTGCCATCTCCGGCGGGTATCTCCGGTTGTTCAGGAGCTTTGTAAGAAGCATAATCTGCCGTATAGGAGTCTTTCGTGGTGGGAGGCGAATGTGTGGACTATAAGGACTCTGAGGAATGCAGCGGTTCAAGTTAGAGATGCGACTAACCCTGTCTTGAAGAATTTGCTCTGGGAAGCTGTGAATACTCATGGCTAATCTAAATTCTGATTACACACAGATCGGTTTTGTTCGTGTTTAATTTCGTCTAATGGAGGAGGTGTGTTAGTTTGAAGTTTTAGATGTAACATCACATGATCATGAGTATATATATGTATGTATTTTATTTTTAATGTGTGCTCAGTTATATACTTTTGCTGGCCCCTTTTTGATGTGTGTTAACTTCTTAAGCAAAAGTTGAACATATGTGGGTTAAAAAGCATGAAAGATGAAACAAAAATGTTCAAAACAATGAAATCACTAAGCAAAAGTTATAGTTTGTACTTTGTACTAATGATATGCAGTGATAGTCTTTCTGTATCATAATCCAAGTCAAGATAAATGACAAAAAACAGAAAAAGATAATCATGAATTTTTTATTTTATTTTTAAGTGTACCATTAAAATGGTATTATTGAGATTCCCCAATCAGTTAACAAAATTATAAATTTTGTATACTTTTCATATGAAAATTTTAAAATAACTGAATAGTGTTTACAACTAATGTATGTGGGTTTTTCTTTCCTTTGTTTTCTAGTCAACAATTTCTAATTGGTGCAAATTTTTTTTTACCGCTGTGGGTTGTATTATAATTCAAATTCAAATTTGATAGTAGATGTATATGAATTGTAGATGACAAAAAGCAAAAAAAATAACAAAAGTACAACTGTACAGTATCTTTCGACTTTTTCTTATAAAATGTGGGTTATTTTGTCTCTTTCTAATCAACAAATTTAATATTGGCGCAACTCCAATAATGGGCTTCACTTAGGTACCTGAAGCCCTAACCATTAATGGACCGTCATATTAATTTCAATTTTGTCCTACTTCTGAGAAATTTCTACGGTCTTTATCGTTGAAGATGACGAGTCCGAGAATCGTTATCCATGAGGAAAGAAAATTTATCCGCAGGGAATTTCCCTGACCTATCCTCGCGTCCCGCCTTCTCGTCTTCTTCTTAATCCTGAAAGCAGCATATTCCTCTGCAAATCCCTCTCTTACTCCTTTCTTTTGTTGTTTGTCTCCGAGAAAATTTGATTACTGTAAACATGTTGTTTGCCCTAGTTTAATCTTCAATCTCCTTCCCGTTTAGCATTTTCCCGATGGCGTTCCTTGTCCGTTCCCCGGAGATACCCACCGTCTCGGCGAGGATATTCTCCGATTCGAATTCGAGTGTAAGGAGTCATGCGTTTATGAGGAGGAAGGTTACGGTCTCCGCGGTTGACGCGAGAGATTTGTCTGGTGTGAAGACTCAGAAATCGAGATTGTACGGGAAATTCTCGGCTCCGGTGAAAGAAGGCTGCGAGATTAGCAGAGAGGAAGAAGAAGATAAGCAGAACTACTACGTGAATATGGGCCACGCCGTTCGTTGTCTCAGAGAGGAGTTTCCTTTGCTCTTCTACAAAGAGCCCAATTTTGACATTTACAGGTTTTCTTTCGATATTACTTTCTTTCTTCGTATCAGAGAACAAACAATCGAGAAGCCTGTTCTTTATTTAGCTTTCTCCAAGAATCTTCTGCTTCACGGTCATGCTTAATGCTTATGTCCCAAATTTGATCTGTTCTTGATTAGCCTTTGTTGAAACAATCTTCTGCTTCATGGTCGTGCTTATTCCTTAATTGATCTCATCTTCTCAACTTGCTTTCTCACCGAATACTCTGCTTCAGGGAACTGTTTGATATGTTCTTGGGAGAATGACCTGTTCTTGATTAGCTCTTGTTGTCTAATTTTCACAGGGATGATATTGTGTTCAGAGACCCTATGAACACTTTCATGGGAATTGATAACTACAAAACCGTATTCTGGGCGTTACGTTTCCATGGAAGGATCTTCTTCAGAGCACTCTGCGTGGACATTGTTAGTGTTTGGCAACCCACAGAGAGCACTCTGATGATTCGATGGACTGTTCATGGAATTCCTCGTGGTCCTTGGGAGGCTCGTGGTCGATTCGATGGCACTTCAGAGTATAAATTCGATAAGAATGGGAAGATTTATGAACACAAAGTCGATAACATCGCCATTAACTCGCCTCCAAAGTTTCAAATGCTCACTGTTCAAGAGCTTGTTGAAGCCATTAGCTGCACTTCCACACCGAAGCCGACGTATTTTGAGTTTGGAGATTCATCATCATCGTCTGAAACACATTAGTCTTTTGTGTGTTATAGATAGAGTTTGGTGTGTGTATTGTATATATAGATGAAGTAGAATGAAATAAACCCAATAAAACGATATAAAAGGAATATCTTTATGCGTATGGCCAATAAAAGCCTAGATACATCTGCTGGAGAAGTAATTTCTAAGTTGGAACATGAAAGTCTTGACTCTTGACCATTTGCTATTGGGTAAGTGCATATTAAAATCAGTTTACCCGTGTATGTATCTGGTAATTTCGAATTTTTAGATGGATTGATGCAATTTGAAGTTGGTTTTAAATAATATTTTTCTACGTGCATTCAACAACCTAATGTATTAAATTTTTTTTTGATTTTAGACTTTATTCAATGATTAGTCATTTGAAGTTGAAAATTTGTGTAAATCGAAATATGATTATATCCCTATATATCTAAAGAGAAAGTTCACTTGTTAAAATCTGTTCCATCTAAAAAAATTGGTTATTTCGAACGTTAGTAATACACCTGAATCATTGAAAATTCGAAAGTAGATCACAAAAATGATTTTTGCCCAGTAAACCATGATGGAGCGCCATGAGACTTAGCACGTGCAAATCGGCAGGACCGTTTCGACAGCTAATACACACGTGTGGATCTTATGAAGCAAAGCTGGCTAATGCTGACGTGTCCGCCAGCGTTTCTTCTCGTGCAACTTGCCGGATTCATTAAAAACCCAGGCCAGTCCCGTCCCGTTGACTGGTCTTTTTGCAAAGTCATTTCCGTCATTTTGGTCCCAGATCCACCTCCGTTTTAAGTTTAATGCTTGCATAGAAATCTCACCACAAATATTTAACTATTTAATGTGTAATCAACTACCTCATTAAAAGCAAATAAATACATACAAGACATGTGAATTTTTTTTTGAAACATATACTAGTACTGCTATCTTTTGGATTTGGAATTACAAAATTAATTTTTGTAATATACACTAGACAAAAGTATTAATTTAATGTACTTTCAGTTTATGTTGTATTAATTCACAATGAAGTCGATTTAAAGTTTGGTTTAATTGGTCGTATTAGTTGAAATTTAGAAGAACTATTTAACATGATTAACCTAAACACTTGGTCAGCACCAATATATAAAATTAAATCTCAAAGCAACAAAAGTTACTACTCCGAGTATAATTTTTGTTTATAATATTCGGGGTTTTGGGGGATTAGTCTGAATATTTGATTTTAAATAAATAAAAACATAGTGCGTCTTTCCCGAAGTCGTTTTCTATATTCGTTGGTTACTCTGAAAGGAAAATGCCATTTGAGTCCTTGGAATCGCTTCTACTTCACTCACACATTCTTCTCTCTCTTTCTCTCTTTCTCTCTTTCTCTTTCAAGTTAGCTTAGCAGTCTCACCAGAAAGCTAACCTTACATCACAAACCCGAACAAACATTGATACAGTAATCCGATTACGAAACCGTAATTTATACACAAATTATTCCGTCTGATCGCTTTCTTCGACGGGTTTAAGATCGTTTCTACATATATTTCACCGGAGAGAAGAGAAGTAGAATAAGCTAATAATGGAAACGGAGAATCCGAGAGTAGATAATCCGGCAATGACCTTCGACGAGGTTTCCATGGAACGCAGCAAGAGCTTCGTTAAGGCATTGCAGGTTGCTCTCTCTCTCTCTCTTACTCGTCGTTCTCAGGATTTTATTTCCGTCTGTTTAGTTAGATTCTACAGAAATTAACAGCTATGATCACAATAGCATGGTTTAGTTGAGCCAGATCCATGATCTCGTTGTAGGCTATAGTCGTTAAGGTCCATGGTAAACAAAAAACTAAGTGTTTGTGGCTGTAAATTTGTGGATTAAGTGTGTAGTTATTATAGATGGGACCGAGAGAGATGATGATTGTCGGTTAGTGTTTTCAAAGTTCTTCAAGATTTCATCTGGGTCAATAATAACAGCCCAGTGGTTGACTAATTAGTTTTGGAATTTGTTTTGACTTTTTGATCTACCATTTAGCTTGTGATGCAGAGTTTCACCTGGAGACGACTGAAGAATCTTGTGATTTGTTGGATTGTTTTGGCTTACACTGTTGTTTAATTGATCTTTTACTTTTATTTATGTAACAGGAGCTCAAGAACTTGAGGCCTCAACTCTACTCGGCTGCTGATTACTGTGAAAAGTCTTATCTGCATAGCGAACAAAAGCAAATGTAATCTCTCATTTAATTTCTAATAGCTTTGAATGATGATTTTTCATATATCTTCTCTTTACATTACTGTTTTTGTTAGGGTATTGGACAATTTAAAGGACTACACTGTAAAGGCTCTGGTCAATGCTGTTGATCACCTCGGAACTGTAGCTTCCAAGCTTACCGATCTCTTTGATCAACAAAACTCAGACATATCAACTATGGAGTTGAGAGCTTCTTGTGTTAACCAGGTAAACAAACTGTCACACACCTCTCTCTATTGATCTTCCCTTTTGTAGACATTCTTCCTTAAGGTTTGTGTCATCTTCTTTTCGTCAGCAACTGCTTACATGCCGGACATATATCGACAAAGAAGGTCTTAGACAGCAACAGCTATTAGCAGTTATCCCAATGCATCACAAGCATTACATTCTACCCAGTAAGAGCTTATTCTTGGCCCTTGTTAAGGAATTACTATCGATATCTAATTCCTTCTTTTTGGCTGTTGTTAGATTCTGTTAATAAGCGGGTACACTTTAGTCCTCTCAGACGAACTGACACAAGACAGAATCATTATCAAGCTATATCCCGTCTTCAACCTTCAGGTGCAATGTCCTCATCTTTGAGCTTTATATGCTAGTTGTGGTGAAAAAACTGAACTGTTAAGTAATGTTTGGTTTGACTCACTTAGATGCCCCTGCATCGAAATCACTCTCCTGGCATTTAGGCTCAGAGACAAAGTCGACCCTAAAAGGAACAACCACTGTTGCACCAAGGTGAGCCCACAAAAAGCCTTAGTACTGTTTAACACGTTCTTGATAACTAAGCAACTAACACATATTTATCGTACAGCTCCAAAGATTCAAAAGCTTTCACAAAGACATCTGGAGTGTTCCATCTTTTAGGTACGAGAAACAAGGAGTTGAAGAAGAATCAAACATAGCATTACTTCCAGTAGAACTCATAAAGAAGAGACTTGAATCATTTAATAATACATTGAAATTCATGCAGGTGATGAAGAAAACATAATAAACAAGAAGCCTTTGCCTGGTTCTCAGGTCCCAGGTGTCCCTGCAACATCCACCATCACAAGACAGACATATGGTGTTGCCCATAAGGTAAAATCTCGGAGAAAACGTGAAACAAATGTCGCACAAATCGGATAGCTAATTCGATTAGATAGTAAGCTGTGTTAATTGATATAAGTTCATGGTCTTGATTGGACAAGTTTGTTGTTACTCAGGATGTGGATGTTCCTAAACCTATGATGGCACACAAGTCACTTGACAACCCACGACGAGAGATCATTCAAGCCCCTGTACGGACCAAAAGTGTTTTATCTGCGTTCTTCGTCAAACAGAAAACTACAAAGCTCAAAGCTGGTTACGTCTCGTGAAAACACAACTCTTGAGATGAATTTTAATGTCATACCACGTTTCTTTCATCATAATAACGCGTTGTCTTTTCATGTAATTATATTAATTCCGACATCAACGTACGAAGTCAAACAAGACATGATTGTCGTCCACCATTGACAAAACTGTGTAATGGTTTAAGAATGCTGTGTTTTAAAAAGTTTTGAAGTGCAAAAGCATTATAAAGATTTCTATTAAGTGATTAATTAACCTTATCAAACAGACAGCAGATGGACCAGCACAGAGAACAAAAATGGCTCAAATTATCACAACATTTTGTTTGATTCAGAGTTTAAACAGACACCAACTCAGGCTTCAGAGCTTCTCGGAATCCATACGGGTATGTTCAAATATCAGTATCTTGGAGCTGCACCATTAAACAAAACCAGCCAAATGTCACAAAAGCGAATTCCGAATAGGCTAACACCGAAGTACCTTTAGATTCAGATGTCAGAGTCGAAAGATGCGTACCTCCACCAATTGTTGCTTCAGGCAGCCTCTCTATTGAGTACTTGCGCGCCGTCACATACATGATAGGCACACCAGGAATCTGCAAACGAGCAAAAGAAAAGTTAACATCCAAGGATCTCAGCCATGGATATATTTTTTCTTAAAAGCAATTAAAATATCAAACTATCTTGACCTTTCGAATCCTTCGCTTCAAATCTCTATCACAAGTAGCCACTATGAAGCACTTATGCTGCATATAACAAGAACAGGAATATCAAATAAGCATACAAAGGATAGGATCTATAGTACACCAAGAACCATGAGAGTAGAGCATCAGTATCTCCTCACAGAGTCTGGATACAAAGTTCAACAAGGCAAGACCGAAGCATTACCTGAGTAACTCTGTCAACGAGACAGTCATCAGCATATGTACCTTTGTGTACACAAGGTAGTCTTTCGAAGCGAGGATCTTTCGCAATCCTACCAAACATGCCAATTAAGAATCCACGAAATGTAGACGAAAACAATTATACTAAAAACGCTTTGGAATCTTAAAGCTTTACCTTAGAGCGACACGATACTTCTGACCTAATTTCTCTAGCTCAGCCATGACGCAGTCCGTGATACAAGGAGTGCCTTCAAACCCGAAACGATCAAAGGTCAACAAGAGAGAACAAAAAAAATCTTGCATAGCTAAAGATATCTACCAAACTTTAAGCAACTCACATTTTGCGTACAAGCAGGCCAGCATTCCCTTCTCAAGATCAATCTATAGATACAACAACAGGATAAAAACAAGTTAAAGAGGATATCAATTAGAAACAAAACGAGATTCCACGAAGACAATAAGAGTACAAAGATCGACTATAGCTCTGTCATCTGTGGTAGAGAAATGCAACTGGATATGTACCTTGTTCTGGATTGAGAAGTTGATGAAGTTAGTATCCACCAAAACTCGGTAAGGAGGAACCATATTAGAGTTGTGAGAAAAGAACATCCCTGAAGGAACATTCGGACTGATCCAAAAAAAGATCCAAAAACGCAAATCAAAATCTAAATTCTACGGAAACCACAAGAATTTACAAGTTGGCAAAAAGGGTTAGCTAAGCTTACACGTTTCTCGGAAGTTCCGTGAGGTCCTTCTTGTTTGGATTTAGAATCTCCTCCTTGTAACTGAAGAAAAACAAAGCAGCATTAAGAACCCATAAAAACGAAACCCCTAAAAAGTATCAAATTTTAAGGAAGAAGGAATTGATTTACTTACTGCTTCAAAGCTTTGTGGCTTATCATCTTCTTCATCACAGCAAACTTTTGAACTCTCTTTGCCTTTCCCATATTTGAATCAAAGTGTAACAAAACACCTAGAACGAATCAGAGAGGGTGGGAAGCTAAACAAACGATACGAGGTCAGAATCGGCGGAAGCGGAGAGGTTTTGGAATTGTTCAGGTACGGAGACAGAGAAGACGACGAACTACAAAATTAACCTATATCACTTAATGGGCCTAATTTACAATTAATGCGACCTGTCCCGTCTCACTTAATGGGCCTAATTTACATGGCCCATATTAATTCAGAAGCAAAGCGAGTTTCTTAAATCACGTGTTGTTAGTTTAAGAAATGATGAGAAAAATCCAGATGCTTCAAAGTGGTTGTGGCGAGAATGATCTGGAGAGCGGAAGAAAGATCTTTTCCCTCCAAACCTTCTTCGTCTCTTTATAAATCACGAATTGTTTTCAGATTTTTCACTATCCATAGAAAAGAAGCTTCGATTATCTGAATCAGGAAAAGAAATCAACGAAATATTTTTGCCTTTTTGGTTTGGTGGAAAGAGAGCTTCGCAGGAACCGAGTCGTCGGGATTTGTGGATCGCTTTGGTGGAATCTGTTCGTCATTACGCTGCGGCTCGATTCGGTTTTCTGTAAGCTCCGTCGCTTTCCTTTCTGATCCTAGTTTTTAAGGATTAGATACGAATATTCCAATTTGCCGTTCTTTTTGTTCTGAAGATGTAACTGATTTAGTTTTAAGAATTTTCGTTTTGGGGATAGAGCTAGCGTCAGTCATTTGGGTGGAACTTGAAGGTGTTTGATAATGTTGCGATTTTATTTCATCGGAAGTTACAAGTTAGTGTCCTTTGGAAAATGCAATTTGATTCCGAGGGATTTGCTTTTTTTTCGGCGTCTGAATTCAAAAACCTTGCGTTCAGTTTTTCTTCTGTGTTTCTTAATTCCCATCGTTATTAACTTATCGATACGGAATTTGCTGCAGCTTCACTGGAATCGGTTAACTGAATTCGGTCAAGGATGATGCCTATGTACATGAACTCATCACAACCAGGCCAGATGAGACCACAAGGACACTATCACCAAGGTTTTGGGAACTATCCTCAACATATGACAATGGACGCTTCATCGCCTGTGTCATGTGAACATTGGCCTACTCCATCACCGTGTTACGGAAGCTGTATCCATAACAACTATCCTGCCTACACTCCTTACTGGCCTTCTTGTTATCCCCAACAAGTGCCGTACCATACATGCTGCGCGAACCATCCCGGGTTCCATCCTCACGCTCCTCCTTATTACGCCCATCAGCCATTTCCAGTTGGTTATCAACCAGTGTATGAGTCTGAGAAGGATGTGCCTGGGAAGCATCCATGTACAAAATGTTCTCCCCAAATGTGTGTCCCGAAGAATGACAGAAGCCTTGTAATTGAAGAGCACGAACCGGAGATTGAGAAAGGAGTCCACGGAGAGGCTGTAAATCATGTTCGCTCAACGAACTGCCCTTATCCCATCGTATGGATTCCTCAAGAGAATGCTGGGAATCAAGGTCATGGATGCCATGACCAGCCTCCTGCGGAGATCAAAGCTCCTGAGAGTACGATGGTACAGAAAAGTGATCCTAAGTCTTGGAATGGTCGTTTTCCATTCGACGAGGGCACCATCAAGTCCTTGATACAGAATCAAGACAGGAAAAGGATACAAAATGGGAAAACCGTGGAGCTCCCATTTGATATCAGCAAGTTGAAATCCTTGTTGCAGGGCCTAGACGGGAAGGAAGCACAGATCCAGAATAACAAGGAAGAGCCGGGACAGCTTCAGTATCCTATTTTTTGGATACCATCTCATGGGAAACGGGAAGATGTTGAAGCTTCAGAGAGTAACGGAGGGCGTAACTTGAAGTCTTCTTTCCCCTCTGATCTCCACGTCAAGGAAGGTCAAATTGCCCAAGGCAAAGGTGAAGAAGGGAACTTTGAGTGCAAGGTACTCTCGGATGCGGACGATAAAAGTTCCATGAGAAATATCCCCGTGGAGAACCATCTACAAGAACCGAGAAACATTCCTGTCAAGCTATTAGAGGACCATCTGCCAAAACCAAGGGCGCCAACCAAAAAGATTGCAAAGAATGAGCAAGTTGAGAACGCTAAAAAGGAGCAGTCTTCGTCTTCACCAAAAGCATCCAGATTTTCTCCGGTTTGTCTGCGTGTTGACCCATTTCCGAAGAAGAGAAATGGTGGTTCCAAATCTCTAACCCTTCCTAGAAGAAAGGAACAACCCTTAACGACAGAAGAGACCAAGGTTGCATCTCCAATGAGCTCCAAGAAGGCCGAAGCGAGGACTGTTGCTGAGGCTTGTAATGTAAAATGTGAAGAGGCAAACAAAGAAAAGAAGTTGTCTGAGGGAGGCCCAAATTCAACAGAAACAGAAAAGGAATCAGGTGAAAGCAAATCAAACCTGCAAGAAGGAGCGAACTTTGAGACTGTTAGACCTTGTGAAACTAAGGAGAAAAAAGAAAAGTCTGCAAAGAAGACTTTTACAGAAGAGGAAGCTGCTAGAATTATCCAATCTAGGTACCGCGGATATGATGTGAGAAGATGGGAGCCAATTAAGAAATTGAAGGAGATAGCCACTGTCCGCGAGCAGATGGGTGATATTAAAAAGCGTGTGCAGGCGCTACAAGTTTCTACTGATCAGCACAATGAAGGAAAGGAGCTTGTAATTTTGGGAGAAATGGTGATGAGCCTCCTACTAAAATTGGATTCTGTCCAGGTATGCACGGAAGACTGATCTTTTGTTGTGTTATCAGTTTCGTTGACAGCCCAATATAGTTTATCCGAGTATTTATTGTTGTTGCGCTCTGAAATTGTTGGTAACAGTTTATGAAGTGTCTGTTTTACCTGCAGGGCTTGCATCCTAGTATCAGAGAGTTTAGAAAATCTTTGGCTAGAGAGCTCTCGGACATGCAGGAGAACCTTGACTCTTTGAAAAAGAGCAGTTCGGAGAAGGAAGCTCTAGAGGAACAAGTGGAAATTACCTCTCAGACAAGTGATTGTCCAGTGAACTTGGAGCAGAGTCAGCTTGCAGAAGAGAACAAAATTGTATCTGACTCGAATACAGAGAAAGTTCATCCTCCTTGTCGCGAGGAACATCCTATTAATAATATAACAGATGAACAGCTGGTGGCTGAAACAGAAGAAGGAACTGGGTTGTCTGAGACCTTAACGAAGGATCATGAGCCAGCTATTGAAACAGGCATAAGTGAGGCAGACTCGACAACCATTCCACAAGAAACTGAAGTGGTTGAGGCTGTTCTACCAGTCAATCCATCATCAGCTGATGGCATTGAAATGACAGTGACGAACATTGAGGAAGACAAAGTCATGGTGGAAAAGTTAGAGGAGTCACTGCGGGAACGGCCACAAGTGATGGAAACAACCCGTGTACCGGGTTTTGAAGGCCCAAAAAATGCTACCGAGGTCTCTGAAACTGAGAATGAAGAGAGAAAGGGAGGCGATGATTATGTATTGCCTTCAGAGAAAAATGTGGAACTCTTCGAGCTACCTGTTGGAGTGATTGACGATGAAACACAGCTTCCTTCGCAAGATTCATTATCATCTACTTGTGAAGCGGGAAAGACGACAATGGACCCTGAAACAGCGAGTCAGCAGGAGCCTAATGTGGACCACCCGTACGATCACTCCAAAGGCATAGGCCAAGAGACCGATGCCCAACGGGAAGAGACAGAAAAAACTCCAGAGATATCAGAAGAAACAAAAAAGCTGATGGAGGAGAATCAGCGATTCAAGGAAACATTGGAGACGCTAGTAAAGGCAGGCAGAGAACAACTCAAAGTGATATCAAAATTAACCGGTCGGGTCAAAAGCCTAGAGAGGAAACTGTCACAGAAGAAGAGGACTCGCATTGGACATCGTAGACCTAACCATGGAAAGCACGCAACCAAAGCCGCTATACAGATACCGTAATGTAACTAACCAACAGAAAGCTTGATTTTCTTATCCTCTGTCCCCGCATATTTTGTATCCATTTCAATAAATCAAAAATTATCGAGTCCAGTTTTTCATCAATCTCTCCGTCTACTCGATGGAAAAATTCTAAAGAACGCATTTCTTTAGAACGGGGAAGAATTGTGGTGGATTTTGTCTAGCGTCTCTTTTATGCATGGTAGGCCCATTAGTATTTTTTTTTTTGGGTCAAAGGCCCATCTGTAATTTTAGTTGTTCATATTGTGTTTTTTTTAAATTAAAATTTCTTTTATTAGCTGTTTTAATCTTTTTTATTTAAAGTTCATAATGTTACTTTCATCATCCACGCCCATGTTTATGAGTTATGAGTTATATAACTAATGAGAATGGGAGTTTATACTTTATTACTATGTGGAGGGGACCAAAACACACAGTAAATTTCATGTTTACTTTTGTTACTAACTTTTTTTGAAAATATTTTGAGAGAAAGGCAATGAGTGTGTGGTTCGTGCGGACATAGTCATCCTTTTCATGTTCATTTTCTTCTTTCTCATCGTCACGTTTCTTTGTCTACTAGCCGTCAAATATTCATCTCTTGTGGTCCCGTTTCACGTCCCAACGCCATTTACACCCATCTCTTATGTTCTCTTCTTATTAATTACAACAAAAAAAAACAAAAGAAGTTAACATGTGCAAAAGAAAGAGTAAGTAATGATCTAATCTCATTCTTACCTAATCTATATGGTTAAAATAAAAACGGAAACGGTGTCAGTGCTGGTCATAATAGCATCGGGGCTGTAGTCTAGTAGCATTAAAAGGACCAGTAATCTTAGAAGCATGGTCATTTCTGATACGAATGGGTTTTTTATTTTAATCTTTTTTCTTAAAACTCACATTTAACCTCATAATGACTCTATTAGCCTACTCTCAATCCCCAAATTTGACTAGCACAAACGAAAAAAAATTAGTTTAAGGGGGTTATCATCCGCCCACTTTGCATATCTGTCAAAAGTTAGTTTTATTTTTCTAGTTAGAACTTGATATCCATCTTTTTATAAAGGTTTGCGTTTGATACATTGGCTTTGATTGGTATTCAAAAGCTTTACTGTAAAGCTGCGGTACAAATTATACCGTTTTAATAGTTACTAATCACAAAACAGTACAACGTTACCAACAGTATTACATACAACTTTTTTTTACCGTTTTGATGTACAGTTTTTTTTTACAATTTTCAACTAGTATTTTATAACTAATTTATCATTCCAGCTTACCGTTAAAAGATTCAACTTACCGCTAAAAAATTATGGTTACCAATTTGAATGAACGCCTCTAAAGTCTAAAAACATAAAACTCACTTTTGAAAGTCTTCTTACATTTAAAAATGTTTCGAATAGTTCGATTGTTTTTAACACCAAAAAAATACAAAAACATCTAAACAGATTTAATTCCAAAAGTTGTTCTGACCGTTTCAAATCTTTTTAAAAACAAAAAAAATTAGAAACGAATTTAATTAAGTTTTATCATGAGCAAAAAGAAAAAGAAGAATTATTATCACAATAACTAGTGCAAGCCTACCTACAATTGCGAGTTTGCGACCAACCGGTCTTTTGCCGCACCACTGTAGTCTGTAATGTTTCAACTACTGTGACTGTAAGTAAATTTTATCGGAGAAAAAGGTTAATTTCAATGGCGAAAAGAAAATAGTAAAAAGGTGAAAAAGATATCACACGCATACTCTGTCTCTGACTCTGGAGTATCTGAGAGAAGATATATTTCCCATTGCAGTAAATAAAAATCTATGGCTTTGTTGGGAAGAAGAAAACGTCAGAGTTAACTCATAAACTCTGTCGGGAGAGAGTAATAGACTAGGGACATTTTATATTCTCCATAAAACAATAGTTCTATATTAATTAATCATACGATAAAAACATTCATACCCTCAAAGAAAATCACGTTTTTTGTTTTTTTTTTTTTTGTATAAATGATTAGGAAAGATCCGACATTTTTAAGGATAAGCCATTGTGATCTGAAAATTTTAAGGAAAAGAAGATAGAAACAGAGAAGAGTCGAGACAGAAGTGTAGGCGGATCCAACAAGAGACAAGAAAAAGATCCCAATTTTCAATTAGCCTCTCAGAAATTCGACATTCCCAATCTGACGAAGAAGCAGCCGCCTCTGAGTCAGTTAAAGGGTTTGAGAGAGAGAGAGATAGAAGAGAACAGAGCGAGTAAGAGAGATGGAGAGAGAATGTGAAGAAGGAGAAATGGAGAAAAAACTGAGACGAAGTTTCTTGATGTGTAATTACAGTAAAAGAGCTGGTCCTTCTACTCCTCCGCCCACGTGGCGGCTCGAGCTTTCTCCGCAGCGAGCCGGAGCCGGAGCCGGAGCTTCCTCCGCCGTAGTCGAGACGAAGGAGTTTCTGGCGAATTCGGAGGTTTCCGCCCGGAAACTGTGCGCCGATTTGTGGGAAACTGAACAATTCCGGCCGCCGATTGGGCTGCGACGGTGTCGGCGACGGGATTCAGATGTGGAATCACCTTGTGTTAGTCCGTTTCACGATCATCAGGTGAACAAATTTGGCTTTTTGGTTTACTCGCTTAAATGTTTTTGGCGGGTTTATGTAGGGCTTTGGTCTTCTTAGTAGGTAGGTCGTAAAGCTGTGATCTTTATGGTGAGCCTAGAGGAAATTCCGCCGGAAAAATTTCACTAGTGCGCAAATTCCACCGGACAATCCCATGGTCGTATAGTTGTGATCTTTGAGATGGTTCTACTAGACTAGAGTCTAGAGCCCATGTTTTGTGTGTGTTTTTAGAAATTGAACGTTTTGTGGAAGAAAGAAATCATTTATATTTTTATTGAGTTTTGATTTGCAGGCACCAAATAGAGGTAGCTTGAGAAGACAAACTGCAGCAACACTTGAGTCTACCGATGATCATAGACTGGTCCAGAGAAATGGCGACTTTTTGCAACCAATCTCTCCTTCAAGTTTCAGCAGAGATTCATTGGAGGTGAAAAAAGGAAACAAAAACAAAGTCTTTTTGCTCTTTATTCACTCTTAAAACATTTTCAGCAATATTGTTTTTGAGCTGGATTTGGTGTGTGTTTGGCTAAATGTATTTGTAGGTTCTGGTGCGTAAGCCAGCGTTTAGTCAGACTGGTTCTTCGATGGCTAAGTCGGCTAGCTATGGTTTGGGTTCCTCTACAAAGCTTCTCAAGGTGCTAAACCGGATATGGAGTCTCGAAGAGCAGAATACCGCTAACATGTCTTTGGTCAAAGCTCTAAAGTTGGAGTTGGACGAATGTAGAGCCGAGATCAAGGAGGTGCAGCATCGGGAGAAGCAGAGCGATATGCGAATATGGAAGAGAAAGGAGGAAGAAGAAGAGCTAAAGGATGTGTTTCGATCGATAAAGAAGGAGTTAGATGATGAGAGTGAATTTAGAAAGAAGTCAGAGAGTATGCACCGGAAGCTAACACGAGAGCTTTGCGAAGCGAAGCATTGTTTAACGAAAGCTTTGAAAGATCTCGAGAAAGAGAGAAATGAACGCTCTATTGTGGAATATCTCTGCGACGAGTTTGCTAAAGCGGTTAAAGATTATGAAGATAAGATGAGACGGATTGGGAATAAGTCTCCGGTGAGTGATAAAGTTATTGTTCAGGTTGCTGAAGTGTGGAATGATCAGAGGTTACAAATGAAGCTAGTGGAAGGTGATATATAGGAATTAATATCACGCAAGTTAGGTTTCAGTACTGATATGTTTCTGCGAGCTAAGGAGAAGCGAAGATCTTATTCAAGTGAAGTAAGTGATTTGAGGGTATAACCAGATGATTCAGCCTCTATGCATCAAAGGGTTTGCTTGAAGGAACTCAAAGAAGGGCTCGAAAAGCGAACAAGAAGAGATAACAAGTTGCAGCTTAAGAGGTCGGATCAAGTTCTTAATCTATCTATGTCGTCGGAAGGAGACAAGATTCATCCAGAGATTATTCCAAGGAATGTTTATGATCATGAGAGTTTCTCGAAGATTCTTCCGAGGAACGTGGATGTGAGAGAGGAATCTCGTAGCCTGCAGGATAAGCTGATGGAAGCTCGTGTAGAGAGTCGACGTTTACGTTCTCTGAAGCCAGAGTCGAGTCCGAGTCATCCGGTTCAAGCTTGAGCCAAATTTGATAAAAAATAATCCTGTCTTGTGTAGTTCTCTGGTTTGTGCATGCTTGTTTAATTTAGCTGGAAAATTTATTATTAAATATAGGGCTAGCTTTTTGTTAATTGTTACAGGAAAACCATACCAAGTGACAAAATCAACAGTTGATAGACATTTTATCGGATTTGAATCTACATAGTAACATGATGACAATAAGTACAAATCCGGTCAAATTTGTTTGTCATTTTAAAATTGGAAAACCAAAAAAATCCAATGTATCTTCCATTTTGTGAAAAAAGAAATAATTAAAAAACTTTTTATTGACTAGTTATCCAAAATTTAATTCGGTTCATTTCACAATACGCTTTAAGAATACTGATTATATATTAATTGGTAAATAGACAAGTCAAAAATGTGTCGGTAATTGCGTTTGACCAGGCTCCATCAGCCTTATGGATTTTGGTCAATGTCATAAATTTGTGCTTCAACTAGACAAGTACGATTTAGTTATTAATTTTTTTTGTACACTTTAACGTTCTGTTATCTATAGTCATAAATCATGTAATGCGAAAGGATTACAAATAATAACGAGAATTACAACTAAGGGTCCATACTCTCCTCTCTCTCTCTCTCTCTCTTTGTCTCTTTCCTTTTCCGTATATTAAAAGAGAATCTATCGAACAAGATTATGTTCAGTCTCTAATTAATGACAATATTTACTGACATTTTTTTCTTCTGTGCTTTTTCCATTTTTATGACATTTTTTCCATAATCGTCCCTAGAAGTAGAACTAGGGTTTTTGCTTTTTCATCTATATAAACCACTTTAAATAATCTTCTTCTTCACATCATTAAGCGCTTCATCAATCCATCTCAATCTTACGACTCTTTTCGTTTTTTTTTTCGTTTTTGTACATAGTTTTTCAAGTGTAACAAAAGGAGCTCCCTTCGTCCAAAACGAGGAGGACAAGATTTAAAGGAAATAAAGACAGATAATCTAATTGTTCATGGATTCCCCGTAGAAAGTGCGTATGTTAAGAAATAAGTTGTCGAAGAACGCGCACTTTAAGGGGTTTGCATGGCCTCTTAGATCTTCTCTCTTTCTCTATATATATATCCTTCTCTTCTCTTCGTTTGGATTGAAGGGAGCTCCTTCTCTATTTCTCTTGTTTTCTATCTCCTGTATCTACACGTAATGTTTTTTTTTGAGTTTTGAGTTTTCGGTTTGTAAATATGTAGGACACCTACAGATCATGGCGGACTTTTTAGCAGAATTTTTTTTCTTGAACTATATATATTCAAAGCTCTAATGATTCCTTGTTTCAGTTTGATTTGTAGGTGGTAATGGTTGCTGCTTGCATCGAAGCGCCATTAATGTTGTTTGATTTGAGAAGATGTCGTGGGCCAGTTTCAAACAATGATATGAATGCTGTTTATTATATCGATGGGATCTCAATCAAATTAGTTGAAACTAAACTATGTATTAATGTAGTTTGTTTTATTAACATTAATAATAACTCTATTCCATTGTGATTAAAATGGTCCCTTTTTATTTTGTCAATTATTTCAACTGTTAATTCTTTTTAACCTATCATAATGAACACACCTTAGTTTTGACCCCAAAAAAAGAACACACCTTAGTTAGAAGGGAACATCTTTTCTAGTTAACAATAATAATATCATCAAAATGGGTTTTTGAGTATATATATTTTTTTTATTACAAGAACATTAGAAATAGGTTTAAGTTCAACCAGATTGAAATTAGTTCGATTGTTTGGTTTGATAACATATATTGTCAACTATTCTTTTATTAAATAATAGTTGGTCTGATTGTAGTGTATACATTAATTTCGTCTGTGTTCAAATGGTTGCCTTTAGCTAGTGACAATATAGTCAATTGGTTTGTCATGTCTTGGTTTACCAAGAAGTGTATACCGGAGATTAGTCCAAATTTGTGTCTTAACAGATCCAATTATTGTATGATAGTTGCATTGCCAACCTTCACTCGGTCAAAATATTATTAACAAAGTTTGTAAAACGTTGAACTAATTAATTCCATCTAAAAGAAAACTTCAAATTAGACATTTGATACTTATAGTTCCCAACGAATATTTAACGAGATTAGGCATTGCCGTTTGTTGAACGAGTTGTCTTCTAACCAACTACAATCCTAATTTTACCACCAGAGCAACACAAATAAAACTCAACTTTTCTTTCTTCTTCTAATTAAGAAAATGACTTAAATTTTATACATATGATATTCTATTCTTTAGTACGTATTTTACTAAATTGGTTTTTATCGAATCAACGTTTTTAAAATAAAATAAAAAGATTGGTCCCAGCTAATCTAAAGTTTTTATTTTATTTTCTTGAACATAATTAAAAAAAAAAAACCATTGCAAGTGTCGGAAAGATTAGACTTACTAAAACACACAAAAATAGAAAATAAACTATTATAAATTGTCATTAAATAGATAACTCAGTTTAATAATATTTGTTATATATTCTGAATTCTATTTATAAACCCGCCCAAAAAACTAAACTGATTTTACTACTTTTTCTTAGTTCGGATAATTTTAATTTTTTATGGCGTTTCTTTTTATTTTATTTATCTTTTTGTTTCTAATTCGAATATAATTGGTCCGAACCGGTTTTTAGCCACTAAAAGGAACAGATAATAAAACGGGCAGAGCCAGAACCTCTGTGTTCTTAAATTAGCCTTTCATTTATTTATTCGTCACCGACCTGTAACCGTAACCGTTCATCTTTCTCTTTCCAACTTCGACCAGCTCTCTTCAGCTCTTCTTCTCTCATCCTTTTTTTTTGGGGAGCACAAAAAAATTTAAAATAAAAACTTTTTTAGGGTTTGTTTGTTAGTTCGTTCCTCGAAAATCCAATTTCGAATTTGACCCCTTTTTTTTCCCTGATTCTTCTGCTCGGTATTCGCCGGAGAGAAGACGGAGAGAGGGTTTCGAAAAAGGAGGATGAAAGGTTCCAATAATACCGATCTATTCGACCCTAAGACGGAAATGGATTCCAATTTCTCTCGCCATGGTTCGTCCTCCGAAGGTGATTTTGGGTTCGCTTTCAATGATAGTAACTTCTCCGACCGTTTGCTCCGGATCGAGATCATGGGTGGGCCTTCGGATTCTAGGTCTGATGGTGAAGGCTGTACGAGTATTGCCGATTGGGCTCGTCATCGCAAGAGGAGAAGAGAGGATAACAAGAAGGACAATGGTGGTACGTTTTATCCTCTTTTGGAAGAATGGTTTGATAGCGAAATCGGAGTCCTAATTTATTTGATCGTGGTGTGTTGAAATGCGCGTGTGATTTATTTAGAATTGTTCTTCTGCTTGGTTTAGGGCATTTGGCTTTTTGACATCTCCTCTCTATGTCAAATGAGTTTACTGGTTAAAAAACTTAACTGGTTATTGCATTTCCAGTTACGATTTCAGACATTGTGGCATGTGCTGAGGAGCAGATTATAACCGATAACAACCAACCTGATATGGATGATTGTCCTGGTGGTGATAATCTTGACGATGAAGGAGAGGCAATGGTGGAAGAGGTTTTATCAGGTACTTGATCAACTACTGCATTCTAAATCTCACAGCTTCTCTCGAGTCATTGGGTTTTGATTTGTTATATTTTTAAAACTTCCTCAAGGTAACTTGTCTAAAACGTTCTGGCTTTGTTTTAAAATGGGTTCAGGTGACGACGATGCATCTAGTGAGCCAAACTGGGGAATGGACCATTCTGCTGTTGTTACAGTTAAAGAACTGCATATTAGCTCTCCTATCTTAGCTGCAAAAAGCCCTTTTTTCTACAAGGTACTAACGGTTTTTTTTTCTTCTTCTTTATTGTTTGCTCCTGATTATATTGCACGTAACACTATCCTTTGCTTCTTGTTGTAGCTGTTCTCCAATGGAATGAGGGAATCAGAACAAAGACATGTAACCCTTAGAATTAGTGCACAAGGTACGGCAATTCAAGTCATGCTTTTGCTTCATTTCTGCTTTTTTTTTTCTTTCAATCCCGTCTTGTTGGCTCCAACTCTCTGCTAGCTTTCTTTTGGTTTCTTATTGTTTTGGATTCTTTATGCCCTTTGTATTAAACTCAACTTTGTTATGCATATATGGTATTTTCTATCCATGAGACGTAGTCAGTGTTAGAGAGTCCACAATTTTGATTTTTCATGCTCTGCTTTTATGTGTATGGCAGAGGAAGGTGCTTTGATGGAGCTTTTAAACTTTATGTATAGCAACTCTCTAACTGTCACAACAGCACCTGCTTTATTAGATGTGCTAATGGCTGCTGACAAGTTTGAGGTTGCTTCCTGCATGAGGTATTGCAGTAGACTTCTCCGCAATATGCCTATGACCCCTGATTCCGCTTTGCTCTATCTCGAGCTTCCCTCCAGTGTTTTAATGGCTGAAGCAGTCCAACCTCTAACCGATGCAGCAAAGCAGTTCCTTGCCTCCCGCTACAAGGATATTACCAAGTAAGACTCCAATGGTTTGAAATGCATTTACTCACAGTGTTGTAAATGACAATTCCGGGCGAGTATAAGTGAGGTAATTCTTGTATTCATGTGTTACCGTTTTTTGTACAGGTTTCAGGAGGAAGTTATGGCCTTACCATTGGCTGGAATCGAGGCGATACTATCGAGCGATGATCTTCAAATTGCTTCTGAGGACGCTGTTTATGATTTTGTGTTGAAATGGGCAAGGGGACAGTACAGTTCATTGGAAGAGCGTAGAGAGATTCTGGGTTCACGCCTTGCGCTCTACATCCGCTTCCCATACATGACGTGCCGAAAACTGAAAAAGGTACTAACTTGCAGTGACTTTGAGCATGAAGTAGCGTCAAAGCAAGTTCTAGAAGCGCTCTTCTTCAAAGCAGAAGCCCCTCACAGGCAACGCATTCTAGCCGGTGAAGGATCAGACTCAATGAACCGCCGTTTCATAGAGAGGGCTTACAAATACCGACCTGTAAAAGTTGTCGAGTTTGAGCTTCCTCGCCCGCAATGTGTAGTGTACCTGGACTTGAAGCGAGAGGAATGCGCAGGATTATTCCCTTCGGGGAGAGTCTATTCTCAGGCCTTCCACTTAGGAGGTCAAGGCTTCTTCCTCTCGGCGCACTGCAACATGGACCAGCAAAGCTCGTTCCACTGCTTTGGGCTTTTCCTTGGGATGCAAGAGAAAGGAGCTGTGAGTTTTGGTGTGGATTACGAATTCGCGGCTCGAGAGAAACGAGAGCAGGGTCTGGCTCGAGAGAAACCAGAGCATGCTTTCACTACCAAATACAACGGGAACTACACATTCACTGGCGGGAAAGCGGTTGGTTACAGGAACCTTTTCGGGATTCCTTGGACTTCGTTTATCGCCGAGGACAGTCTACACTTCATCAATGGCATTCTCCATCTCCGAGCTGAGCTCACCATTAAACGATCCTCAGACCTTCACTGATCAATTTCTCTCTACTCTTATCTCTCTCGCTTTGTCAATCTCCACGTTTAAGTTATATTCTCTCTTTGTGTAGCAGCTCTTAAGTCTCTAACCACGAGTGTCTTTTGTAATTGCTTACGGAGCAGTAACAGTAAGGTTTCAAAGAGTTCTGTAAATTTGGTTGGATTTTTAATTTCTCTATTTGCATTCGCTCTGTTTTTCACTGAACTTCTTAGTCCTAGGCTGACGGGAAAATTAAAATTGGGCCTAGCCCATGGGACTGGCCTCTTAACCATATGGGCTCTGGGGCCTACTTATTACTGTTACTTTGAAAATACTCGAAAACGAAGTCGTAAAGATAAAGCTAATTGCTTAGTGTGTACATAAAGGCTTCTTCTATATTCAAAGTTCAAAGTTCAAACAATGCGGCTACGTACAGGTGGGATTAGTGAAAAGTCATAGGGTTAGTTTCGGAAAATCAGTAGAGGATTCGAGTCCTCGTCACTTGCGGGCCCACCTAAATGCGTAAGTAAGACTATCCGCTTACCAGACGGACACGTCATTTTGTCGGGGACACGTTTGGACCGTTCGATTTAAATCTCCTTTTCTGATTTCGGCCCCACGTAGCAATAATAATAATTCTTTCTTTTTCCCACTACAATACTGTGTGCCACGTCAGATGATTCGAGTTATATATACACACGTTTTATTCTTACTCGAGGCGGCGTTAAAGCTGCATCACCGTCGATTTTCCAAAAACTAGATCAACGGTCCTTATCCACATCTGACGTGTTCTTCACCTTCGCTTACGTCACAGAGAACCTCAGTAGAATTATACTAGTATTCAGTGTACTGTAGACAAAACCAAATGTGTATATATCCATGTGATGTGAGTCGCATTTGTTCATCACTCAATCAGAAATTGACACATAGATATATCCACGTGAGTCGCATTTCGTAATGTAGGGACCACTTCGTGGATAGAAGCTCTTTTACGCCAACGCAAAAGCCTCGTTAGCTTCCTTTAACCTCTAGAAGCCAATTATAAACTGGCGTGGCTCGTTTTACATCCGTTGGATCATTTTTTTATCCCAGCCGTTAGATTCGAAGCAGTTGTCGGAATTGTGGGTCCTGATTTCTTATTCTTTTAATGATAGAGGAAGAAAAAAAAAATGTATTCTTTTTTCTCTCTTCCATGATGGCAAAAACGTGGCCATACACGTGGGTCGTCTCGTGGCACCTTTGGAAGATTTGAATCGGTGGTAAAGATGGACGGTCAAGATCCTGGGTTTGTTGGACAGAAGTGCTCTCCGCGTCGGAGATACTACTAATAGTCAAAGGTCTTTTATTCGTGTGTGTATTTACCACGACGTCCCTTCTCTAGTTCTCTCCAATCAACGTTCTAGCATCTTTAATTTCTCTAATGTATATTTGTATATTCGTAAAATAAAAATAATAAAAAATAATAATAGAAATAGAATATGTTTAGAATATTATTTTTTAGGGTAAAAAAAGAAAGCGAAATATTTGAGCAAACATTTCTATCTTAAAAAAATTATACTTTTAAAATATAAAATAGAGTAAAACCATCGGAGATGATTTGAGCTATTCTCTTTTGACCGTAAATTTATCTACCAAAAAAAATCATTAAGAAAATCCATTATTTATAAAACTAAAAACTTTATGTTGCACATGACTTCACTAATGCGATGACCGATTTGAATAGAATTACACACTATGGTAAACACACAAAAAAAGATTTGGGAAGTTAAAACTGACGGACCACGTAAGTCACATGACGGATGCGTAGAGCGACTCGTAATCGAACACGTGTACGGTACCGATGAAATGAGAAGGGAAACCCAAAATGGCTGGCACAAACCTCGATGAGCCAACTCATCAAACACCACCGTAGTTTACGCTGTAATATATTCGCAGGACACGTGTCTGATGACGTGGTCATCGTCTTGGCGCTCCGTTTTTCCCCCTCTCTCTCTCTCTCTCGTCTCCCTCCCAAAAAAAAAAAAAAAAACTGAACTCTTTTTCGCTCTTAGAGAGAGAAAAAGAAGAGAGAGAGATTGAAATGCGTTTAATTGCTCTTTAGGTTTCGAATTGACGATTTGGATTTCTGAGCTAGCTTTCAAGAGCTTTTCGGATTCTTGGAGAATCATCATTCTCTGGCCTTCTTAGTTTTTGGTACAATTCATAGGATTTGTGAAAGAATTTGCCTTTATTTTGTATTTTTATTTTCGGTCTAAATGTTTTTTATTGTTTTCATTTGCATTTAGTTGAATTCAATTAATAAAGTTCGGGGTTTTGGATTTTAAACATAAACAGCAAAAGCGGAGAGAAGAACAGAGCTTTTTTTATTTGTGTGCATGTGATTTGTTTCAGGGGTAGAATTATCAATTAGTATCCACTGTGTTGATTCCCTTTGTCTTCCTGAAAGTTTTCTGAACATGGGATCGAAGATAGAAAGACGTTTCTACCCCTATCTCTTTGTCTCACAATAACATAGGTTTTTAATTTTTTGCAGAAAGACCCCATTGTTGTTGAGTTGGAAACTTTTAAACCATGGGAAGCAGCGAGGAACCAAAGCCTACCAAATCAGATATATCATCTTTACCTGCGGTATGTTGAACAGTTTCAAACCTTAGTTCCAAGTCAAATGCTTTTTTTTTTTTTAAAGTCAAAATTAATGTTGTTGCTCTCTTAAATCTCTTGATGTGTTGATAGGATCAAACAAATGTTCATGTGTACCCTGATTGGGCAGCTATGCAGGTTAGTCTCGTATTACTGTCTCTCTCTCTCTCTCCAGTTATGTAATCATGGGACCATGATGATGATTGATGATCCATGATGTTACTTGCTAGGCTTATTATGGTCCAAGAGTTGCAATGCCTCCTTATTATAATTCAGCTATGGCTGCATCTGGTCATCCTCCTCCTCCTTACATGTGGAATCCTCAGGTATTATTAGTCAACCCCCCTCAAAGACTAATTATTATTATTATCTTGATGCAAATTATATACATATATGGTAAAGATTAGGAAGAAGAGTCATGGGGTGTGTTTGGTCATGAATCTTTCAGCATATGATGTCACCGTATGGAACACCCTATGCAGCGGTTTACTCTCATGGCGGAGGAGTTTACGCCCATCCTGGAATTCCCATGGTAAATAATTCGATTGCTGCAACTTTAAACCGAAAATCAAAGTGAGAGACTTCATATGATTTTTTTTCTATTCTTTCTAGGGATCACAGCCTCAAGGTCAAAAGGGCACAACGCCTTTAACAACTGTAAGTAGTAGTATATATATATATATATATATATGCTAGTTTGATTCATGATGATGGATTGTGTAATGGTTTTGATGGATCCCTTGTAAATGGCAGCCGGGGACGCATTTGAGCATCGACACTCCTACGAAATCTACAGGGAACACAGACAATGGGCTGATGAAGAAGCTGAAAGAATTTGATGGCCTTGCTATGTCTCTTGGAAATGGGAATCCTGATAACAATAATGCCGATGAACACAAACGCTCACGTAACAGCTCTGAAACGGAAGCTTCTACTGATGCCAGTGATGGGAATACCACTGGGGTAATGACTCTCCTATCGTTTGTTTGTTTTCTCATACGCACTGCCGAAACCAAAACCTCAGATGGTCTAAAGCGTAAAACCTTTTTTGGCATGTTTCCAGGCAGATGAACCGAAACTTAAAAGAAGTCGAGAGGGAACTCCATCAAAAGGTATTATAGCCATTTTCATGTCTCAAAGAGTTATAGATTCGGTGTTGAAATGTTGGATTTTTAATTCTTTATTTGGTTTTTTTTTGAGGCAGATGGGAAACATTTAATTCAATCTAGCTCATTTCGGTCTGTTTCTCCGTCAAGTGGTGGTGATAACGGTGTAAAACCTGTTCAAGGAGCTGGAGCTATAGTCTCTCCTGGTGTAAGTGCAAATTCCAAACCCTTCATGTCACAATCTTTAGCCATGGTTCCTCCTGAAACTTGGCTTCAGGTACCTTTGTGGCTTATTTTTTTGGTCTTCCACCGATTCTCGAGCTAATTTGTTCCGTTTCCCTCACAAAGTATTCCATTTTGTTCTCCAGAACGAGAGAGAACTGAAACGGGAGCGAAGAAAACAGTCTAATCGAGAATCTGCTAGAAGGTCAAGATTAAGGAAACAGGTTTACTTCACTTTTGATATTCTCTTTCTTTCTGCGGCTTTCTCACCAAAACGTTTAAAAATCTAAATAAAGCTCTTCTCCTTCCCTCGTTTTAAAGGCTGAGACTGAAGAACTTGCTCGAAAAGTCGAAGCCTTGACAGCCGAAAACATGGCACTAAGATCTGAACTAAACCAACTAAATGAGAAATCTGATAAACTAAGAGGAGCAAATGCAACCTTGCTGGTAAGTAGTAGCGTTGACCAACCAATGATCGGTCCTTCTCATTTCTCAATGCGCGTATCATTTTCTTGAAAATGCCGGGTTTTGGGTTGCAGGACAAGCTGAAGAGTTCGGAACCTGAAAAGAGAGTCTCCGAGGAGGATATGTTGTCTAGAGTTAAGAGCTCCGGAACTGGAGACAAGAACAAGAACCAAGGAGACAATGATTCCAACTCTACTGGCAGATTGCATCAACTGCTCGAGACGAAGCCTCGAGCTGATGCCGTAGCTGCAGGCTAACGAATGTTCCCATCATAAGACTTGGGTATCGATTTCTACTTAATTCGTCAACATAAACAAAGAAAACAAAGTGTTGCTAATTCCAGAAAACTTGATAGATAGTATAGAAGAGAGGGATATGATTGATCTATATAAATTTTCAGATAGAGAGGGAAACACACAAGCTTTTCCTCCATATGAAAATTTGGTTGTTGTGGTGGTTGTTAATATAGAGAGGCTTTTGTTGTTGTTTTTTAATATATGGCTTTCTTTGTTGTTTGTCTGAGGGTTTTTCACGTACAATCGAACTTTTTTCTCTTCCTTTGTTAAAGAAATCAAATAACTTCAAAAAAAAAAAGACAAAATCTCCATGTAAAATCTGGAATGTTACTTGAAAATCTATATGAGATAATAGACTAGTCTTAGGAACGTTATATAGAAGTATCATCAAAGCATTGGTAGTAAATAAAAACATCGGATAACGTTAAAAAGCGAGAGAACAAAAACTGGATTGGGAGACTTTTTCAAAAAGATCTAACTCTTGATGTTGAAGTAATTGGAGTCAAAGTGATGCAATCTCACGTAGCCGTCTTCACCTCCACTAGAGAAACTGGAAAATTAGATGAAAGACAGAAACTCAGTATTTATAGGTCCAATATCATCAACACACACAAAAAAACTCGTCATGATGAAGAATATGATTGTATCAATACAATATCATTAGCTTACCTTTTCCCATCAGGATTGAATGCCAAAGCATTGATAGGTCCAAAATGACCTTTCACACCACCTATTTCCTCTTGCAGAATCTACATATATTATATACCAAACACAATAATACACAGTTAATTTCCAATTTCCAGGTCACAAATTCCAAGTAAAAGCATCTTAATGTAACACTAACCTTGTCGTAAAATTTAGCTTCGAACTTCCCAGCACGATGATCAGTGGTAGTCACAGCTGATGCATCTTGACCACCTCCAAGCACAACCTAAGAGAGACGAGAAAACATTCACAGAGATCACATTATGACTTGTTGATTTCGGGCATTAAATTCTGAAAACTTCATGAAGCATATTAGTACATACATGGTTGAGAAGTGGAGACATGGCGACAGCATTAACGGGCACCCCTGTGGTGTAAGTCTTAATGAGAGTCAGCGTTCTCATGTCCCACAGCTGAAACAACAACACTCTTATCAGAAGATTTCACTCTATATATGTACATGCACTATATATATATTGTACAGCTCTGAAACAAAAGATAGAAGAGAAAGAAAGGAACACAGAACATGCCTTTGCAGTTTTGTCAAGTGAGCCTGTGAGGAAATGAGAATCATCATCAGCTTTGCAGAGCGATGTAATGGGCTTCTTGTGACCCACTTCCTCGTTTGATTCCTTGAGCAATTTCCCAGTCTAGTAACATTGGCAGCAACACCAAACATAAGTTTAAAGCTAATGACTTTAAATGTGAAATTGATACACAAAGAAAGCCCTTTGGATTTACCTCAGTATCCCAGATTCTGATAACGGCATCTTCACCACCGCTAACAATGGTTTGGTTCAGGGGTCCCCAAACAGCTCTGTTAATCCTCTTCCTTCCCTCAGGATTTTGAAGGACAAGCACGGAATCACCAACCTCTGCACCATTTGCAACAAACAATTTCCCTTTAACATACATTACAAGACATGGGGGATTTTCAGCTGCAGTAGATATATAACTTACGGTCTTCGGGATCTTCGGAAATGCGTTTGACATGAATAGCGGAGGTGAGTTCCATAAAGGGATCAGTGGTGATCACTGCAAGCTTATCTCCAACGGAAAAATCCACAGACCTCGCCGGAGAACCAAACTTGAATGAGAACAATTGTTTTCCAGATTTCACATCCCACAGCTTTGCAGTCTGATCAGCACTTCCAGTTATCAATCTCGACGAGTCTCCTAAAAAAAATCACAGACAAACATTCAGCTTTGGAAAGACTAAAACATTATAAAAAAAAGAGGTTCCTACAAGGTCTCTTATTACTAGGGGGAAAACGAATCTAATCCATCCACTCAAAATCATAATGGAATCCACATCGAGAAGAAAGCTTGGAGACTTACTGGAGACATGGCAACACCAAACAGCACCATTGTGGCCACGGTAGGTTCCAAGGCGTTCGCCATTGTCGGCATACCAGAGGGTGGGAGTGTGATCCTTGGCGCAGGAGAAGAGCAGATCACCATCTCTGTTGTACCTCAGGAACGTCAACGGCCGTTCATGGCCCTTCATCAGTATCGGCCTCATCTTCAAACGCTCTTCTTTGCTACGGCTTCGATACCGAGAGACAGATTCGAATCTAGAAACAGTTACGAGATCGGTTTAAGATAAAGATCAAAACTAATTTAGAATAAACGGATTCGGAAGACGAGTTTCTTCACCTGATAAACCCTCAAGTAGGGAATCCCTCGAGTAGTATACTAATTGGCAGACGACGACAAACGAAGAGGAAGAAGCTCTACAACCCCCACAGCGAAACCCTAGCATCAAACTTGTATAACTGGATTCCATTTTTTTATTGGGCCTAAGAACTTTGGAAGCAACTTTTTTGGGCCCTTTTACGAGCTTAGGAACCAATTATGTTATTGGGTTCTAATGACGACATTTCGAGTGGTAATTGTCATTTGAAGAAAATTTCCATTTTTTTTATAGATATTTGGTTTAAGAACGAAATGTCACCAAAATTAGATAAAGTTTGTATGGATCGATTTTTACATTTCAGTTCAATATATATCAAATGTGGGACATATATATATATAATCAAATTATTTGAAAATTTGGAATGTGTTTCTAATCCACATGTTGATTCCCACTCACATGGAAGCTTATCTGACCTCCAATTGAGAAAGTTAGGTTAAGATGCTCAAACCGCTCACGAAAGTTCAGCCACCATCTTTGGTCGAATGTTTTGAACCTTTCAAGACAAAATGTTGAATGAAATATCATTCAAACAACGCTCAGAGTTGATTTTTGTAGGACGCTGAAAAACTAAATGGTCTCCAGCTTTAAAGGATCCATAAAACAGAGAACCGAACAAAAGAGTTACCATTCTCATCGAAGTAGGAAAATTTCCTTTATTTAAACATATGAAGGGTCTATTTGGAAGTCTCTTATATAATTATAATCTAGTTTCATTTGCTAATTTGAGGAAGAAAATTACAGAGTTATGTTTTTTTAGCAAATCGCTAATCAAATTAAAATGGTGATGCATTTTTTTTTTAAGAGAGTGAATTTGATGAGTGATAGATAATTATTCTGAAGAAAAAGTTGATGAGTTTGCATGGACTTGTGTAGAGACACTTTAAACTGTTTGTTTCAGTAATCTATGATTACGTGTATCTAACAATATGCAGAACAACATAATGGTGAAAATTATTTCGCAAATTTACAATGTTATACTGATTATTTCTTTTGTAATTACCTGGTGAAATGCAGTCAAAACTAAAATTACCTGATGAAATGAATCTGAACAAAAAAAAAAAACGAAGGGAAAATGTGGGATGAAGAGAAAAAAGAGGAACCACGTTTGCATACAAAAAAAACGGCGCGCGTGAGTTTCGGCCATCCTCACGTCTCATCATCATTCTCCCATTTGCGACAACACAACACAACACAAACTCTCTCTCTCTCTCGTTCCATCTCAACATCTCTCTAGCTTCCATCGCAAGATTTCTCTAGCCTCAGGTTATATCAACATTTCATCTTCCCATTTTGTCTCTGTTTCTTAATCAATAGTTTTAAAAGAATTTCTAATAAGAAACAAAGAGAGACTCGTTTTTCTTTCTCTCGATTCGATTTCAGGAGATCGATCGTCAAAGAGAGGTGAATTAATAGTAAAAATGGCAGATTATCCGACGAAACCGGTTCTTCAAAAACCACCAGGTTACAGAGATCCAAACATGGCCACTCCTCCTCCTCCACCACCACCGATCGCAGCCAGGCCACAACAACAACCCATGAGAAAAACCGCGGCGATGCCTACCTCTTTCCGACCGAAGAGAAAACGCAGAAGCTGTTGTCGTTTCTGTTGTTGTTGCGTCTGCATTACTCTAGTCCTCTTGGCCTTCCTCCTCCTTGTCGGAACCGCCGTCTTCTACCTCTGGTTCGATCCTAAGCTCCCATCCTTCAGCCTCGCTTCTTTCCGTCTCGACGGATTCAATCTCGCCGACGATCCCGACGGCGCGTCGCTCTCCGCCACCGCCGTTGCGCGCGTGGAGATGAGGAACCCAAACACGAAACTCGTTTTCTACTACGGTAACACCGCCGTGGAGATGAGCGTCGGAAGCGGAAACGACGAGACCGGGATGGGTGAGTCGACGATCAACGGATTCCGACAGGGTCCGAAGAATTCGACGAGCGTGAAAGTGGAGACGTCGGTGAAGAACCAGCTCGTGGAGAGAGGACTAGCGAAGAGACTCGCTGCGAAGTATCAGAGCAAAGATCTGGTGATTAATGTTGTTGCCAAGACGAAAGTGGGATTAGGTGTCGCCGGGATTAAGATCGGAATGCTCGCCGTCAATTTGAGATGCGGTGGCGTTAGTCTGAACAAGCTTGATACTGATTCACCTAAATGCAGCCTTAATACACTTAAATGGTATATTTTAGAAACTGCTAATTTCGGTTTTGATGTTAATTTTTATATCCAGAGTTAACGAAATTATACATTGCAGGGTGAATATACAGTAACGACGAAGGAAGAACGAGGGGGATTTGATCAAGGCGGCGATCTAACATTCGTATGATTATCTGTAACTATAATGTAGATATCATATTTGAGGTTTTTTTTGGTCTTCTATTTTTTGTGTGGTTTTGTATTCAATTATTAACATACATGTGATTAAATTTTTATTTTTTGGAATTGGAACATTTAGAGAGTGTTGTTTTATTTTTGTTTTTGTTGTATGTGTGTGATAGAATTTTCGTTTTGTGTAAATGTTTATGTGATGTGTTGTTATTTGGGAGGAAAAACATAATGTAATGTGTGATGAGTATTTATTTCAAGAATATTTTCGACATTTATGTGCTGTTTTAGGTGGCGTACGATTTTACTGCTAAATAACCTTCGCAGTTTCCACTACTTCAAGGGATTAAGGTGGATTAGTCTTGTCAGTGGCAGTGCTCGGAGTCTCTGTGCCATCACCTTGTGAGAAAAACAACTCCCCATAGTTTGGAGAGCACTAAATGGGCTCGTGGAGTATTTGGGCCTGATATAATGACGGATTGGTGTTTGTGTGGTTTTGAGGCCTAAACTGGTAAAATGATATAGTGGAGTGACGGTAAAAATAATCTGGTCATATTGTCAGGTTGTTGTATTTACAAACACAGCCATTGGATTACGAAGTCCAAATAAGCCAATATTACATCCCTTAATCTGTTTTTCAGCATGTGTATCATTATAGAGAGAAAGCTATATTTTTAAAATTTATGAAGCGATAGAGAATAATTTATATGTTCTATATAATTGAGAATTAATGTACTATGGTTGTTATCTATAGTACGTTTACATGTTCCAGTATGTACTATAGATGTCGGTGGCCATCAAAACAACAACAAACGAAGGAAAGGGAAGCCAAACGAAGGAGAAGAGAGTCAATTACTGTTTTTCAAATCAGTTGGTAAAGTTTAGATATTCAATTTTAATTTATAAGCTAAAAAGTTTAAACAAACTAAACTCTGGCTCGAATCAGTCTTGTTTAGTCGATTTCTATTGATTCGGTTCACCCAAATCACAACTCTAAATTGTAAACATAATACATATTCGAGGTGAATAGGTATATCGCACACATTGCATAAATGCATAGACCATCCAAAGGGATCACATTCTATTATTTTTCTAAAATTTTGCACTCTAAAAATGCCATTAGGTACAACGCTATATACATACTTCACCCCTTTGTTTATTTTGAGTATTAACACATGTCTGAATTTTGAGCCTGCTGAAAAGAGAAGTATATATCTGTCTGTTTATTACGTCAAAAAACAAAAAAATTGTCTGTTTATTTAATTGTTCACGATGTTTTTTCCCCTCAACTAAACAAACATAAAGAAAAATCATATATATATATAGACAATAAAAAGACCATCTCGTTTCCTACCTACACCAACTCATACCTCCATATAACCAAAAAGAAAATAATAATTACATATAACAAAAATAATCTCATGCCTCAACGAGTATCGTGCAATTTTGTTGTTATCGCTTTGTCTACAAGGTTGTTCATGTGGCCCTAAGGCTAAGATAGTCTAAGTACTCTTTTTCGATTAATAGATTGACTATACTATATAGTTTATTAAATATATTATTACAGTACTCTTCCGCTACGAATCTGTTAATTTTATATTTTTCATCCGAAACTGTTTATATTAGAAAAATCTGACTCATCATACGAAATAGTTGGTTATGACCCCAGATTCTATTATAACAACTTACGAAAGAAGATGTGTCCGCATAGTTAAAATATATACTACATAAGAACCCGACTTCGTCAAAAACTTCGGAAAAAAGTACAGAGAAAAATAAAGACAATATTAGAAGTTTTATTTTACATTTACAAGTTTTGAACTTTTGATAAATCTTTTTTTTCGAATAATAAGTGCCTATTAAGAAAACTATCATTTGAGGAAATTTTTAAAATTTGTTTTTCCCTTCCTTTTTCGTGTTCAGTGTTAAAGCTGAGTATAATTACAATAAGGAAACAAAATATTTTAGGGCTGCAATCACTTGATCTCCAAGCAAACAGATCATAATTTGCTTAATTTAAAATAATCACCGAAGACATTCGAATTAAGAGGTAACAACGTTCTTTCCCAAAGTTTTTTTAAAAACATTCCGAAAACATCATTATCGTAGTGGGTCAAAAAGCATTGAGTGACAGCACTGTGACCAGTCTCACGTGACAGAAGGCCCATTTCTTCTCACAAGAGCGTGAGGTGCACGAACACGCATCGCGCGTGCGGATCGCCAAAGTTGCTTGTAGACCAAGCTACGGAGCATTTATAGGACCAGACCATTTACCGAACTAAGCCACGTGTCCATACTCTAGCTCCCCAGACCAGAGAAGCGGCTAGTCGTCTGAAGCGCCCACTAATCTCTCTCTTAATTTACTACTTAATCTTTTTTAAGAGAAAACATAATTATGGCATGGCCAAATAAAATATTGAAAAAGGTTACGTTTAACCAAATCTCGGAAATTCCATAACGAAAAACGAAATTTCGAAAATCAAGAAGGAAAGTAAGAAGAAAAAGCAAAACAAAAAAAAGAAAAAAGAAATAATGGTTAAAAAAATGGAAAAAAGCAATAAATGGGGCGTGACTATATTTAAGAAGGATGTTACTAAGAAACGGCGATTTCTTCGTAGGCTTTTTGACTCTTATTTCTCTCTTGCTGCAACTGTTAATCCAAAAAAAATTACCCTCTCTCTCTCTTTTTCTCTAACTTGTTCGTATTCTTCTCCGGTAACCAAGAGAAATGAAAAGCCGAGAGAGAAAGGTTAAGTACACGGTTCACCGGAAAATCACCTCCGTTACGGAAAAACCGTTCAACGGTTTCCCCAAGGTCGTGAAAATCACAGTGACCGACCCATGTGCCACTGATTCCTCCAGCGACGAGGAAAACGACAAATCGATGGCTCCTGCGACGAGAGTGAAACGTTATGTGGAAGAGATAAGGTTTAGCGACGCAGACGGAACTCCGAAACGCGAAAAGCCGGCGAGAAAAGCGACGAGCAAGGCGGTGGACAACGGTGATGATGGATCGGTGAAGGCGGCTGTGAAGTATAGAGGAGTGAGGCAACGACCTTGGGGGAAATACGCGGCGGAGATTCGGGATCCTTCGACGCGTACTCGAATCTGGCTTGGGACGTTTGCGACGGCGGAGGAAGCTGCTATGGGCTACGACAGAGCCGCGATTCGACTCAAAGGGCATAACGCGCTGACGAATTTTCTCACTCCTCCTTCTAGTCCTCCGGTGGTGCCGGAAACGCCGGTAATCGACCTCGAAACTGTCTCCGGTTGCGACTCCGCGAGAGATTCTCAAATGAGCCTCTGTTCTCCGACTTCTGTTCTCCGGTTTAATCGCAACGAGGAAACAGAGTACAGAACAGAGCCCGTTAAGCTCTCGTCGGCGGAGTCAAAGACCGTCGACGAAGAAACTCCGGCGAGTTCTTCGTTATCGGATCCGTTTTTCTTGCCTGACCTGTTTCGTGCCGGTGATTGTTTCTGGGATTCCGAAATTGCCCCTAACCCTTTGTTTCTAGACGAAATCCAGTCGCTACAGACTAACTCAATCTCTGATAAGGATACGAATTTCCCGGAGAGTTTTCCGTTAGGCGTGATCGGAGATTTCAGCTCCTGCTCATGGGATGTCGATGAGTTTTTCCAAGATCATTTGTTGGATTGACTAAGTTCTTCTCAGGGATTTCTGGGTTTCTTCTTTCTTTTCTTCTTTTTCTTTGAGTGATGAGTGTTTTGATGATAACGACGGGGATGCATCTTGGCCGTCCGTTTTCCCTTTCCCCGTTCGACGAACGTGGACGGCTCCGATCTGCTGGAAGAAGAAGCGTAACGGAATTTATCTTGTTATTGAAGAGTTTTAATTTATTTGCGAGTAAATATATATATATATATTAGATTTTAAGTTGCGAGAGTCTTTTTAGGGGTTTTTGAATTGGGGATTTTGGGAGGTTTTTGTTGTTTTGATTTCTCTCCGACTCTGTCACTATGCAAGGAAGCAGTATATAGACCGTATATTTTTTTATAATAATATATTTATTAAATGTAAATCTTTTGTCTTTTGTTCCTTCGCATGAATCCACTCGCAGGTGGGGTTTGTGTGACTTGTCACATTTTCTTATCACAGTTTCTTGTACATAAAAACATCAAATCGATAATCTTCTCCTTACAATAAATAATAAAAGTTAAAACAAAAATATCGTAGATCCTAACTTTATGACTTGAGACCAAATCAACTATCTAATTTAATTTTAAACGCTGTCAAAAAACAAAAGATTTACATTTCACAAATAGTGTCATTTTGATTCTTGATTTTTGTTTTACAAAAAGTGTCACTTTATATTTTCAATGCAATTTTTTAAATTAAATCTCAATTTTATCCCTACTATTTTAACCTATTAATTAGAGAGAGAAACTAATTTAATGTATTAATAAAGGATATAAAAGAGATTTATAAATTTTTCTTAATTTATGTGAAAAATATCAGAATAACACTCTTTGTGAAACAGAAAGAGTATAAAAGACTAAACACCCCCCCCCTCACCCAATCTTGTTGTGTTTTTTTGTTCATTGCTTTTTTGGCACTGAGTGTCAGAACAACAATGCCCATTAATGTGAATAACCAACTCATAGAATCATATGTAACCCTACAAATTGTCTCCACTTTAACAACCTTCTCAATTTCAAAAAAAAAATCAATGACTACACTTTTGTTTTTTCCTTCTTGTATCCAAAACTTGGTCCATGTCTACGCAAATAGTTATACAAACAGCAAAACTAAACAATACAAAGTTTGGTATGCATCAATTCTAAAGGATAAATGTGATGTCTTATTAGTTATTTAGATGGGTCACTTTCTTGTACAATGGAATGTATGTGAAGTATCAACAACCTAAAATACTAACAGTTTATCTTTCCGATTCTACACGGCTACACCTAAAGCTTTGGTTGGTAACAATGCAAATTGTTATGGGAAAAAAATTCTGCAAAATAGGATTAAAAATATAACTAAATAACTGCAAAATCACTATTATTTTTCTTCATTTAGATATAGAAACGAAGGAATAACCGTATATAAAACTAGATTTCGTATAACTGAATTAAAATATAAATTATATATAACAATCAATGATTTAAACTACAACTTTTCAAAATGATTAGTTGTTTTATTATTCATAAACTACGAACAAAAACATACCAGACTATGTATTTGGTTGATATATATTCAATGGAGAGGAAGTGAAAAGAAAAAAAAAAAAGAAAAAAAAGGAATGAAACAGAACTCTGTTTTAGCAAATGGAAATTTAAAGGAAAGAGTCTTCGAATGGAGATGAAGACTTCTCATTATCTTGTCGTTGACCTTAGTCTCCCACCATCTTTTTCTTTCTAATTGATCAATCTTTCGATTAAGACGTTTCCTAATATTATTAACTATATTACAGAAATGTCTTGTGGAATTGCCATTTATTTATTCACATGGTTTCAACCTGTCACTCTCTGTCTACTTTTGGAAATGTTTTAAATTTGATTGTAGACTTTTCTTGCATTTTTACTAACTATATTTTTTTTCTTCAACGTTTTTCTTTTCCCAATTGTAGGGGAGGGCACTTCGGTTTTCGGATTGGTTTTAGTTCGGTTTTTCCGGTTTTATAGTTTTATAAAAATTCAAATAATATAAACCAAATCATAATAAATAAATCTAAATCATCAATAAAACTAAGTCTATAAAAACCAAAAACTAAAATAAGAACCACATTCTTATCATCGTCTTCACTCTTCAACCACTATTATTTGAAAAATACGGTTTACAACTTTTTATTATTTATTTGTTTATAATTTTTGTAAATATTATATTTTAAAATTATAAGTTAAAATTTAGTAAATTATAAAGATAAGTAAACCAATAATAAAATATGAACATAAACTAAACTAAGGATATAAGAAAATATAAATTACATATTTACTATTTAGTTTCGAAAAAAAAAAACCATTCGGTTTGACGGTTTTTAACCAAACCAAATATAAACCAAAAAGTTTTAAAAAATGATAAGCAAATGGTTTTTTAAATTCAACCATAACCAAATCATATCACTTTTTCGGTTTGCTATGGTTTGGTTTTTTCGGTTACGGTTTTTTTCCCACTTTTACCTAATTGTGACGAGAATGTAGGGAAATCGGCTTTTTCATACATAAACATTTGCATTAAGTTCAGTTTATACATGAACTCTCAAGTTGGTTTAACTCATACATCAATTCTATTTTTTTTTAATCATTTTATACATGAAAGCCTCAACAAAATGCTCCATCAAAGGGATACCGTTTTAACATAAAAATATTTACGCAATTTAATTTAACATAGTTGAGTGTGTATGTTATTTTTTTAATCATGTGCGTGCGCGACAAAATTAAAATTAAAATTAGATTTGGTTCAAACTAATATTCACTTTCAATAAAACCAATATTCAAATTAAACACTCTTAATTGAAAGATTGGTTTTAAAATTAAAATTAGATTTTGTCGCGCGCGCACATGGTTATTTTTTTGAAGATTAAATTGTGTAATCTACAAAATGTGATATGATATGACTGTATCATAATAAGTGGTGGATTAAAAAATCACCTACATACTAATTTACGTTAAATTAAATTGCACAAATATTTTTATTTTAAAATTGTTGTATTATTTATGATTTGAGAGTATAATTATATTTTAAATAAAGTATACTTAATAATTTACGATTTTTGAATATTTTTGTAATATTAAAATTTTATTTTTAAATTTTTGTAAAATTGTTATATGAAATAATTAAAACTTAAGAAAAAATATTTTTTTAAAAAATATGACGTGGCGATATAAATGATGATGTGTCATCCATGTCATCATCGGTCAACGATAAATGTATAAATTGACGGAATCTTTGAGATTTGTGTATAAAATGATAAAAAAAATAAAATTAATGTATGAATTGAAACAACTTTAGAGTTCATGTATAAACTGAATTTAATGCAAATGTTCATTTATGAAAAAAGTCTATTTCCCCGTGAATGTAGTATATAATAAAATAGACAAACAGTGAAAATATATACTTACAAAAAATAAATAAAAATCTTAGTATGAAATCGGATATAACAGAGAAAATGTTTTAGAAATAAAAAGGGATCCCTCACCAAAAACAGCAATAACAACAGTGTTTGGTCCGTTCGAGGTTTAATTTGACCAAATTGAATAGATTTGTCTCTTTCGTGTTTTAAAAATTGGACCAGACCGATTTGGCTTCCCGAAGTGCGACTAGTCTTAATCCCTCTTTCTCAATCAGAAGCAACGCTCCATTCATCTATTAGGAATTGTGTTTAATTATCATATTTTAACAACAGAAACTGAAACTTTTAATTGTTTCGTGTTGTGGTCGAATTCCCAAAATGCGAACTTTATTTTTGTATAATTCTTTTTTTTTTTTTAGTACAATGCATATCTGTATAACCTGGTAAATGCTTGGCTCACGCAATTTGTTTACATGAAAATTATATTTTCAGGTAAGATTATCATTTTTTATCATATAATTAGTAGTATAAAATATACTACTATATTTTTAAAGTACTGTATGTTTGTTTCAAAACCATATATAACACAACTTTGGATGTGACATTTATTGATCACGAGTGTGACAAAAATTGACCACTAGCCGTATGGAATCACAATGAAGATTTAGAAAACAAAAAATAAGATATTCATATTTCAAGTTGGATTAAGACATGCAATTTAGTGCAGAGTATTCGGATCATTTAATGCGTGTGGCAGGAGATGCTCTATAAACCAAGTTTTAAAATTACGTCGAACAAACAAAAAAAAGGATTTAAAACAATATCGACCAATCGTTTTTTCCGCAGTAGAATTCAAAAGACTTTAATTTGTAATACCTCACATATATATGAGTAAACTAAAAAAAAGGTAGGTCTAAGCCCATGTAGCGAACCACGTTGCAAAAGGTAATGTCTTTTTCAGACAGAGGTTGGCCCAAATCAAATTTAGAGGTGAGACAAGTTGCCTACAAAATCTCTGTACCAATGAGATTGCTATGGGTCCCATAAGATCTTTAAATGAAACCATCTCAAAACACTTTTAACACTTGTGTTAAATTAGGATATAACCCGGTTTGACGCCGGTTATCTTGTATATACAAAGCTGGTAAATTTATGGTTATGAATGGTAGATCAAAGGTTTGTCATATGTGCTTTGGCATTGTGTTGTCAATTTAGGCAACAAGGCAAAGTACAAAGAGTAAAAGCAAAAGTATTGTTTTCTCTCAACTTGTTCACTCATTACTATATTACCATTCAAAATTATTAACTTGAAACGACTTCGACAAGAGAGGTGTAGATTATGGCTTGGGCTATTTTTACTCTCTTTGTTCAACTGTTAAAATTCAAAACAAGTCAAATGCATATATGAATATGGAGAGAGTTATGAGTTTTTGAATTTTGAGCAATGTACATCTTATCGGATCTGACCGGCAAATAAAATCTTCTTTACACGTTGCACCTATTCGAATCCGGGTCCAATATGACACACTTATTAAAACGTAGTGTCGTTCTTGTTAGAAGAAAAGAACTAAGTCAATGATGGCTGATTTGGGCTTTAATATGCCAAAATCCCAAAATTGTGTGTGTTTTTTCTTCTTGTTAATAACACTAACAATAATAGTGTTAGGTGATTGTACCTGGTTGGTGAAATGCTCATGGTGAAGATTATTGGTTCGATAGAAAGATAACACTTATTACTATTGATTTCGCCAGCTTGGTTCTCATTCTTGTCTTCACAAACATATAGACCCTCTCCTCTTGTTGATGAATAGACCGTTTCTTTTTTCCATCAAAAAGAAAAATTAAAAAAACGAATTTGGTTTAATTCTGAAAAACGGCAGGAGTTTACATCAATGAAGTAGAAACAGCGGCGCTTTTACTTGTCAAACTCAATACTATTTTACCGGGCTAGTTCACCGAGCAAAAGAGGGTTATGCCCATACGAGGCCCATAATGTGAACGAAGCTTAGTCGAAAACGGCAAGCAGTGCGGTCAAAAGGTTTGAAAACGGCGGCGTCTTGGTGTTTACTTGTCTGCTTGATTTATCAATGGCAAGCAACAACGGACCGGCAACGAATCATGTTCAGAATAATTTCTTTCTTTTTTTAGATTCCCCATGCAAAATTGGAAAGCCCTAGAATAATACCAAACAAATTCTCAATCAGAATAACGTCGACGTGAAAATTCTGGCATAGCTGCAGAATCTGATTGCTCAAGGATTGAAATTGAAGTAATTCTGATTGAGAAATTGTTTTCCAGATGGTGGAAGAAGCAAAATCGGATTCAAAATCGAAACCGATGCCGAACGAGAACCTGAGATTCGGAGAAAGGGCTTTGTCGGCCGGCGGCGCCGCTTTTATATCGGCGGTCATAGTCAATCCTCTCGACGTTGTTAAGGTTCGAGAAGAAAAAAAAATCAAAATATCCCGCCTGGTCTGTTTTTTTTTCTCGGATTGCGAAAATCTGATTGAGCTTTGTTTGTTTGTAATAAGCAGACGAGATTACAAGCGCAGGCTGCAGGAGTTCCGTACCAAGGCTCATGTCGTCTGGGTTGTTTCGAATCGAATTCCACGGTATTTTGATAGCTGATTCGTTCTGTGATTCAGTTTTGAAATGGATTTTGGATTGCTGAAGCTTCTTAGATTTCATCTGTTTATTGCAGGTGGTACAGGATTTAAGAAGTAGTTCTCCAGGGATGTGTCGAATCAATGGCTCTGCAACTGTATGCTCAGATAATCACTACAAGGGAACACTTGATGTCTTCTACAAAATTATCCGCCAGGTTAGAACAAATTGCCTTGTCTTATTAAGATGCAGTGATGTGTGGATTATTATTTTATTTTATTTTTCTTTAAGAAAATTCATTGTTTTTTCATCTTGCTGGCTTCTCTGGTATAGTGTACTATCTAATGCAAATTTGTCTTGAAAATTGTAACATGATCCTCTAGTTACCTCAACTACGGATTGTTTATTTGATAACTAGTTCACTATTTACTCATTGGTAGAGTTTCACAGGAACAACTTTATGCAGGAAGGGTTCTCTAGGCTTTGGAGAGGTACAAACGCAAGTTTAGCGTTAGCCGTTCCAACCGTGAGTCCTTCTGACAAAGAACGTTTCTTCTTATTGTTCCTTTTTAGTTAAAGCCGTCTGCTTCTGCAACCTATTGATCATGCGGACTTCTTCTTTGAATATGCTGCTAGGTTGGGATCTACATGCCTTGTTATGATTATTTCCGCAATGTAATGGAGGATTTCACGGCAGAGAAGTCTCCATCTTTGACACCTTATGTTCCTCTAGTTGCCGGGACAATAGCACGCTCCTTAGCTTGTATCTCTTGTTATCCTGTTGAGTTGGCAAGGACACGGATGCAGGTAATCCTAAGCGTTTGAGCACCCGTTATTGCCCAATTACTATGATAAAATCGTTACCTTTATTTCATTAGGTGCTAAATTCGAATCTAGCAACTCCATAATACTAGTCTAGTAGACCTATCCAGCTGAAACTTTATGCTTGTTGGAGAGATGGACAAAGAACCTATGGATACCAATTGATTCTTTTGTTTTACTAACAGGCATTTAAGGGAACGCAAAGAGATGTGAAACTGCCTGGCGTTTGGAAGACATTAGCCGACGCCGTCAATCCAATCAAGGGCTCAAGTAATGGACAAAATTACAGGATGTTATGGACTGGTCTTGGTGCTCAGCTTGCTCGGGATGTTCCATTCTCTGCAATCTGCTGGTCGATACTTGAGCCCGTGAGTAAATCTGTCTCTGAAGAAAACATCTACAATTCTTCCACTGTGTCTTGCTATTGTTGTACTGGTCCTCACGGTTGTTCCATTATGACTTTAGACCCGGAGAAGCATTCTCTCGTACATGGGTGAAAAACCAAGGGCAGGTAGTATAATAGGTGCAAACTTCACTGCTGGTTTTGTTGCTGGTGCGGTTGCTGCTGCTGCTACTTGCCCACTAGATGTTGCAAAGACTCGGCGTCAGATAGAGGTAAAAACACCTAGCTAACTTGGTCTTTTTCCATTGAACTGCGCTACAAATTAGAATCCATCGCCATCTTTTAGACAACTGCGTTAAGTAAGTCCGGGTTCTTAAACCAGATAACATTCAAACTCTTTTGGTTTTTGCAGAAGAATGCAGATAGAGCCATGAGAATGACCACAAGACAAACCTTGGCAGAGATTTGGAGGTATGAATTTAGCAAAAAGAGATCCATAGACAGTTTTCTTTTTTGATAACCAGAGAGTTCCAAACTTATGATCCATGTTTGTTTTTTGGTTTAGGGACGGAGGAATGAGAGGGATGTTTAGTGGAGCAGGGGCTCGGGTGGGACGGGCAGGACCATCTGTAGCCATTGTGGTTTCCTTTTACGAAGTGGTCAAGTACGGATTACACCACTTTCACAAACAGTAATACTTTTTGTTACTACAAACGATTACGTTTTGATGCGAAAGCTAAACAACTCTTCCGCATCTAACTCAATAACAAGTTACGACTTGAAATTTTTTCAGTTTTTTTTTTCTTTAAATCGAATATTATATTTATTTTTCAACACGAGATTCTTATCGGAGGAATATACTCCATGGTCAAGACTCAAGAGTATGTATCATCAAAGTCAGGATTTTGATAACATGTGAAATGGCATAAATAATTCCGTGACTTTATAGGATTTCTGCTTTTTATCATGTGCTTGTATCTTATTTATTCATTTTTTTCTGGGTTGTTCTGGGGAATAACCAAACAAATATATTATATTTAAAAAAGTAACCAATTTTTGAGAGAGAGAGAGGAAGAGATAGAGGGAAATTGGTTATGTTGTAAATTATAATTGTTTTTGTGATTATTCACTAAATTTTCTCTATATTATTATTTAGTTTACCATTTGACATTTAAATTTATTACCAGTGAAGTGTTGATATCCATAGTTTTGAAGTTCGAATTGAGAATGGTAATGTAGATGACGATTTTACACATGAATAATTCAAAATAATCGAAAACAAGGGCAGGAAACTTCTATAATTCATATTTTGATTTTGAAACGGTCAGATTTCCCATAAAGGAGGCCAATAACCGGATTTGCTTTTGCTTCTTTTTTTTTCCCCGGTCAAAGTTAATAATTGTCAAATTTTCTGGTAATTCATTTCAAAGCTATAAACAACAATCACACGCACATGATATATGAATAAATTAAATATGGGAAGAGAAGGAACAATATGAGTGATGGAAAACAATACTAGAGAATCAACCTCCAGAAATCGAAATCATAATCGAGACAAGGCACAAATCATGAGCAAGTTAATAGCCAGACTCGTGAATTTATCCACAGAAGGCAAATTGAAACTACAAACTTTTGGAAAAGAATATGGAAGAGAAAATCAGAAGAAGCTGTAGGAAGAAGATGCATCCAGAGGATGAATTAGGTAAGTCAGGACTAGCGCCACCACCATTAGCAAATACGCAATCCCTTGATCTATCGATGTCCCTGTAAACCAATTTCCAATGTCAATTAACCACAAAACTAGGGGTTACGGAGAGAGAGAGAGAGAGAGACGAAATCAAATTTGAGATCGATTTTTCCAGATATCACGCGGAATGTGGACAAAACTCCGGCGATTCAGATCTGGACGGAGGGATAGAGAGAGAAAACAAAAGGAAGGGAATGTGAATATCGCCGAAGATAGAAATGGATACTTACCATCGCTGGTGGGAGCAGGAGCAGGAGCTAGGGATTGAGCGCCGGCGAGAGACGAGATGACGGCGAAAACAAAAGTGAATAGCGCGAAACCGGCAACGGAATTCTTAGACGCCATCTCTCTGGTTATTGATGATCCGACGGAAAAAAAGAAGATCCTCGAGAAAATCCTGCTCTCTGCAGGTATATAAAAAACTCCGGCGAGTGTATTCTGCAGAGACGACAAACAGAGACGGAGGAGAGAGAAACCCTTTTGATGAGGATGAGGAAGTGAGGAGGCGACTTGTTTAGGTGCTCTTATAGCAGAAGACCGGTTAAAGGTTACCGGTTACAACCGGTAATTCAACCGGTCAAATATATTTACTAGTCAGCTAAAATATTCGAGAAGCTCTGATGATTTTCCTCGAATTCTCTATCTTTTCTTTATTGCTTGTTGACCCTTCTTCCTTCCTCGATTCTTCTTTTTTTCCAGTTTTCTTGTCAAAATTGACATTTGCTATGTTTCTAGATAAATATCCTTTTTTATAACAACTTTTATAAAATAAAAACTAAAAAGACTACTAACTAATTTGTAAAATTTGTTAATTGATTTTTACAAAAAAATGATACTGTCGTATTAGTTGGTGGACTTGGTCATACGAAAAACAGATTATTCAAAGTCACCAGTTGAATGCCTGCCAAAGAGATCATGGACCTAAAAATAAAATAAAATAAAGTTTAATATCTATGCCAAAAAAAAAAAAATAACGTGGCAAAAAAACAAAAAATCTTTAATTGAATTTGGCGCCTAGTTTAGTAACGTTACAGGAAGGCCATGTGATATATTTCTTTTGATATAACAAAATTTCGCTAGCATTTTCGTTAAATAAGTAATAAGAAGCAACAAAAAAAAAACAAAAAAAACTTTTGGGGTGTAATGGTGGGGCTGACAGTCTGGCAGCCAAACTGGACTCATTCGTCGTCACTTAGTCTCTCTCCATTTCCTTTTTTCTTTCTTTTCTACAATACTCAATTATCTTTTTTATGATGTTGACACAAATATTTTTTTTTAAATCTTATTATAATTTTATGCATTGTGATTTTTTTGTTTCTCAATTACTTTAACGGCTAGTAGACTAGTAGTAGGTGTTAATCAGCGTGATTATCGGTTAATCCGCCAAGATTTGAAATTCTGAAATATATTTCGTATTTCACATGTGGTTTCAGAAGAAAAAACAATATATATTGTGGTGGTGTATATCCTAAACTTTGTTGTTTTGTGATAACCTTTCATTTTTTATTATTTCTGTTTTACACTAATATATAAAAATAATTCGAAAATATTAGTTAAGTTCGACACAAATCCTTAGTACTAGTAAATAGGGAAAAGACATTTACGGTTTAAATTGATAACTTTGGTAGAATGAATTTTGGTTAGTTTGTTTAGTGATTTTACCGTTCCGTTCCACACATTTTGTAATTATTTGTTTGGATTATCGAAATTTTATCAATCAAATAATACATAAACACATGATTATGCTCGACTTATTTTTATTTGGAGTACCTCGGTTGTTAACTGTACGACAGTGTGAATAATTTGTTGTATAATTATAGTTGTTATTTAATGATTGTTGTAACCTTTGTTAGGTGGCTATTTGACAATTTAGTGAGAGGAATCATCCGTTGGATCAGTTACATCAATCATTTTAAGTTTCAAATTTTAATAATGTCCCAACGTTTACTGGAGCATCCATGTTGCATGTTGCAGTTGTAAAAAATGTAGGGTCACCTTTTCAAATTTGAAAATGGTAAAAACGTTCTAAACTTGTAATATTTTTCAAGGGTAATTAAACAAACAAAAATTCAAAAGATGAGAGAGATTAACCAAGTGAAGGTAATTTTGTAATTATAATCTTATAAAATAAATCTTTACGTACAGTACATAAATATTTACTTGGCATGATAATTTTGATTAAAGAAAGAAATTAGAGATTAGCACAAAGAGCCTGAAATAGAGGGACAATGAAAAAGATGGAGTAGTGGGCTTGTTGAAGTAACCATGTGCCCTGTGAACCCAACTTGCCTCTTTTGGTTCAAATTCTATTAATAGTTTGTCAAGTATTGGTAGTTACTATTATATGTCATTGGAATAACCAATTATCCTTCGTATTTTACAAGATGATATATATATATATACGACACAACAAAGATGATAGAAATGTTAGAGCCATCAACAAATGTCCAAAAACTGATATTTAATTGTAAAACCAATAATTTAGAAATACGGAATATTTGATTTAATCACAAAATAAAAGATAATCAAAACCGAATAAAAACGAGTTAAGAAAAATTGGAAATAATAAATCGGTAAAACCGAAACACTGGAACGGAGTCGAGATCGCAATCTCTTTCTTTAACTCAAAGAATCACCCATAGTGTGACAGGTATTATCACGATTCATGAGTTCCAGGATACAATCGTTCAACCCTGAATCGCATCACTCGATTATGGGTCTAACGAACTTGTATCTCAACAAATACTCTCGAACTAAAGAAAACTATCTGATGCAGTAGTGGATTGAAGTAATGTGTTTTTAGCCTTTGCTTTGATCTGATGATTTGTGTTTGGATGATTTGAAAAGAGAAGCTAACCCATCATATATATAGTATGAGAGGGAGCTTGAAAACATTCCAAGTTTCCAATGTGGGATACTTTAACTTTCACAAAAAGTTATAGTTAATGGAAACTTTCTATTTGTTTAGACTTCTTCCACAAGTAATTATGGTTAATGGAAACTTTCTATTTATTTAATCCTCTTCCACAAAGAATTATAACTAATGGAAACATTCTATTTAATTTAGCCTCTTCCATTTGTTTGTGGTCTCAACCCATCTTTTATTCACATAAAACACAAAATAATAAAGCTCAATTGTCATTATTAATTTTTGTTCCAACATTAATATGTATATATTCATTTTCTATTGAATCCAAAAAATCATCTTCTAATTTTTTTTTTCTTCATCCGGACATAATGTCACAAGGGGAATATTCAAAAGACGCATACATTGGCTAATGTGAAAGATGACTTGCAAGAGATAACATATAGAACCAAAATCTTCCAAGATTTTGCTTCTAAGTAAGGATAATGTTTTGTTCTTTTTTTAACCCAACAGGAGAGAGTGATTTTTGAATTGTTTTTTTTCTTTACATAATTTTTATCTGATAAAAGTATTTTAAAACACAGTTTCGGAAAGTAGGGAAATGTTGGCTCAAATCCCTAAATCCACGCCATCAAGCAATCAATTACAGCTTTCTAATTTTAGTCATAACCCACAATGATGTTTGGACATAGATACAAAGAACATATCAAATTCATTTGGAGAAAAACAAACCCATCATCAACGCCACGCTCTAGTACACTTTGTTTTTCTAGGAACTTGATTACACTAACAACATCGTATGCACATGGAGATGAAATCACGCGTAAACGCGTTTCTCTCAGCTTTCCTATATTGAAAATACCTTACAATTTCAATAAGTGTCTTATGGTTTCTCTCATCAACGCTCGGAAATTATGAAGTATTGATATCTCTTCCCTCAATACAAATGTGTCAACTCGCATTGTTACGAATCTTTTGAATAGAACCTATTGCAGCAAACGAAAACAAAAACTCCACTTGATGATGAGTGTTGTTAGAAAATAATATTAAAGAACAAATTTTGTGAATGCAACAATCTACTGTAGCTGGTGTGTTACTTAGCCTACTTTTAACCATAAACTCCATTTGACGCTCCGCCATTTCCACGGGTAATTCTAACGGTGGAAACGGCGAAATACATAAGATATTGGGCTTCAGATTAATGAATTATTTTGGCCTATAATCTGTTTCATGGTTGATTTGTAACAACATAAGAAGATATTGGGCTACATAAACTGATATTTTGCTCAAATCCGGGTTATAGGGTTTTGTGCAAAATTCCGATCCCGTTGGATCCATCTCTCTCAATTTCCCTCTCGTCGAAATCGAATCCCATCTCAAGCTGATGAAGGCGTTCATGAGTGACTCAGAGGAGGAGGAGCAATCTATGGCGATGATTTTGCAGGCGAAAGGGTCCATATCACAGGATTCGGCCGGCAGAGCCGTGCCTCAGATATCCGGAACCCTAATACAAAACTCAAAATCGAGACCCTAACATACATTAAAAAAAATTCGAAATTTTTTCTTTAACAAAAAAGTGTAAAAAAATCATAGGCCCTATACAAATGTTTAGGCTGATGCACGGCTCTGTCGGCCGGCCACCCCGAGTAAGATGCCAAAAATGCATCTGTTTTTTTTTTTGATCAAAGTCTATTTTGACTTGTTGATGCTATATATGTAATATCAAATATTTCTCTCAGGATTCAAGGCCGCTGCAGCAGCCAGCGGCGAAGACCTCCTCATTCAAAGCGGAGGGCTCACAGACATTCATTGCCGGCGGAGGGGTCCAAATCACAGGATAAGACGATGACTTGGACTTTGGGCAAGGATGAGAGTGTTATCGCCCACGAGGAAACTAAATGCTCGGAGGCGGCGAGTTTGCAGCAGCCAGCGGCGGAGGATAAAATGACACCGGCTATGAAAGAGGGGTTGGATCTCGTGCTCATGTCAATGTTTCGCTACGCCGATGCCAAGGCGGAGGAGAGGAGATTGCACCCTACTCATACAAGGAGATTGCCCATCGAGGTCGAGTAAGTAAGTAATGATTGAACCCAAAATCCATCTGTTAATTTATTTCTCTACGTTTGATGCCATCAAATCAATTTTGCTTCTCTCAGGTTGCAAGGCCACGAGGAGATAATGAATATCAGGTTTCAAGTCCGGCGAAGACCTCCTCATCCAAAGCGGAGGGCTTCCAGGCATTCAAGGTCCAACTCACAGGATAAGATGACGGAGGCCATCAACGCTAGCGATGGAGATGCGGAGATGGACCCAGAGGCCATGATTTTGAGGCAGCCACCCACGCGGATGGTGAGGATGCCCAAGGCAACCACGGTGTTCATGAGTGACTCAGACGAGGAGCCCGTGACTGGAAGAATTCGATAGAGATGTCAAGGCGGAGGCAGGATTCGGCCGCCTACCTCGAGTAACTGATGAATGTACCCAAAATTCATCTGTCTATTTCTCTCCATTGACTTGATGCTATCATATCAATATGAATGAATACAATATTCGATCATGTTTCCTAAAAGCAAACTTGCTGAACGGGTAACCACTGGATAAATGGCTAACGTGCGCCATCTTTTTTAATCAACACAGAGATGCTTTGTTAGCAAAAGAAACCGTAAGAAAATACAGACGAGAAGAAGCCAAGCCATGAGTGAAATAATTTACTTGTTGGTACTGGGCTTGAAGCCGGCGATAACCGGATTTCGGTATCCACATTACTCAACTGAGAAATAATAATCAGAGACTTCTTTTCTCTCTATTTATCTCTATGACTGAATCTCCAACGACAATTACATAATCAAGCTCACTTGTACAGTTATATACCCCTCACATGATTACACATTGATGCCGACCTTTTGCAAAGACCAAACCCTGAATCACTTCCCAAGAATCTGAGAATTTTATCTCAAATTATATTCATATATAGAATTACACGACGAAGAAGAATCAAATATTATCACAGACACAGACAGAGCTTTTTGGCTTTTCAACTTCTCCAAGATTTGTCATTTTTTGTTGTTGTTGCCAACTTGTCATGGTGGTAGGATCAGAGTTTCCAGGACAAAAACTTTGCTTCAAGTCAAAATTGTTGTCCTAGATTCAATGAGATTTTGTCCAAAGAACTTACTCAGAGAGTCCAGTGCCCAGTGTCAAACCAGTTTTAGCAGCTTCATGTTTCCAGTAGAATTTGCAGCTACAAGCATATTCGATTTCTTTCTCCAACATACGCTTGACACAAACTGTCCATTGTCATCAAAGTATTCGTTTCCAGAAATGGGATCCACCGATCCAAACTTGTATGAAGTCATTGGCATCGGTAAGGACCTATAGTAACTATATACCTGAGAAGCAAATTCCAAGTAAAGAAGGATTTTTATAAGTTACAAACTTTCATCAAGGCAAACTACGCGCAATTAACATTTACCGTACCCATGAGAATCTTAAGTATCCTAAAGTCTGAAACTTTGTGTTATATAATAAATACCTCATTGGTCTCTGAACCACAGGCTATGTATCCATCCAAGACTGATAATCCGACAAAATTCTGTATTCAGGTCAAAGATTAGACATCAGAACTAACGATGAGAAGTTAAGGGTAGATAGAATTTTTTTGTTTGTTTTTTCTTTGGGACTAACCTTCTGATTTGTATGTCCTTTATACGTCAATGAACAAGCACTAGGAGATAAACCAGACGAATTTGTCTTGTTAAGATTCCAAAGCTTGAGAGAGTTATCAGTGGAGGCAGAGACAATGGTCTCAGAATCCATAAATTTAACATAGCTAACTGCTTTCTCATGGCCAGCCAATGTGCACCAAGGGGTTTTGACATACCGAAGATCATAGCAATAGACCTTGTAATCAGCTGACCCAAATGCCAATAAGTGATTGGAATAAGCAGAGAATTGCACGCAACACACATTTGCTGGACTCCAGATTGTTCCTAATGACCGTTTCTGCATAGCCACCAGAGAAGAATATAAGTTCCACTATGTTTAAAATTAAAAAAAACAGGTCTAGCAGCTTGACTTATAAAATTCTTTTAATATTATTATGAGATAAGGGGAAGAGCCGTACCTCATTGACGCTCCAAAGCTTTACCGAACAGTCATCACTTCCACTGACAAATTTTCTAGGGTCAGATGGAGAAAAATCAACTGACCAGGCTCTCTTCTGGTGTTCTGTGTACTGAGAAAACCCTTGTCCGGTCCCAGCATCCCATATCTGCACTCACCAAGCACCATACAGTAAGAAAATGTCAAGTGAAAACCATGATCAATGCAATTTCACGGTCACTTAGACGGCTATATATCTCTATTTTATCACAATATTGACATGTAAACATATCTTTGCGGAAGAAACAGCTAAGGAGCCTGGTCCTATAGATCCTACCGTGCAACAGAGGATGGCAAATAAGAAAAATTCCAAACTTGACATAAATGGGAAAAAACTAGTAATTTCCATGCGCACCTGAACTACACCGTCGTAGTCAGTCGAGGCCAAGTAGTTTTTGATGTAACTATTCCAGCAAACACAGCTTAATTTGGATTTGTTGACCATCTCTACTAGTGGATAATGAACACCAACAGATTCATTCATAAATGCATTGAAGTCAAAAATCTTGATTTTCTTTGATATTCCAGCTGCTGCTATGTGTTCCTCATCAGGGTCAAAACTCAATGAGCAGACCACACTTGCAGAGTTTAAAAGGTCTCCACTTCTTATTGTCCCACAGGTTTCAAACTTGCTATACCGAGCAAATTTGCACAACCCCTCGAAGAAAACTTCCAGTTGATCTGAAGATTTTCCTTTGGTTTTAGTATCCTGATACTCATTTTGGTTCTCAGACCACCTGTCCCTGTCCTTTAGAAGGCTTTTGTCAGAACGGGCACTAGCTGCAGAATCCGATAACTTCATTTGTGACCTCATGAAGAAGTATGCATCTTCAAGTTGACGGATATTACTCATCAGCCTGTCTGTATTAGCAGTTGGAACAAACAAGGCGCCAGAAGTAGTTGTACAGCGCTCGTCTAAGGGAGATGATTGCACTCTTCTTTCAATAGCTCCATGAGATCTCACCAGAGATGCATTTGAAGAATATCTTCGCTCGGCCTCCTTAATATCATCCTCCAAGGTCTGGATGTCTTGCAAAAGCTTAGATGCATTTTTCTGTTTCTGCTCTTCTAGTGAAGACAAAAAATGAAGTAACAGCTCAGATATCTCCTCATCAGCAGCAGTCGATATAAATGAGTCATCCTCACATATCAACTCAGACTTCAGTATTTCTCTGTCACAGAAAAAGAAGAGACTGAGAACACAAAAAGAAACAACAAGATTATTCACACAGTGGCATGACACTGAATCTTCACAACTATGAGGTAAACACATTGAATCAAAATGAAGGTATCCAGCAAGGAAAATCTTATAGACGACTATTTGAGCTAATTTTTAAAGAAAATCGTGCCCAAGGTCCAGACTCCAAACATTCTCCTTTGTACCACTTCTAGTAAATATTCTCCACATGATTAATTTCAGAGTAGCACTCAGCTAAATACCTAGCTGTTGGTCGGGAGGAGGGTTCAGGATGTAGAAGCCAAAGACAAAATCCAGCTTCCTTCGGGTATCTTGAGAGAAATATTGGTGGGAGAATCCGATGACGTAAATCTGCCATCATTGCAGCATGCATCTCACTGGATTCACAATGACATAGCAACTGAAACAACCATGTTCAAGTTAGAGATGTCAGTAAGCGTCTTCGCATAAAAGGGTCAAACAAGTAAATGAAAAACTGACAAATTATACTGGCTCTGGGAGCCTGCGCCACTAGCACACAGACAGAAGATGAAAGAAAGAAAAACGCAAAGGTAGTATGTGGCAATACAAAATGTTGAAATGCAAGAAAGTGTCACATCCTTGAAATTAACACGCTTAATTAAACTGAACTTTTTATCACAAATATAGAACCTGTATATGTCCTTACCTCAAACAGAAGAACACCAAGGGCATATATATTTGATTTTTCTCCGATATCTTCTCCATTTATCTCCTCTGGACAAGTATACCATTGCTCTTCTAGCCATGTGGACATAGACTGTTTTCTCGTCATTGAAGCCACGCCTAAATTTTTGATATAGTTTTGCTGCTGAAGTTCACAACTGTCTGGATTACGTGCATCCACCACATTTAAATCAATCACAGGGCTTTTCCTTTTGAAAGGTCTCCCAGTTGAAGTGGCCTGAAGTTGATTCCCTGGAGAATGCACATGCAAGTCCATTTTTCTTTTCTTCAAATCCCTTCCTACAATAGATGATTCCTGAACCACGGGCCTCGTCCTATTCAAATCTTCGTCAATATCTGAGTCTAAACCGTTCTTTCCGAAAGTACCAATAAATCTAAGTTTCTTCGATGGGACCAAAGTGAAAAGGGATGGTCTCATGTCCAGCAAAAATAAACCTTGTGAATGGGCTGAGTCAACCAGCTCCACCAGCTGCCTAAATAGACAAAGGCTGTGTCGTTTCTCTCGCTTACCATAACTTGATCTTAGAAACTCCCTCAAACTGATTCCAAAAGAAGATTTCGTATTATTCCCATCACCATGTGATACAATCCCATTTCCTTTGAGATTTGACTTTAAAGTCGAGACATCGTGAGGAACAGGCGACTTGCTATTAATATTATCCAACTTCTTTTCCTTGCATCCTATATCTTGATCACAGACAAATTCAGGAGAGGTTTCCTGGTTTTTCCCTACAACCCCTTTCCCCTTCATAGCTCTTTTAAGTATCAACTGAGAAAAACTAGAAGAACCCAAGGGCGTTTTCAAGTGGACACCTTCGTTGTTGATCCATGCAGGAGCGTTCATAATGCTGTTCTCGCCAGCTGCTCTTAGACGTTCAGAAAAGGCTTCAAGATTCTGATCGATCCTCCTATTGATAAAAGGTTTCAAGTTTTGCCTTTCGGAAGGAGCTCCCGCAAGCTGTTGTCTGATTCTTGACAGCATTTGATCCATATCACGAGGTTGAGAATCAAGATCCCCATCTCCTTCCCTAAACGCAGACGACCCTCTAGCCAGACGATAGAGGTGCTCAAACTTGCCAGCCCTAGAGCTATCCATATTATTCCCTTGAGCTATCCTATAGTTCCCCAATGTCAACTCTTCAACAGAAACCTTAGCTCCTGCTGCAGATTCCTCCGGAGGCTTGTTTATATCTACTGCATTCCTGTGAGCTGAGCTTCCAGGACAATCGCCCCTCAAAGAGTCGTTCCCAGCTTCTGATTCAGTCATCATATGACGACCATCAAGCTTACAAGGTACATCATCCACTCGTCCTTTCAATTGTATGTTGTTACTCGCCACTGTTTCTTCACCGACTCTCTCCATAACAGGCATTCAATAATCTACAGCCTCCATGCCCTAATCATCATAACCATAATATAAAAAAACACAACTGAATCGCATCAGAATCAAACCGACAAGAAGAAGAAGACGAAAAACCCTACCAACTAAATTCTCGCATGTTCAGATTCTAAGCTACTTGAACAAACAAATCCGAAAAGCAAATTTCAAACGTATTATCAACGTAATCTGAAGCAGCTAATTAGAACACACGAAGGTTAAGTGAAATTCCAGCAAACGAAAAAACCAATCATGAAAATTACGGGAAACGAAAAATACACAAAAAAAAATCAAATCGCTTACCAAAAAGTTCCAGATACCGAGAGATCACAATCAGATCATACAGCGAAGCGGTGATTGTTAGACACGGTGAGGCAAGTGGAGAAGAAGCGAAGAAACCTCCAAGAAAACTTGAACAAGGCAATTCAAAAATCACACAGAGAATTACAATAAGAAGAAGAAGAAGAAAGGTGAGGCTATAAACTTGTGATATTGATAATCACGAAAAAAAATTATCTACTCGAAACACAATGAATCTCCCTCTACACTGGAATCATTCGTTCTTCATTCCTTATTTTTTTACTTTAAAATTATTTTTTTAATGATTAATTTAGGCTTGAAGCCACATATCATAGTCATATGCTTTTCTTTTTTCTGGCGGACAATTTTTTGAACATTATTTTATTTATTTTTTTATCACTTTATGGAAAAAAAAAAAAAGAGAGAGATTTTTTTTCTTCTGGCTGCCCAATTATTATTGTTGTTTAAGTCGAGATTAAAAGACTACGACACCGGATTACGTTGATAACCTCTTAGCTAGTGACGTCAGCTACAGAGAGGGTGCTGTTTTGGGTGTTATTTACGGAAAATGCCACTCGTGGTTTTTCCTCTTTGGTGAGGACTAAGTGTGGCTGTAGGGGCAGGATTGGTAAATAAAGAGGAAAGGCGTGGGCTTTAAGAATGTTGCATGGGTGAAGTTGATCTCTAGGGGGATATTTGTTAAATGGAGGAGATTAAAACACGTCAACGTCGCTTAATCTATTCGCCATTTGAGAGGGGGGGGGTCACGTAAAAGATGTGGAGATTAATAAGCCACGATATATCCGAATCATTTAAATACTCCAAGCTAAAACAGTTTATGGGCTGGGCCGGTAGGAAACTTGATCGGGTAGTACTTTATAAATTAGTTTTTTCCTCGTGGCCCATTATAATTTCGAAACTAACCTGATTTTAGGTGAAATCGTCCCTTTCTATTATTCGGTATATCTATCTATAAACCCCATTATTAATTAAGCATTTAGGATGTTGAAAAACAAAAAAAAAGCATTCAGTTTAGCATTTTATCGTCGATTGGCTAGTGAAATTTAGAATTTTATTTCTCTACCACTCAAAAAAGTTGCAAATTGGTGTAGTTGCAGCCATATTTTAAAAACGTCGTTTGCTAAGAATGGCCACACACACCAAAAGAGAGAGAGATAATTTTGGGACTAAAGAGTTGCCAATAATTATATCTTTTTGTGTCTTCTTTTCGGGTTTATGGATTCGTCTGGTGAAGATAACCGGGAGCACCGCGATGAGGAGAAAAGAGAAGACGAAACAACTTCTCTGGTGGATGTAAATCTCATGGTGCTGCTTCTCTCTCAGCTTTGTACGACGAATAACGAAGACGAGAAGGGTTTGGAGAAAGAGAGAAGAGATCATGTTGCACACGAGGCTCGTGAGTCCAGAGCACGTGCGAACAAGAGGTTTATGAAGGAAACAAAGCTGATGGAGAAAAGGACACACGTGCTTCAGCCCATGGCTAAGGAATTCAGGTGAAATAACTTTGTTTAGATTATTATTATTATTCTAGTTCCTTGATGAGTTCGTGTGTTCATCATTCCCTTTTATGTCTATAATTGCACAGGCATTACAGGAAAATGTGAAGGGGACACATGACTGATCTTGTGATTGCCCCCGAAGCTCAAAACAATCATATTTTATTGTAATCGAAATTTTGTTATTATATGTGAAGATGGAAATAAAATAAAGAGTTTTTTTTGTTTGAGCGTAAATGTGAAGACTTTTAAGCAAGTATTCACTTTGTAAATAAGATATATCTCCACAGAAGAGATGGAAATTCAATTTATTAACCTAACCTGGAAAAAAGAGGTCAGCGATATTTTGTATTATTTGCTTTGACACACAAGTCATAACGCAAATGAGAATCTGAAAGATATGACATACATATATGTAGCTAACGTAGACCAAAATGAACACACCAACCAAAAGAAAAAAAAGATATTGGGATTCTACTTGGAGACGCATAATGAGTTCACCCTTAATCCATGATCTTTCCGGCAAAATATATCTGGTCTCATTGCTTGCACACCAAGTTCATATGTTCTTACAAGTTATAAACATTTTGAATAATAAGGGATTTTGAATGAAATTGAAAAATCATAAAACTAATAACATAAGTGTTGACTGAAAGATGTCAAAAAAAAAAAAGTGTGGACTGAAATATAAGAATCCATAAATTAATAACAATAGTCTTAAATTTAGAAAATACAAATCAAGTTGCCGATTATTATCCCCCTAGTTATTTCATTCTTCAACCATTTAGTTAGATATTTTGGGCCGAAGAAGCCTAATTAAACAAAAGTAACCTTTCAACACAAGAGTCAGAATCTTCAAGCTCAAACTTACAACGACGTCGTATTGTCTCTTCTCCATGGTCGGTGACCTAATAATACATTTTCTATTTTATCATTTCGATGTTAAATTTTGTTTTACAAAAGAGTATCAGTTTATATTTACAGTGCAAGATTTTGAATAAAATTTCAATGTTAATCTTATAATTATAATTTATTAATTAGAAGGAAAAAAATATTTATTATATTAATAATGGATATAATTTTTTTTTATGAATATATGTGTAAAAATGTAGAATGACACTATTTATAAAAATTAATATGTAATCATGATTAGCAGCTATTAACCTCTACCGAACCTCCACCTCAAACAATCATTGTTAAATAATTAGCTGACATCCACAACCTAATCCACAATCCCTTTTAACTTTATCTTTTTTATGTCTTTAATTACGACATGAGACAATTAATTTATGTTAATTTCATAATTTATCTCACACCAAAATGTCGGATAGGAAGTTCGGCACTCGCTGACCTTGGTCGACACAGATAAAATAAGGTCGAGTCGGAAATAAAACCGAATTGTCATTACATGCAATTCGGTCGGTCGAATATTCCACAGTATCTGGACATTAAAATACATGATACAGCGACATATCATATAAATATATACAACACGTGTAAATGTAATGGTAGAGCTTTTTGAAATTTATGGGAAAAAAAAATAATTTGTTAAGCACAAAGTGTTAAATCTTTAAACATTTCGGCTAGCCGTCGAAGGGGAAAGATGTTCACACGATGGGTCTTCATTGACATTGAGATTTGAGAAGATGATGAATTTAAAACAAACAAAAAGTGATAAGACTGATAAGACTGATAAGATTAAAAAAAAAAAAAAAGTGGGCGGAAATGGAATTGCGTAATAAACGAAGGGTCGTTTTCGCAAAACCCATTTTTGGTCACTGTGCAAAAAGAAGTTTGGGTTTGTCACTAAAAGAAGTTTACTCGCTATTACTCATTTTTTTGAGTAATGAGTAAAATGAGTAATGAGTAATCAGTTATGTCACGGTCTCCATTATTGTCACATTTAAGTTTTATTTTTGTAAACAATCACATTTGAGTTTTTCATCCGTTTGATTTTGTTTTTCAAAATATATTATGTATGCATGAGTCATAACAATGTAATTTGTACAAAAATTTAGAAACGCCAAAAATATGTAAGCAAAGATTGTGTTAGACAGGAGTTTAAATCAAGTTATAATTTGAATTAAAAAAAAACAGACTAGATATTCTAGAACTCGAAGCTGTTTAATACTAGTCATTGATTTTAATCAAGGGACTAAGGGAGTAAGAATGTAAGCACTAAAATATGCTCGATTAGTTTATATAATAAATGGGAAACTGATAAATGTCAAATATAGTTAAGGATCAATCATTTGATATAAGCGTGAAATAAACGAGCTTTTGTGAGTGTGTGGCTATATTATGTACTTTATTGTTCATGAAACTTTTGCTTACAAACGTCTCACCTTTTTATTCAATTATTTGATTGCGTTATTGAATTGCAAATATTAACCACTGTTCTAGTGAAGGCGACCCTTTTTGTAATGATTTTACGTGGTAAAAGAAAATGGTTAAAACGTCTTAGAAAAGCCAATTTTGTAGGTATATACTTCTGTATATATGTATATATATATATATATATATTTAACGAGCTACACCTACATATATACCTTTAAAAAAGCTTTTTGCAATTATCAGCAAGACCATCTGACCATGCATGAAAATAATCTCTCACATGGTTAATGGTATTTGATTTTTCTCACATATATAATCTGAACATTTAAAGTAGAGATCAATAACATAAAAAACACGTTACAAAATCTCACTACATGAAGTTACAAGCAAAACTAAATCTATAGGTTGATCTAGACTCTAGAGTACATGTTTGTTTATGATTCGCATTACAGTAATAAGGAAGAAATATTTGAAATTGTTGTTTTTTTTTTGTTCAAACGTTTCTTTTATCAATCTTAAACTTGAAAACTACAATGAAGCTAATAACAGAATTTGAAACACTAAAAACTAAAATGGTTATTTACATTTTTTTGGTACGTAGAAACTAAAAACTATTCCCATCAAATTGAGATTACTTAGATTACAACAAATATATATATATTTCTTTGTCAATATGATGCATTATGCGGGTTTAAATTCGGATAATTAGTTATAATACTAATCATAGCAATAATTAAAGCCACTCATCTTGTTTTAAAAATAAGTATATATTTATGAATAATAAAATGTTTGTATGCTTTTCTTTTGTCATAGCGTTGGTGTGATCAACTCGTTTTTATAGGTAATTTAAATTAATTTGTGATATCTAATGTGTGACTCCATTGGTTAATTGTAAAGCTAAACAACATATAATACAAGACGTCTATAAAACGAGACAACATAATCTAAGTACCACTATGGCAGAATATTCGATGAACTAATGACAACTGCATGGAGACATCAATAATTATGATTATTAAAATAAATAACTATGGTTATTGAATAAATTGTGTGTCGTTTACCTATTCGTCTTGTCATAATCACTAGTCCGTATGGAACGCGAGGGCGCTTACGTATTCGTACAACTCAAAAGTTAAATACTATATATAGGTGTGTTCAACCCAAACAAATCGACTCGATTCTAAAAAAAAATTTGCTCAGAAAATTTCATTCTAAAAACAAACAAAAACTACAACTATATGTAGTTTTTCAATCGAGTTTATAGTGGTTGGTTTATAGATTTTGTTTTTGTTTTAGTTTAGTAAGATAGGACTAAAATGAAGAGGTTTTTAAACTGGTAGGATAATTATGTTTTTTAAAATGATTGAATAATCATAAAATGTTAGAAGACTATTTTAGATAGAATAATTATATTTTAATTATGTTTTTAACACATCAACTTTAATAATTAATTTTTAAACGTCAAAATTGAGTAAATATTTTGAATTATCAAAATGTAAAAACAGTGAAATCAAGTTTTTAAAATATGAAAACTTAAAATAAAATATATCATTTATCGTTAATTTTTTAATACATAGAAAGTTAAAATGTGAGCTTGAACTAAAACTAAAAACAGTATTTAATTTTATAAAATTAAATACATATTTGTATATAACTAAGACCAAAACTCATATCGTATCAAACATATTCATATTATATTTAATTTAATCTTGATATTATTTTAAATAAAATTTAAAAGCATGAAAGGAAGAAAAACAAACTTTAACAAACGTGAATCATAGTCTAATTTAAATAATATTTTACGCGTTTTAAATTAGTTATCGTTTTAAAATTAATTTTTAACAGCTATTCTATAAATTAATAATGTTGGGATTATGAGGTTTTTTAAAAATTTATTAATTTATAGTGATTATTAATTTATAGATATATTATTTGGTTGAAAAAATAATTTTAAAACTGAAAAAAATATTAATTTAACGAAATATTAAAAAATCGAATATTAATTTATAGAGGTTCTACTGTAATCAATGCTTCAGTGATGTACATGTTTTGGTCTGTTAATGGACCTGACTAATTTTCGGTATTTTAGGAAAGGTGCAATAGTGGAGAGGCGTCTTTGGGCCCACTCAAAATCAGGCATTCTTCGTAATTTCATAAAACGTTTGGGGCGAAAGTAAGGAAAATAAAAAGAATGTGACCGACAAAATAATAAGAGACGAGACGAAATAAATGGACGGCACCTGCCACGTGTAATAGGGGGACGCATTTCCGTCTTACTAAATGCGATCCAGAGGATCGTTTTTCTTCTTATCCAATTATAGCCATCCACGTGTCAACATGATCAAATTAAAAGCTAATCCAACTGATTATCAATTCACTATGGTAATCCAAATTAGGGTATCGTTGTAATTTACCCTTTTGACGAGTGTTGGACTTGGATCCCATTTACCTCGTAACTTCAATGACATCTATTAAATTAATTTCCACCTAATCAAGGTTCTTAGTTATTTTATACAAGTAGTGTGTGTGAGTGATTTCTTTGTTGTTGAACGAGAACCAAAATTGATTAAATTATAAAAAATAATTTGGCCAAAAATTTTATACCAGCGGTCAATAATAAAATTGTGTCATGGTACAATACTGTTTTTAGCTCAAACATTTAATGACAGAGGAAAATATGATTTGTGAAGTTAAAAAAAAAGTGATTTGTGTCGACTTGTCGTGCAAAAATTTAAACCTCTTTTTTGTTTGTTGGGGTGAAGAACTGAAGATGTTTAAAATTCTTTAAAATGAATTTTCTGTAGAAATATGAATGAATTAATGATGCAAAAAGTCATAATTTCATTTTTTTAAAAGCAAAAATATATCTATGATCTATATCATATTCTAGTAGATTAAATAAATTATTCGTTTTGTAAACAAAATTAAACTTTGTTTTTCGGTTTCGTTTTAACAAAATTTTAGTTGATTCTATGTTTTAGGAAATAAATTTCAACCCTACAAAAAGAAAGTGTTATTGGATTTTCTTATTATTATTTTGCACATACTTTAATAAGATGTGATGCAACTGAACAATAGAATTTGGTTAAAATTTACAAAAACTTATGACCTTAATAACATTTGAGAACAGTCTATATAAAGAACAGATGTGCAAGGAACTAATTTGAATCAATTTTTTTTGGCTAAAAATTGAATCATTTTTAACAGTATTGTTTTCTAACCGCTACTTAATATAGAAATATGTTTGCCCCCATTGTTTTTTTTTTTTTTACCAAGGTTTTGTTTGCCCCCATTGTTATCACAACCTACACATAAACCAAATATAAAACTATCAATACTCTCTTTATCTAAAAAAATTGATTTTCTAGTTTTAAAAATCATAATCTACACATTGGCCGTAGGTTTAAATGTTTTTAAAAAAATATATATAACTTCTATTATCAGTATAGAAATTGTCGAAAGCCCAATATAATTTAAAATTTATTAAACCAACACTCAAAAATTTAAGAAGATGTCTAAAAAAAAGTTGGCTTTACCTCTGCTTAGTAGTATAGTTTTACGTATAGTTTTATCCATATGCGTTTTTTAACTTTATTTTGTAACATCAAAATTCGCGTCTAAATAAAGCCTATACTAATAAACTAAAGTTTTTGGCATTAGAGAAACGTAAAGAGCAGAAGTTGGCGTTATTTTTTTTAAAAAATAATAACCTTTTTATGGATAAATCTCTGTATGTAGTACGATTTGAATGGATTGGAGCAACTCGTGTGAAGAAAATAATAACAAAAAAACTGGTCGGAGAAGAAATAAAATGAGAAATAAAAACTGAAATCCCGTCGGCGAGACTCAGAAAAAGAGGAAGAGAGAGAGAGAGAGATATTTTACTTACAGAAAGAAGGAAAATCTCAGTAACGGCTTTCACTGATCAATCGCCTTCCAAAAGCTATCAGACCTCTTTCTCCGTCCCTTTTTTTTTATTTTTATCCACTCTATAAATTTCACAGCTTCTCTGACTTTTCCAAAATCACTCGAACTTTCTCACTCCTCAATCTTTTCTCTCTTTCTCTATCCTCCACCAAGCTACAGAGCTCGCAGCAAACAGCAGGTACTCTCTCTCTCTCTCTCTCTCTCTCCTTCATCGGGAAATTTACGCTGCTCGTATCCAAGTTTCTGTAAATCGTTTCGTCTGATCGGGAAAAAAACAGTTCTGATTTCGCCGGCTCCGACCTCGTTGACTTTTCGTTCTCTCTCTCCTCTTTTTGTTTTTTTCAGATGGATTCCAAAGTTCTCGTCTCTTACTTCTTCTTCTCCCACTCTGATAGATTCCGATTGGGGTCTGATTGTAACCTCTAGAAAACTATTGGGTTCCTCCAAAAACGGTCGATTCGTGATTCCTCTTCCTCAATTAGGAGTTTTCCCGAGAAAAAAAAAAAAAAAAAACACCAGTTTCCCGGGAATCTTTGGCGAGAGAATTAAGTGGTGGGAGTCATCACCAGAGTCGTGTTCGTTCTGTTTTGATATTTTCCTCCTCCTCCTCCTCCCATACGCTTCTTCTCACAAAGAGTACGCGTAGATTCCGGAAAACCGTTTTCCCCCTTTTTGGAAAAAATCTGCTAAAAAGTTCGAATATTTTTTCCGGCTTCTTTTCATTTCTGTTGAAATTTCTCTCTTTTTAAAACTTTCCCTTTCTGGATGCCTCACATTCCTAAAGAGCTTTAAGTTTCTTCCTTCCTTATTTATCTCTCTCTCTCTTTCTTCTTCTCGTAGCTATCTGCTGCAAATCTGTCAGAATCTGCCGCTTTTGCTAAATCTGAGAATCTGGTACGGATTGTCTCCTGCTATTTTGATGATTTATTGCCATTGTTGCTCACATTTTTCTTCTTTTCTTTTCTTTCTAATTCAGGATGTTGGAGAAGGTCGAGACTTTCAACATGAACAGAGTAATCGACGAATTCGAGGAAATGACAAGAAACGCAGATCAGGTCCAGAAACAGACCCTCAAGGAGATTCTACAGAAGAACAAATCAGCCACTTACTTACGAAACTTCGGAGTCAATGGGAACACAACAGAGCCAGAAGCTTTCAAAGCATTGGTTCCATTAGTCACTGATCTTGACTTAGAGCCTTACATCAAAAGAATGGTGGATGGTGACACTTCACCTATCCTCACTGGCCACCCCGTTCCAGCCATTTCCTTAAGGTATACATTCTTTCTTTTTTTTACCAAACTCGCAGTTAACAGATCTTCTTTTTTTTTTTTCTATTTTAGTTTTGTTTCTCGGAGATTTATGGATGAATCTGTTAATAATCCTTCACAGCTCTGGAACTAGTCAAGGCCGTCCAAAGTTTGTTCCTTTCACTGATGAATTAATGGAGAACACATTACAACTGTTTCGCACTGCTTTTGCCTTCAGAAACAGGTATATATATATATATACTGAAATTAGTGATTATGTTCCCCACATTTCACACTTTTCTCTGTTTCATCCATCGGATATGAACCTGTCTCTTATACACATCTAGATGTGTATAAGAGACAGCATTACAACTGTTTCGCACTGCTTTTGCCTTCAGAAACAGGTATATATATATATATACTGAAATTAGTGATTATGTTCCCCACATTTCACACTTTTCTCTGTTTCATCCATCGGATATGAACAGAGGAACTACTAAGAATGTTTACTACAGACTATATGCATTAGTACAAATTTTCTGATGTTTTTGTTGTTTCGTTTGTTACAGAGAGTTTCCAATTGATGACAATGGGAGAGCTCTGCAGTTTATCTTCAGCAGCAAGCAGTACATATCAACGGGAGGTGTTCCGGTTGGAACCGCGACCACAAACGTTTACCGGAACCCTAACTTCAAAGCCGGGATGAAATCAATACAATCCCTCTGTTGTAGCCCCGACGAAGTTATCTTCAGCCCCGATGTTCATCAAGCCTTGTACTGCCATCTCTTATCCGGAATTCTCTTCAGAGACCAAGTCCAGTACGTCTTTGCCTCCTTCGCTCACGGTCTAGTCCACGCGTTCAGAACCTTCGAACAGGTTTGGGAAGAGATCGTCACCGACATAGAAGACGGCGTCTTGAGCAGCCGTATCACCGTCCCTTCGGTCCGTAACGCAATGTCGAAGCTGCTCACGCCTAACCCTGAACTGGCGGACACGATCCGCTCCAAATGTATGAGTTTGAGCAATTGGTACGGCTTGATCCCCGCGCTCTTCCCGAACGCAAAGTATGTCTACGGGATCATGACTGGCTCGATGGAGCCGTATGTGAAGAAGCTGAGACATTACGCGGGAGATCTACCTCTTGTGAGCCATGACTACGGTAGCTCGGAAGGATGGATTGCTGCTAATGTTAACCCGAGTTTGCCTCCAGAGGAAGCTACATTTGCTGTGATCCCAAATCTCGGTTATTTCGAGTTTCTCCCTCTGTCTGAAACAGAGGAAGGAGAGCAGGAACCGGTTGGTTTAACTGAAGTCAAAATCGGACAAGAGTACGAGGTTGTCATCACCAATTACGCAGGTATATATATATATATATATTTCTAAAACTTAACCATTGTTTCAAATCTCATATGAGGTATACTTAATTCCAATTTGCGATCTACATTGAGCAGGGTTGTATCGATACCAGCTTGGAGATGTGGTAAAGATCATTGGTTTCTACAACAAAACTCCCCTACTCAAATTCATATGCAGGAGAAACCTAATCCTCTCGATCAACATCGACAAGAACACCGAACGAGACCTTCAGCTTTCTGTTGAATCCGCTGCCAAGAGACTCTCAGAAGAGAAGATCGAAGTCATCGACTTCTCAAGCCACGTCGATGTCTCGACAGATCCAGGGCATTACGTTATATTCTGGGAAATCTCAGGTGAAACGAACGAAGATGTTCTTCAAGATTGTTGCAACTGCTTAGACCGAGGATTCATCGACGCGGGCTATATGAGTTCCCGTAAATGCAAGGCTATTGGAGCTTTAGAGCTGAGAGTTGTCGAGAAAGGAACTTTCCGGAAGGTTCAAGAACATTTTCTCGGGCTTGGTTCGTCGGCTGGACAGTTTAAGATGCCAAGATGTGTGAAGCCAAGTAATGCTAAGGTTCTGCAAATTCTGTGTGAGAATGTGGCGAGTAAGTTCTTCAGCACAGCTTTTGACTGAAACTCTGTGAAATCAAGAAGAAGTGGCTTTCTGTACTTTGTTGTCTTTATTGTCAATAGCTACTAGTTTTTACTTTTGTTATTTATTTCAGCATAAGGAGAACAAACTTTTATCTTTACATAGAAATGTGTATCACAGTTGTTTTACTTGGCTTTTTGTGCAATTAATGTTTGGGAGATAAATAGATTCTTGATGTGACGTTACATTTTTTAAAAGTTGAATTTGGTTGTCGCGTCGATACGGATCTTAAAATCCGGATAATCGAACAGATGTGACCTGAACGGAATTGAAAAACTGATATGGAAACCGGATTCAAATCTCTAGTTATAAGAAACCAAACCGGATCTTTATATTGTTTTGGTTTCGTTTTGCTATATTAAAGAAACCAAACCGAACAATTAAATCATAATTCAAACCCCAATAATATGATTGTTGAATGGATCTAATCATTTGGAGATTGGCGATTTTACAGGAACAAATAAACATTTAAAATTAGGGAGGAAGTAAAGAGCAAAAAATAGTGCGATTTTATCTGAGAATCTATACGTGATTATGACATCATTGGTGGGACTAGCCGGGGCGCCTAGTAATGGCTAATATAAAAGCAAATTGTTGTTAACGAATGGACTAACACTAATGCAAATCTTAAAGTAACTTTTCATAATCACAAGATTCACACCTTTCTATAAGTAACGTTATCGTCTCCTGATACGTATGCCTTTAACAACAATTTGCTTTTAAAGCCATTATATATATGATCATGCATAATATTTTACTATAACATATGCATGGAAAACAAGTTAGACGATAATTACGAAAGCGCAATACTATGGAAATTTTAAAATCAAAATTTACGGTCGGTCCACAATGAGTAGGCCAATGATCTTATATATATAATATGATTTTAGTCAAAATTGTATAGTTATCACTTATCAGACGCAGAGATGTGCGAAGTATAATTCTCTTCCAATCCTTTCATGCATGTTCACGTGTGTGACTGAAGTAAGTTGTTGTGATTTTTGGCCCTTTGAGACCAATGTCAATGTGTATACTTCACGCTATTAATGACAAAAAAAGTTCGACGAAAATTTTAAATTGTTTTTCCCATTATAAATTGGTAAATAAGGGTTTTGTCCTGTATATATATATAAATAAGTACACATTTTTCTTTTCTAATATATGTTTATACTTTCAGATGATTTTTTGGATAAAGTATACTTTAAGATGATGTATGCATCTCTTTTTTTATTGGACAACAAGATACCACACACATAGGTTCATTGCATGCCAATTTTTTTCTTTCACGCCAAGCTCTTCACTCTTTATGATATGCATTAATTTTTCACGAATACAATAGATGATAACGCACCATACATCTTTATTTGGAAAAAATAAATATATGATAACGCACCAATGGTAAAAAACCAATAGTGGAATATATATATATATATACAGTATATGGCGTATTGAAAATTTCCAACTTTTGAAACAAGTAGAAAAGAAAAAATGATAGCTGGAAATTATTGTAAAGAAACGATGACAGACACGAAATGAACATGCACAACGAGTTTGGTATTAATCAAATACATGAACATTTATGAACAATATATGTATTTTGGTTCTTTTATACTAAAAATAGAATCGTCTCACAATTTATTATTATGTAAATAACATACTCACACACAAAATCCTATCTGGCCAGCTCAGATTTTCAATCCCTATATAACAACAAACATCGATCCAGAGATAAAGCAAGCAAAAAAAAAAAAAAAACACCTTAAAACACTTCTAAGAAATCGTCACAAATCAACATAGAGAAACTCTTCAGACTTTCACTTATATGAAGAACGCAAGACTCCATGGGAGTTATAACTCACAAGACACAGTGACAGAGACGAGCAGTAATGGTCGTCGTGATCACAAAATCTGGGACTGTGAGAGTCCTCTCTACGATTCTTACGAGCTCGTGTCTTTTGCTCACATCATCGAACGCAAACTACTGCCTTTCTCTCCTCTCACTCTCACTCGGCCGTCTGGTTTGAGTCTTCGAGCTCTGATGGATAAAGACAAAGACGAGTATTCCTCTGCTTCCAAGACGGCGACGCGTTCTATCCACGGGAGGAAATATTTGTGGAATAGAAAGAAGAAAGACGAAATGAAGGAAGAATTCAAGAAGAAGAAGAAGATGTCTGATTGTATTTTATGGTGGAATTCGTCCTACAAGAACTTGTTTGTCTAAATATGTAACAATTGTTTGTTTTTTCATGTTTTTTTATGTGATGGAAAAATGTGTTTTAAATATGGTTTTATTCTTAAGAAATCGATGTGGTTCTTTGTTGGTCTCTGTATACGTTTTGAATTGTAAGAATCTCCGATATTCTACAGATATGAGGGATTAATCAAGGTAATGGCCCGAGATTTATCTCGGTTATAAGAAAAATTAAGAATTTATACTGTGTAGTATTTTCCCTATTGCGTAAACAATCAGTAATTTATATTGTGTAGTATCCAAGTGTGAAGTACTGAAGTGTGAGCGAAAAAGAAACTATGTTACGAGTGGGCTTATTGTTAAGCCCATATAGGCCCATTTAAGTGCTCGAGATTTATTAGTAGAACTACAAACTCGATTGATTCGAAGTGAGTTTGAAACATAAAAGCCATTTTGCTTTACCTTTTGTTTGTACTTTAATTCTTTTGGTCAGAAGGTGTAGACAAGTAGCCTTCGACCACATCTTCTGTTTTTTTGCTTTAATTTTTTTGTTCTCAAATGAATTGGAATAAGTTTGGTTCATTTCCCTCGTTCAATCTTTTGAAATTTTACTAACTGAACTTGATTTTTCATTTTCATTTTTTCAAAAGTTTAAAATGTTAGATAGAAAGCTCACACGGTTTGTTAAATCTTTTTTTTAAAGGATGAAAAGGATAACTAAAACCACTCAATAATAAAATAAAACAAAGGACACAATGTCAATAAGGTCTTCCAAGTCTCAAACTAATAAATCATAAGAAAGTCAAAATCAGTACAATTGAATTAGAAAAATAAATGAGAAACAGACAACTAACTACTCTCTTCCACAACCTCATCAATTTAATGTTTCCTTTTATTGTCCCAAAACCAGTTTGGCTGTTGACCGTTTCTCCCTCTTTTATAATTCTAATAATAACAGTATTTTACCTTTTTTATTATCTCTAAAACTTATCCACCCTTTTGTTCGAGAAGTTCCAAATGATGAGTACTTTTGGCCAGTAAATTTTATTGGTTTCGTCATTATACTGCGTCTACGTGTACTATAAGTAAATTTTGAAATAGTATGTCTGGATTTCCAATAAAAAAAAATATAGAAAAAAAGTTAAAGGTTATCTTTGAATTATATTCCTTAGCGGATAAAAAAAAAAGAAGAAAAATAAATAGAAAGCAATGGCCCACTTTGTAGATTGTCCCGCCAGTAATGAATTGATCACGAGCTCTCTCACTTTGTCAGTATATGCAAAACAAAATCAAATATTGGACTTGAGAAAATTAATCAAAGCCTAAACTCTTTATGTAAAACGTTCCGAGACGGTCCGAACCATCTGAGAATCGCGCTGCGTCACAAGTCTCACAAAGAATAACACAGTACTACGTTAGCTTCCAAACGACACCGTTTTGCTGGTCCTTAAAATCAATTCGACGCCGTTTTAATCAATTTCCAATTCATTGTTCGATTTAATTTGTTGCTATCTTTTGGCGTGTGTGAGGAGGGAAAATTCAGTGACCATTGCATAAACCCAGACTCTCTCTGTCTCTCTATCCCCCATTTCTCTCTCTCTCTCTCTGATTTTCTCTTCTTCATGTTTACTTTTCCGGGAAAATGAAGGTTTTGAAAAAGAGCTTCTTCCTAGTTCCCATCTTCTTCATCTCTCTAGAGACCTAAAAAAAAGCCAGCCCGTCAAGAAAAAAGCAAAAAACTTCAGCTCTCTTCTTTTCGTCAATAAGTCGTCTTCTTGGTTTTTCTTATTCTATTGGTTGTTGAGAGTATTTTTCTTCTCAGCTCAGTGACAAATTTTGTTTGTTCCGGTAATGGCCGATTCGATGATCGAAGTAAAGCTTGTTCGTTGTCCAAAGTGCAAAAATCTCTTACCAGAGCCTAGAGATTGTTCTTTTTTCCAGTGCGGTGGTTGTGGAACCGTTCTTTGCGGTTAGTTTCCGCTTCCATCTTCTCTTTAGACGAAGAACGTTCGGCCAAAAAGGACAATTTCGAGATTACTTCTTGTTTTGATGTTTTAACCACTCGTATAATGTGTTCTTCTGAATTCTGGTTTTTGATTTCGATGACGTCGATTGGGTAAAACGGGTAATTTTTGTTTTTCCTGTTCTGAACCAAAAGAGTTTTTTGTTTGTTTGTTTTATTTTGTATGTAAAGCCAAAAACAAGGACCGTGACGAAGCAGATCCAGTGGCAGATAAGTCCGTGGAAAATAGAGCCAAAGAAACTGAAGTTAACTCTGGTTCAAGTGAAGAGGAATCTGATTCACATGCTTCATTAAGACACCAACAAATTGGTCAAACAGAGACTTGGGATGTTCGCTGTGATCCTTGTTCGAAACTGAATGTTGTTGATTCGGGTAACAACGATTCTCAATCGGGTTTGGATCGTTTTAGGAAAAGAACAACGAAGAGATGCGATTCCGAGGGATTCAGATTCTCCACTTCTAACTACTTTCCAGATTCTCTGTCTAGTGATGAAGCAATCCGGCAAGACAGAGCTGGATTGGTGAGAAAATTGGATAAGCTAAAAGAACAGCTTCTTCAATCTAAAGAGCAACAGATCCCGAGTTCGTCTTCAGGGTTTGAAAAGGCTCCATTGCGGTTTCCAAGTTCTGGGAAACACGTTGCAGGTCCTTCCTATTACCATCAATATCCAGAACCTGAACCTCCATGTCCTTATAACAATAACCCTGATGTTTCTCTGCACGGTCCGACGGCTCATGTTCCAGCTCCTCTCAGGTTCCAGATGAATGAAGTAACTCTGGAGTCATCTCATCCACACTACTCTAGACAGTACATTGGTAACAATGGTCATGATTTGTTCAATACTTCTCTTCATCAGTCAACTTGCTCTTGTCTCCACTGCTATGATCCATATCATAGAGCTTCAGGCTCGGTTTTTCCTCCCTCGGGGTTGCCTGATGCTCTGCATAACCTAGGCTTTTACCCTCATGAGAGAAGTATTGGTTTTCGTTCTTCCTTGCATAGTCCTAGAACCTTTTTTCCTCCTCACCATCCTGGTTCTCAATCTCGTGGTCCACAGCTCCATGGAAGATGCCGGGGTGAATTTTTGGATGCTCTAAAGAATGCTATTACTCGTCTTCGTCCCCTTAAAGCTGTATCATCTTCAGGTGGTTCTCGTCTAATCCGCCCTGTGGCTGGTGGTGCACCATTTTTAACCTGTAAAAACTGTTCTAAACTTCTAAAACTGCCAGACGAAACAGATTCTGCTACGAGAAAGCAACAGAGGCTGCGCTGCGGAGCGTGCTCTTGTTTGATGGATTTATCATTTGTTGATAAGAAACTCGTTCTCTCAACAGATCCTGCTTCAGCAAGAAAAGCAGAAATTCATAGTAGGGTGCATTGGTTAACTGCTGTTAACTTCTCTTCTGATGACTATGATAATGATGCTGCTTACGAATTCCATGCAATGGATAGAGGACCAGCCGATGATGTATCAATTGGTCCAGCTTTGATCTCCGACCAAGCTCAAGAAATGCAGATTGCGGATTCTACTTCTCCTAGCGTGTCTGAAGACGAGCTAAGTTCAGACAGTCTAACATGTAGGAAACTTATTCCAGAGTTACCTCTCCGCGAACATTTCGATTACTCCTCGATCAATGTAAGGGACCGGTCTGGGCCAAGGAGCCAAAGCTCTCGTTCAGAACAGGACATGGTGACACTGAGCAAGACAGCCATGAGACAGAACTCTATGAAAGAAGCTTCAGTTGCAATTGAGATGGACGTTAATGACTACTCTCACAACAGTGGAGTGTCTCAAGATTCTGCCAGTGACTATAGAGAGGACCATGGAAGAACCAAGAAGGGCGGATTTGCGAGTATCGTTAAGAATAGCTTCAAGGATCTAAAGAAGTCCATACAGAACGAAGGAAGAAGCGATGTTTTGGTAAATGGGAATCCTGTACCTGAACGTCTGGTGAAAATGGCAGAGAAGCAGGCTGGACCAATCCGTCCGGGAAACTACTGGTACACGAGGTCCTTCAGTCTCGTAAATTCTTCTCGTTTACTAGCCCTAATGGCTTTCTTCTGTTCTGTTTCTTGGTACCAGGTACGACTACAGAGCTGGATTCTGGGGAATAATGGGAGGTCAATGTCTTGGAATATTACCGGTAAACATCAGTCACCGAATCATATTCTTCAGTCTCTCTTCATTTTCTTCTGAATGTGTGCTAAAATTTGGAGAAAGGTGACTCCTTTCTTAACAGCCTTTCATTGAAGAGCTCAATTACCCAATGCCAGAGAATTGCGCTGGCGGAACCACAAGAGTCTTTGTGAACGGAAGAGAGCTTCATCAGAAAGACCTGCGCTTGCTCGCTGCCAGAGGCCTCCCACGGGACAGAGATCGATCCTACACTGTTTACATCTCAGGTAGAGTCATAGACGAAGATACCGGTGAAGAGCTAGATAGTCTTGGCAAACTTGCCCCAACGTAAGCTTTCTCAAAACCTATAAAAACACCTCTCTTTTGCCTTACCTTTCAAGTTAATGTACCTGAGTTTGATAATACATGGCAGGGTCGATAAGCTGAAGCGTGGGTTTGGGATGAGAGTTCCGAGGAGAGCAGCATGAAGGAATCTCTAGAAATGTTCATGAGCCTCTGAGCATCCGTGTTAGATTATCCTAGCATTCTAAGTTAAAACTATGTTCTTGCTCTACAGAGCCTTCTGATCAATGTAAAGAATGAATGAGAAAGTGCAAAATGAAATGTTATTATTGCCAACAAGAAACTACCACACCAAAAAGATCTGTGTATTCGAAAGCTTCCAAAAGCATTATTGAGCTTACACTGCATGAACTAAATGTTTCAAATCACATTGATTTTCACACCACATTTTTTGTAGCATCTTACAATTTTCCTCTTCACTTGTTTGGTGAGGCATTCTTCTTTTGCTCCCCTTTCGTAACCTGATCATGACACATCAGAAAGTCGAGTTCAAATCAAATATTTGGATCAGTCAGTGATCTCCTGAAGAACCAGAAAGCTTGACACCACTGATCAATGCCTTGTCTTAAATACGGATCAAAACTTTTAAAGCGACGTGACTGGCTTTCTAAATTCAACACTAAAAGAACCGAATAAAGGCAATCCTGATCCACAAATTAAGGCCTAAGAAGAAGACAGAATTTCAATCAAAGGACGTTTCTTTCATGCCTCTAGGTACGAAACTCCATAGGCCAATTAGTCAAATGTATTTGCGATCCGAATAAGATAAAAGGAGGAAACTATCAGCCAATCAATATACGGATCTAAGGATCTAGGGATTTCTATTAAAAAAAAAAAAAAAAAAAACGATCGAGACCAGAGATGGAGAAGGAAAATACGTTCTGTAAGATGATGCCGACGGCGACGGCAGCAACTACTGCTCCGCCGAGGACTACCGCTGGACCGGAAAGCAGACTCCACTTTCGGTATATCATCTTCTCCTTTTTCTTCTTCTTCTTCCTCCTCTGCCTCTTTGGCTCTTTGGAACTTTTGTTGTGGTCTTCTCCGACTATCTGCAGGATTCTTTCGATGAGATCGACTAAAATCCTTGTTCGAGATTGGGTATTAAATTGGGCTTGGGTTTGAGGCCCATAAAGACTTTCCTTCTTAGCAGAGGTTGTGAACGAAACAAAAGATGGGTTTTGAAACCTATGATTTCATTTCATTCAAAACACTAGGAACCACACACGGTTTCTTCCTTTCACCAATGATATTTAACCATGAAGGAGAGAGTATATCAATCAAATGATCAAAGAAAATAGAACAAGAAAATGTCTTTTTGGCAATAAGATCAACACAAGAGTTCTCAAGAAACCTTATGAAACAATTATTTATTAACTGTCATCAAGTACTACCCAACTTCACATGGAATTAACAAACCCGACTGAACAAAAGAAGGCAAAAAAATAATACACTAAAAGCCTTTTTTATCCATCGGCATAATTAACCTAACACTGATATTACACTCAGTAACTACTGCCACAAGAAAATTACATTCGCCAATTAAAAGCTACGACCACAACCAATCCTGTCCAAAATCTATAATATTGTCCAACGACGAGAAATACGAATCTGCAGTTTCCGAATTCTCGACAGAAGCAGGAGCAGTTACAATCTCGCTGGTAATTGCAGACCCTGATGTTGCAGGAGACAGATTCTCCATCAGAATTTCCGGGAAGATGTTACTTTTCCACCCGCTCACATTCTCAATCTCGTGGTTAGAGAAAGAAAACGTTCTGAAAATGTTCCTCTTGTTCTCCAGGTCTTCAAGACTTATCATCACTTCTTCGGTTTTCGTCGGTTTGATGTCTTCTGGTTGCTCTGTAACATGTACTCTGTTTCCTTCTTCGAACATTGAAACAGAGAAGTTCGTGTTCGTGGTTTTCGTCTTCTTCGGAGACGAACTGTTACAAGTGTGGTCACCGAGATACTTCACTTCGAAAATCGAAGGATCTGTGTCTGATTTCTGGACTTGCTTCACTGCTAGACATTTCTGCGTGAATCGATGTGTGCATCTGTAGTATCCTCTGTAATAACAGAAACAGAGACATGAAATTCAGCAAATCCCCAGAAAGAAAATCAAAATCAATTTTTTTTTGAAATACCCAGATGATGAAAATTGTTAATTTACCTAGGATTTATGGATCCATGAATCTCTTTTTGCCCGTATTTTCTCCAGCAATAACCATCATCAATAGGAGAACCCTTTTCTTGTCCTGCTCCAACAAAAACCTTAACTTTCTCGGTCTTCTTCTCCTCCGATGTTTTCCTGCAATTTTACAACATCAAAAAAGAAAAGAACAGAAGAATCAGACCCCAAATTGGAACTCAAACACTGATCTGGAAAGAATCACTCCTTTTAAACTCGGTTTACCTCTTTTTAGACGCGTTCTTAGAATCCTTGTCATCGATCTCACGGCTTCGCTTAAGGATGTTCTTGTCGTCTTCGCTGACGCTCAACATGATAATGGCATTCTGGTAAATACCGAGGATTTCAGAGATCAAGGATTTGCTGGATTCGACTGAAGAAGTGTGTTTGAGGTTGCTCATCAATCGTTTCGCAAGCTCTCTCCCTTGTTCCAGTTCGTTGATCACGATTTTCTCTTCCATCATCATCTCTGCATTCACTTAACAAATCACCAACGAAATTAAGAATCTTTTTAGAATTCTCTGTTTTCTTTTTTTTAGTGAGTCTGATGAAATGTGAGTTTCGTGTGTTTGTGTCTCTGTGTATTTATACATAAATGAATGATGAGAAGAACCTATGATGGTACTATGTATGTCCTTTTGCTTCGACAATAAGTTTTTTTAAATATATATATTTTTATTTTGTTTTTAAAGCTTAGACAAGAAGAAGTTGTGTGGAAAAGAGAAGGATCTCGGAGAGAAATTGGCAAAAAGTGACGACTACTATTATTTTCCACTGTTTCTTAATATTATCAGGATATATATTAAATTGTTAAATTTATATTGAAATGCCAAAAAAGTCGAATGTATTTATTATAAAAGAAAACAAAGTCATATATAATTTTCTATTATTATTTTTTATATTTATCAATAAGATAGTATAAGTTTGTGAAGTCTCACTCAATAAGTTTAGCTAATCTTTTCGTTCTTCACCGGCGTTAACAGGTTTTTGGGATTGCTTTGTAGTTTCTCTTCTGCTTCAGCGTTTCAGTTAGAAATTAGGTTTCAATAGCTTTTTTCCTTTTTGTTCCGTGTGTTTTAGCTTATCTTTCGGTCTTTAGAATTCCATAAATGTATTCTATCAATGTATCATATGTTGTTTTTTAATGAAAATTAGTCAAGATGGAAAAAAAAAAGTTTAGCTAATCTTATTATACTTAATTTTTTTTTTTGGTTTATGGGTATAACAATTCAGCCGAGTAAACCAATAAACAATCATCTTCAAAGAGACAGACCTCCTAGTCCTACCGCGTTATAGATCCGGTTGAATGTTTTTTTCTCCCGCTTACGTGTGGATCGTGATGTCATGCCAATTAATTCACTGATAATTTTTCATTTTGGTTATTCCACTTAAGGATATACATTGTATATAGTACGTTGATTATGTTTTGGGGGGGGGGGGGGGGGTGAGATTATAGTATCCCTAAAAGCAAATGGAGAATCTATGGATCAAATCAAACCATGCAGGTGTGGATTAGAGAATATGATGTACTAATGCGCCTTTCCCTTTCACACAATTGACAGCAACGTATCATCATCATCATCATCAGTATGATTAAATTCGATGCCATGATGATCCATCATCCTCCATATGTGTTATAGTATTCACCGATGTATATGATTTGAATATATAGAATTTAACAAAAGGATACCAAACAGATTATTTTGAAAAAGTTAGAATAATGTTTGAATAGTGATTTGAAATTGCACAGTAAGTCATATTTTTTTTTTGTCATCATCTGTAGATTTCATTGATTGAATAGAAACATACTACACAGTCTAATCATCTCCAAGACGAGTAAGTCATAGTTAGTAACAAAAAAAAAGTTGCATTTTTACCAAAACAAATTTTTTTTTTAAGTTATAGTTATTGTGGAGTTTAAAATGTATGAAAAATGAAAAATTTGTAAATTTATGGATGGAGAACACCCCTTTTGCCTTATGTTTTGTGCCTAACGTGACCCTTGTTATACAAATTTTCTTGTACAACAAATTTTGTCTAAATGGTAAGATGGTACCTTATTGGCTATATGGCTTTATGCATTTGGCATGTTCATCGTACATAATGCGTCAGAATGGTATCGTGTATGCTGTGAATAGTAGATAATATTGATATATCCACATTACTGTTATTCTATGTTTCTCGGTTATCAACCTTGTAGCTTTCTGAGTCAAAACTAATTAGTTTTTGGAAGTAGTGTTTAGAGGCTGCTGCTAGAGCCTTAACTAATTGCATTATAAAATAATAGATATACTTTCAAATGGATGTTTAATCTATGCAACGCGTCTATTTCTTCTGTTTGACGCGTCTGATCAAATGAATAGTTTATGATTTAACTAATTTAAGTAAACTGACCGAGGAGTGGCATATACCGATATACGTGCACATGGCCCTTTTGTGATAGATGAAATCACTTTTTAATCATGATTATAAAATAATTAATCTAACTTAAGTGGACTATATGATTTGTGGTTTTAACTTAACCTGTGGGTTTGTTCTTACTTTGGATTTGACAACAGCTAACGATTATAAACCGGAAGACATGTTTTTAACTTTGTCTCGAAATCTAATCAATGGTTAAATCTTATATGCTTGTGTTTTTATTTACAGAACACTACCTTATTAATGCATACATCCACCAGAACTATAATGGTTATAACTTATTATAAGCTTATTTAACATCGAAATTTATGATTGATTCATATTTGTAAAATCGATTAGAAGATATCTACAGCCTTTTAAAGTATTTTAACCATAAATTGATTTTCTTTAAACTAACTCATCTTTAACATGAGAGGAAAAAATCACATATGTACTAGATTCGAGTAGCAAACTAGCAATACATCATGGTCAAAGACTGACACTCAGAGAAAAATAACGACCCAAACCAAAACTATACTTGTTCATTCTGCTGCATGAAAATTTAGTAATTACAAACACGTCAAATTAAATTTAAAACGATTTGTATCCTCATTAATGAAAATGTGAACGACCGGATAAGTAATTTTAGTGATTGTTATTTTTTAGAAAAAGAAACTTATAAACACAATCTTTCCATATCAACGGGGAGGATAAGAACCAAGAGCCATTGGAAATTCGGATTAGATAGATCCTACCTAAATATACAAATGAAATTTCAGTGATTTTTAAGAAAATATCTGTGGTAATTTCCACGAAAGGCCGTTGGGTGCGCGTAGACAAAGATATAACCCCCCGCTTAAAGGCCCACAAGGTCACGTCATGCCGAACAAATATATTATTATATGTACAGATAAAATATACATCTACATTTTAATGATTTTGATTGATAATTAATTTCTGGAACCGCGTAGTACAGATATATATGGTAGAAGAAAAATCATTTTGTTCATCAGATTCCTTATAAAACATTGAGACCAAACGCCATAAGAGTTTGAATTTGTTTGGTAATGGAAGATTTATAGTGTGGGTTAAGCTAAACACTTTTGTTTTAAGTTTTTTTTTTTCCTTTCTCCAAAACAGTGATGGAAAATGCGTAGAATTGTTATGAAACAACTGTTTTTTTTTAGTGTTGAACTTTTGTTATGAAACAACTTCGTTTTCATGATTGCTAAAGAACATATGTAGATTTGTTTTTTGATTCATAATTATATCGTTAGACAAGGAAAAAGCAGTAAAATGGAAATTTACACAAATCAAATTCATAAATCAAATTTGCTGATGACCTAACGACGTGACAAAATGAAATTTAGTTCATTTATATATACGACTAGTGCACTGATTAACTATTATTGAATAATAATAACAACAATATTGATGTCTCCAATACCGAAATTTTTAGTGTTTGTCACGCCGAGTGTGAACACACAAAGTCTTGATAGATGATAAGCACGTGGGAAAACATCTTAACACTTTCACTGTATTTTGTCTTTTAGATTAAAGTTGTCGCATTTTATTTTTTTTTGGGTCAAAAAAGTTGTCGCATTTAATCAGCAGCAAAAAATTTATCCACGGCCACATAATTATATAGATTTATCATTTATATATACAAAAGCACAGTGTAGCTGGTAAAAATAAAATGATACAAACAATGAAAGATCAGAGGTTTTTTGAAAATAATTTGTAAATTACTACGGATTATTAAAAAGTTTTGATTCTTTTGACAATTACCCAAATAATTAAAAAGGAAGACCACAGAAGAGATGATATACTTTTGGCATTTCAGTCGAAACATAAAAATCTGAATTGATTAAAAGGAATATTTGTGTTTAATATTCGAAGTCGCTACTGAATCTTTATTTCCTCTCAGGGAGAAAATAAAGGTTAAAGCAGTTACATTTAACCACACCTAGAACGACACGATTGTTATGCATCAAATATCCCAACGGCATGCATGTCTACTGCTGTGAATCTTACTTAATTCTCAACTAAATGGGCTTCCTCCTCGACCCATATTTATGTGCTTCCGCTTTGACCCAGTAATGGGCTTTTGGCCCATAGTTTAGATTACTTGTGCAAATTTCCGGCAACCAACAAATAAAATCATCTTTTACAGGCTAGTTTTTAGATTCTTCCCACTATTTGTTCTGAAAAAGCCTAAAAATTCGGATACAATATCAAAAAGTAATGTGATCACAGTTTTTTTTTTTTTTTTTAATGGCTAGAGAATTCTTCTAGATTTTTGTTTTAAATTTCACAATCGCAAAGATTTTAAGAATTTTTTTTTTGTTTGTTAGTTTGACACACACATACGATAATTAATTTATATAGCTGTCGAAGGATGATAAGAAATTGAAACTCCTAAGCAATTATATATATATAGATAATTATACATTCCAAAATAGTAATTCAAGGACAGGTCCTATTCCTTTTTCTTGTCTTGTGGAATAAGGAGAGGGAAATATTTTGATCAAAAAATCATCTCCTAATAACAAAATCTCTTCGTCTGTTGGCAAAAACGACGCCGTGTTTCATTAGCCAATATCTTTCTATTTCCTCCGGCGTCCGTCCCGGAATCCTTCCGGCGATCAACTCCCACCTACCCGCCACGCACGATAAACTAACGGTCAGTGTTTTGCTCAAATTTCACTTTTGATATTAAAAACTGTACAATTTGGTTAAACTTATATGGACCAAACCAAAATCTCATAATTTTTTTTTTTTTAACACAAACATTGCGCAATTGAAATTGAACAAAACCAAAATCGAGGAAAAAGTTTTCGAATCCTTTCATGAAATAGCATTAATAAGAGTAATGTTTTGCTGAACAATCCAACTAAAAACAACCCTTAGACTCCAAATCGAAAAACCAAAAACACAAAATCAAAACCGGATCAAAAATCAGGCTGAACACAGTAATCGACAGCTCGGTTCGGCCCAATACTATAATAGAGAGAAAAAAAGAAAAAAAAAAAGTCAAAAACAAAAAATACATAAAGAAACGACCGACTTACGAGATCAAATCAAAAGTAAACAATTTCAAAAATCAGCTTCGACGAAAGATCATGAAGCAGAAAAAAAACAATAGCAAATCAGATGGATCGAGAGAGTCTTTACCTGTCGCCAACGAGTTTATACATCCGAGAAATGAGATCTTCTTCTTCCTCCGACATCTTCACAGCTTCCCATTCGATGCTACTCACTTCTGCGAACAATCAAAAATCAGACTCAATCCAGAGAGAGAGAGAGAGAGAGATGTATCTGACCTTCGGAACAAGACGCCTTGGCTTTGCTCTGTCTCCGGCGTCGTTTATCCATTTCTCCGTCTTGTCGGAAAAGAAAAATAAACTAATCTATCGTCGTCGGCGCGAACAGAGAGAGAGAGAAGAAATCTCAAATTTTGATGACGAGCTTAGGGATTAAAAGCGTTTTTGTTGTTGTTTGTACCTCGAAAGAAAGACTAGTGAGAGAGGAGGGGCTCGAAAAAGAAGAGAAAATCAAACAGATTATTTTATAACTGCCCGTGTCTCTGATTAATTCCTTAAAATAATTATTTATTAATGTTATCATACTCAATTATTAAAATAGACTGTTTATTGGTAATTTAATCCGACGAGCAGAACAAAAACGAATCTGTAGACGGTGTAGTACACACTGTGTGTTTGCTTCAACGGCCTGGTTCACCAGGAAGAAGAACGACAGATACAACCATAACTACTTGTATTTATTTTAATTTAATAACATCTTAATACCTTTGACTTGCGGTTGTATATTTCCTCCTTTACTTGAGACAGTTGGACGAAGGAGCTTCTCTCTCGGTCTGTCTTTGTAAAGTACCAAAATGTCCCTAGTCAGCTAATTCTTATAATCGCCGGTTTTAAATAAACAATGTCCAGATTTACATACTAAAAATACACAGATTCTTTTACATTAAACTATATGCAACTATAATGCATTAGTAAAAAACAATCTCTCAAAGCTATAAGAGAATTGTTATATATATATATTTTCTGATTATCTCGAAGTTTCAAAATCCGTAATCCTGTTAGATATGAAATCATAATATGTAATATTACTCTCGTTCCAACCGTCACTCGATCATATGATCTAGGTTTTAAATAAAATTTATTTGCATTGAGTTAACAACACTTGATTGTTTAATATATTTTAATTTTACTGACAATATAACAATACAATAATAACACTAGTGTTTTTTTTTACAAGAAAAATCTCAGACATTCCATTTGAAAGTTTGATGATATAAAGAGGAAAGTTTGGTAGAAGAAAGCACCGAAATAAATAATAATATTATAATTAAACGAGAGATCAGGGGAAAAATGGAAAAGAAAATAAGAGAGTAAAGAGAAGTATATAGTTAGTTAGTTCGAGAACAAAACTCTTATGTATTTTTCATATATTCCTTTGGTCTGATAATAATGTCGTGAAAAGTGGGCACAACACCGTATGGTTGTGCGTCTTGTGGTCCGATGTGGTCCGGTAACGTACTTTTTGTGTTAATTAATTAACATATATATTGATTACAAATAACATGCTTTAACCTCATCTCGAGACCGGTTTATTTATTTATATATTTCAAGGGTTTTATCTATTTATTATTATGTTACATATGGAAGAATTAGACCAGATGGAGTGAGATGAAGAGCAAAGAAGCTCATTTGTTTCTATATAAAGCTTTGACTCGAAAAAAAAGGCATGAATCAGACAAGTATCTAACAACAAATATTTAAGACATGTGGTGGTTAAAGATATGATATTTAATCAACCAAAAAGACTATTGAAGAATATATGAGATTAACCTTCTCTATATATGTAAAATGCTTTTTTTCTTCTTTTTCTTTTTCTTTCAGCAGTCTGAAAAAGATCCGCAGTGCGAATGTGAGATCAATCTATAAGATGAATAGCTACTCTACTTGATTTTTGGGTAGATGTTATGATAAATTGAAAACCTTCGTTATATGCATTTTTCATTGCATGGTCTTAAACGTTATAGAGATAACTTAACCAAAAACATGTCAAAGTTGTGTAATGTATGCACCTCGTATATATATGCCAATCTACAGTTTACTGTATTAATATGCTAAATGTTGTACGTTACACACCGTATCTGAGTTTTTTTCTCTTAGCAAAGTTATTAAATGTTTTATGTCGGCCTTAATAAGTCATGGGTCTTATTGTTCGTTTTAAAGTGCTATCGATCCACTTGATAGCGGTTGAGCCCATACTAAAAAGGCCCATGAGTGTTTGGATAATTAATAAACAGAGGTTTCTTTATGGGTTACTAGTTACTAATTTACTATGCTCGTCGATTCATCGTAACTTTTCTTCTTGGAGACTTGCATGTTTCTTAGATTGTGCAAAACGACGTTATTATGCTGTTATATCTTAGAGTCTGGACTTTTATCTATATTTGGCCCAACGTAGATTTGTTTTATGGATTATTTTTTTTTCACTCCGCACGAAAATTACTTAAATCACCCATCATTTTCTTTTTACCCATAAACCATCTACAAATGATAGCTATGACTACAATAATTTTTTTACCATATTGTAAATAGTTGATCGATTCAGTATTTATATATTAGACATACATATAGTGCAAGCAAAAAATAAGAGTAAATGAGAGTAATAACGGGGTCTGCCACCATGCGAGGCATATTAATTTTGAATAGTCTTTATTAATTCAGGTAAAAACTCTGAACTTTTAACCCAAAAAGGTAAAAAAAAAAAACTGTAGACAAGACAAAAACTTTAGCTGGAAGGTTCTCCCGATCGCTTCTTCCTTTTTTTCTCTCCATTATTTTCATTTTCCAGGTTCCATGCCCTCCTTTTATTTCGCATATATCACTTAACTATATTAATACTTTATTTATAGTTACCCTTAATTTTTCGACGGACTCCAACAACAACATTTTTGAGGGGGATAATTACTAATTAGAGTAAGGACGTCATCTGACCATAACAAGTACATACAAATCGATAGTATGATATAGTTTTCGGCTACAAAAACAATATTCCACGAATATTCCAAAATTTTGAAAAGACTTTATTTCTCTAATAATAACATTATTGCTCAAGTGCTTAACCCATACACTTATCAATCAATCTTTTAATTATTTATTTTGGTCGGTTAAAAGAAGTGTTTACGTGGTTAGAAGAACTAACATAAATTTGGTTTACGAAAAGGAATTTTTTTTCCATCGAATTGCTGCTGATTTGTCTTACCGGTTTTGCCCCTTAAAAAGTCTCAAATCCCAAAGGTGATAAATGGTCAAGCCTCCTCCACGCTTTTCCTCTCTTTGATTGCCACGTGTCTATGACCGCTCTCTTCTGAGTTTGTCAGCATCTGTATGCCACGCGGCGGCCAGCTTCCCGACGTTAACTTCGCCGGCAATGTATAACACATGTCGTTTCACTAGTGGATCATCACCTCGGGCAAAAAAATCTTTGCGTGACGAACTTATTTGATGGACTTGTTAATTTCGTTTTTTGAGTACAATCCCCCTCTTTTTATTCAGCGTTGTTTTTTTTAATTGGTGGGTCCAGCGGATTAATGGAACTAACGTATTGTATTGGTGAATGAATGTGTCTGTTTCATTAAATTCATGTAAAGAAGTCACAGTTTTTTTTATCGGGTTCACGTGGTCAAACTGCGTGACTCGTGACGGCTCGTTATCCCCCGGCTTGAGTTTTGAATAGTCAGCTTGCTACAAAATTATTAGAAAGAATAATAATTCACGTTCATTCTGTAAATGCCAAAAGCAATTAATACCGACTTGTTGTTGATAACTACAAAGTCACAAAATACAACCAAAAAGAGATTCAAATTATATATTATTTTGAAACGTTATTTACAAATGATATGTTTTCTTTTGAGAAAATAAAGATATACAACGTTTAAGATTTGCATTTTTTCTATATATATGATTATAAAAAAATAAACAAAAAGTCTATACACACAATTTTCTTTACATATATAATCAGCAATAAGGGCATATTTGATATCTTGAAAATTTTATTATGATCAAGTAGTTTATAAAATACAAATGTGCTTTCAATTCTTTTGTAAATAAAACTTCCTATAAATAATTCCATGGACAACTTCTTATTATTTTGTGAGTTATGAATACTTGGTACTTTTGGTACGTCGACCATCAAAACAGAGCAAACAAATAACCAAAAGGTAGTCATAGTAGGTAAAAAAAAAACGTAATTGTAACAATTAGGTTTGAAAAGGGGGAATAATTATTGAAAGCATGTTAACTGTAACAAAAAAAAATTAGTTGAAGTTAACTTCTCAAGGTTTAAAACAAAAAAGGCAGAAAATGTTTAGATAGAATGAAATTATATAAATTAGTACGAAAAATAATATAACATGCACATGCACGTCTCTGTATATAATTATAAAACAATCAGAAGAAGAAGAAAAAAAGAAAAGAGGAAATCGTAGGCTCGCAATCAGGAGATCTTGTGTATATATATATATTCTTATTTTTTTGTTTGGATCAATTTTTTTTGCTATGAAAAAAAATGAAAATAAAGTGGTCCTGGAAAAATAAAATAAAAACACAGAAAGAAATAGATGCTATTCCCGGAGACTGTGAGTACAGTGGAGGTCCATGCCATCTCGTAACACTCGACGACAACTTGGCATTGGCTTCACTAGCTGTTATACACATATATACATGTCTGTATAACTTTTCTTAATCTAAATTGGAATATCATAAACAACGAGACGCATTTTTTAACATTATAACAAAAAAAAAAGAAACTAGATGCATTGTGTGAAAGTGAAAGGGGTATTGGCTGCTTCCACAGTTACCACGATAATGGAGCTGACTCGGGTGAGTGAAGCCGAGCCAAGCTACCAAGCGGTAGTTTTTTTCTAGTAAAAGTTTTATTGACTGTTCCGGTTGAGTGTTGACTTGCCCGTACCAAAATCAATGTTGTAACTGAAAGTGAATTAAAGGTTTAAAGAGTCCATCTAAGTTTATACAGTACACAAGTTGTTCGGCCTACACGCAGAACTAGATGAACTCTTCTGGACAATATCATATAGTATAAATAAGAAGCATATATATATTATATATATCATATAAATAAAAATTTAAATGTACTTACATCAAATAATTATACTTTGTTAAACACCAATTTTAAATCTAAACTCAACTATATAAAAGGAGAATAAATAAAAAATTTATAAGGTAAAAGTTATAAAATACAGTAACTTTGAAATCAAAAGTGGCTAAAAAGAGGAAATAAATCAAACTAAAAAGCTGGGGTTTAACATTTTAACCAAGTGTGTTACCTAAAAAATGAAAAATAGTTGTCTTAATTAAAGTAATTAGAAATACTTTGAAATTAAAAGTGCCAAAAAGAGAAAGAAATCCAACAAAAAAAAACTGGGGTTGAGCATTTTAACTAGTTTTTCACCTAAAATCTGAAATAAATGTGTGTTTTACTTTTAATTAAAGTAATTTGGGTGTTTTTTTTTTTTTTAACTTTTAAGGAATCCCTCCTATAGTGAAACACGTACACTAATTCACTAATATAAATGAATTTTATGGTGAGATTCTCTTTTCCCCCTTCCCCCCGCGGTTCTCTTCTTCTCCTTTTGCAATCGTTAAAACTTTCTGACAAATTTAATATTTCTGCTTATCAGTAATGGCGTAGCGAAATCTCTCGCTACCTCTTTCTCTTTGGTGTTTTTTGCCTTGTACCCCTCGAAAAATACCGCCAGATCTTGCTTGAACGAACTTCTCCGACTCTATTCTTCTTTCAATTCCTTGCGAGTTCTAAATCTGGTTCGGATTTCGTGAATCTTCGAGACAACTGTTGGTGTTTGGTTTAATTTCTCCCCCAAAAAACTCGTCGAGAAAACCTGTGTTTGGAAGTGTACCATTTTGGATTCGCTGTGAATTTTAGTGGCGTGAAGCTTAAATTAAGGTGATACGACTTGGTTCTTCTCGATGATCTTGGTCGTCTTTGTTCATATACTTTTAGCTCACTAGATTTTCTAACTAATATTTTATTAGGGAGTGTATCTCTCTGTTCGTGTAGGGATGGTATCTATTCTTTATTGTTCGATAGTTATTGCGCATAGTCTCATGGAATTTATTTTCCTGTTGCTTTTTGTAAGGCTAGATTTCTCAAGGAGGATCTTCGATTGTCTAAAAAAATCAGCTTAATGTTAGGAACTCGTGCTAGATCTGTTTGGTTTCTTAGATTCGTGTGAACTTAACGATTTTCCTATTTGAGAACATCATGCTTCGTCGCACATGATTTGTCTTCTAGAAATGGTTAAATTTTGTGGAGTTAGGTTCACGGTGACTGCAGATCGTTTGGATTACTCGCGATTTTCTGTCTGAATAGTAAAGTTACGTTTTTTATGATGATGTTGAACTATTTTTGTTTTGTGTGCCCTTATAACTTATAGTTATGAACCTATAATTAGGTTTTGGCTGTGGGTAAACTGTATGAATTATTTTATTATTAACTTAGATTATGCAGCGTGCGTGTGCGCCCGATTGGCATCTGCATTTCTATTAAACAATGTTAAAAGACTTCACTTTTCATGCTTCTTTATCATTAGCAGTGTCAAAGATTCTCTCTTTCTTTAATCATTCTTTTCTTACATGCTGAAATTAACTAACATTTTATGTAAATCCAGGTTTTTAAATGGTCAAACATCAGAAACATGCGTGCACAGTTGTTGTTGTGAACGTTGTTAAGGAGAGTAGTTGTTATTGAAGGATGCGTGGTTTTTAATATTCAGCTCTAATGAAGAACGCACAGGTTCGTCCGTAACAAAGTCTACCAGCTTTTTTCCTTTTGTTTTATATAATGTTGCTTTAGTGTATATTCTCTGTTGAATACTGAGTAATTTTGAAGCTTTCTCTACTTTTGAGATGTTTCCCAACTTATAAGGATTAGGTCAATACTTACATAGGAAGTTGGAACCATTATATATATTTCATTTTAACAATGCTTGATCCTTTCCTTGTGATTGGTATGCTTGACTGTAAAGAAAGTTCTAGCTACTTCATCATTGGTATACATGCTTGGATTTACCAAGTAGTGAAAATAAGAGAAAGGTTTTATTGGATTACAGAGTACACAGGAGTTGCAGTCTTCTACCCAAGTTTCACATGAGTCCCAAGGTGATCAGAAAAATATTCAACCAATAGAAGCTCCTATACAAGATTCTGCTTCTGTCTCTGCCTCAAGTAATGACGGTAGGAAAGTTTCAAGGCAAGATATTGAACTTGTAAGTAAACTTTGCCACCTTCCCCTTATATATACACTTGTGCGTGTTTGTTCATGTAAGTTTTTATCATTTGATCAAAAATTCTTTTGATTGATGTAGGTCCAAAATTTGATAGAAAGATGTCTTCAGCTGTACATGAACAGAGACGAGGTCGTGAAGACCCTCTTGACCCGTGCAAGAATTGACCCTGGATTTACAACCTTAGGTATGGTCTTGACGTTTCTTTGATGTCTCTTTTTGATATTCAGTAAGTATTATGAAAGTAACAATGTGTAGCAATATGCCCATTTCCTGAAAAACTTTCTTGTGAATTTAGTATGGCAGAAACTGGAAGAAGAAAACGCAGACTTTTTCAGAGCATATTATATCAGACTGAAACTGAAGAGGCAAATAGTTGTATTCAATCATTTGCTTGAGCACCAGTATCACCTCATGAAGTATCCTGTACTTCCAAAAGTTCCTCTGCTCCCGATGCAGAACGGAATTCATCCAATGGCACCTGGTAAGTTTGACTCCTTATATCTTATTATTTCGCTCAAATAGGAAGTTGTAGGTAATTGACATCTACTCTATATATGCCCAACAAGAGAGAGGAGACCCTACAATAAATTACCATATACAATTACCAAGTAGTTGGTTCAGTTTGCAAAGCTTTATATATGTGGTAACCCTATTATTTAACACTAGAAGTTTGCAGAGCAGTTAACAACATGCCCATGGGATACCCAGTACTACAGCATCCTCAAATGCATGCTCCAGGTCATCATCCCCATCTTGATCCAATGGGTTGTGGAATGTCAAGCTGTCAGGTGGTTAATGGAGTCCCTGCACCTGCGAATTACCAACCAATGAGGATGAACTCAGGGAATAATGAGTAAGTTCTAAGTTTTTTTTTTGTTTTTGTTATGGTGCTTCAGACTTGACTAGTGTTTTTCTGATTCCTTTATTTGTTGTTTTTGATGTAGTATGGTAATAGATACAACCGCGGCTGATCCAACTCCAATGATTCCACCAAGCAGTGGTATGTCATCAATGTCGGAGATGCCAGTGAGTCCAACTTCTGTGGCGTCAAGCGGACACTTCCCTTTTGCTGCTTCAGACATGTCAGGCATGGGAATGGACACGTCAGCTCTTGATTCTGCCTTCACATCCGATGTAGCGACTTCAGTCGGGTTACAGCTTGGACCAGATGGAGGAGCCGGCAATTCCAGAGACAATCTCAGGCCATTTGATCAGATTCCATGGAACTTTAGCCTCTCTGATCTCACTGCAGATTTGTCGAATCTGGGCGGTAAGTTCTCTTTATCCATAGCGATTGCGAGTTTAGGTCGAAAGCTTACACACAATGCATTATTAGCATATTTAAGTTTAGTTTCTGATAAAAGTGTGATCTTTGTAAATTTACAGATTTAGGGGCCTTAGGAAACTATCCCGGTTCTCCATTTCTTCCATCTGATTCAGAGATTTTGCTCGACTCTCCGGAACAAGAGGACATAGGTAAACATCAAATCTCAATATATGCTTGTTTCACTCTCCATGTCAAAGGATCATCATTCTTGTAAGAACGGTTTGAACATGAAAAGTTTCAAACATGTTCTGTGATCATGTAGTCACTACTAACCAAACTTGTTCGTTTCTCGTATCATGTAGATGAGTTCTTTGTGGATTCGGTCCCAGGGCCTCCGTGTTCTCAGTCAGATGAAGACAAGTCTTAATTCCCATAATCTCAAGTCTTAATCAAGCCATGATATTTTGATCACTAGCAAGCAAGGTGTTACTGGTCTATCGTAGAAAACCTCAAAATGGATTAGAGAAGGTTTCATGATCTCTTTCCTCTTTTAAGGCTAATAAATTAGACTTAGATTAATTGCTTAGTGGTCAGTTTTAAGCTGTATTTGCACCTTTACTTTGGGAATATGTAAGCAAGCATGTAGAGACCATATCATTGTTTAATGTCTCAAATAACCTATTTTCTTGGTGGATAGTTCTATGATTTTTCGGAAGGTGTATTATGCATGGGATTAGGTTTTTCTTTTTATAGTACTTTTGTTTTTCTTTAATCTATAAATAATTGCAAATCTGTAGATTATTGATTTCTTTTTTTTTACGCTTTAAAGAATAATTGATCATTTCTGTGGAAGAGAAAATGACGTACCCCAAAAAAGTTTTGAAAGTCTCCCTCAAGACTAAAACACTAAACTCCAAACCAGAATTTTTAAAAAATTGTGATGCATGTAATAGAAAAATCGTCGATATTTATTACATAGGTAGACTAATCAACATTTGCGGATTCAGAAATTCAGATGAAAGTGTTGGTAAAATCATACCCACGACCAAGACTGTAAATGCATCTTCTGATCTTCAAAAAGGTCCTAAAAACCAGAGAGTACTACTAGTCATCATGACTCATGAGTGTGTGTTGTACATCCAAACGTAATTACTATGTAAATAATGAACATACTATATATATTATCATGGTATCTACGACTATACTTAGATAACCAAAGTACTGAAGTAGCTCTCAAAGTAGGAATACCTTTTTCTTGTTCATATAAATATATTTCGTCTCAAGAAAAACCAAAGTTTGGAATTGTAATTTTTTTGGGTTGACTGACTCAGTCTCCGTCAAAAGTCAGCTCATCGTCCCTTCCTGTCTCGTTCCTTCTTCAACAATGTATAACTGCATCAATTCAAAGTAGGTACTATCACCACCTCAACTAAATTAGAACATCATTATCCTCGATCCTTTCTCTTATCTTCATTCCATTTCAGGAAATAAGTAATCTTCCTTCCTTTTTAATATTTCTGTCGGCGAATCTTTAAGCTCCATTTTTTCACCAGAAAAAAAGATTCTCCAAGAACCACAAGAGGGAAAACAAACTTTTTTTCTTTCACTTGAATACTATAGATCCTTCCTCTCGAATCGAGGTTTGTTTCTATCGTGGAGCTTCTTTTCTTTTGTTTTTCGAATTTCATTTTTTTGTACATCACTCTGTTTCGTCAAATTACTCTGTTTGTCAAATTACTCTTTTTAGGTAGAGAGTGAGTTTCAAACGTGGAAAAAACCATAGTAAGGTCGAGTCTTTTATTTTTATTTTTTCCCAGGTTCGAGAATCTGTGGAAGAAAACAAGCAGAGATGATTAACTCCCAAAGAAACAAATTCGTAAGGTTTGTATTCATTCTTCCTTGGATTTGTTAATCACTTTGATTAGGTGTTTTTTTATTATGTAGTGATATTGATTTCTAAATATTCCGAGGCAGGTTTACCGAAAATGAAGATTCATGGACAAAAACTACTAGACCATCAGTGACTTCAGATATGAAAACCGTTAGACGAAGCTTCGAGAAGGGGTCAGAGAAAATCAGAACCTTTAAGCAGCCATTAAAGTTTCCTCCTCCGAAGAAGAAGGAAAATAAGAGCAAGATACTGAGAGTGATGAATCCCAATGACTCCTATCTTCAAAGCTGGAACAAGATTTTCTTGCTCCTATGTGCTGTAGCTTTAGCATTTGATCCTCTGTTTTTCTATATCCCCGTGGTGAAACCCGAGAGGTTCTGTCTTACTCTAGACAGGAAACTCGAGGCAATAGCTTGCGTTTTCCGCAGTTTCATCGACGCTTTCTATGTGGTTCACATGTTGTTTCAGTTTCGTACCGGTTTCATCGCTCCTTCTTCTCGTGGTTTCGGGAGGGGAGAGCTAGTTGAGAAACCTAAAGCAATCGCTATAAGATACCTCTTCTCATATTTTATAATCGATGTTCTTTCGATTCTCCCTATTCCGCAGGTAAAAATTCATTTATTAAATCTGTTTTTTTTCAAGATCTTGGTTAGATATCTAAAAAACATTATTAATTTTTGTTTGCAATCACAGGTAGTTGTTCTAGCTATTGTTCCAAGGATGCAACGACCTGCGTCGCTGGTAACAAAAGAGCTATTGAAATGGGTAATATTTTGTCAGTATGTTCCGAGGATAGCAAGGATCTATCCGCTTTTCAAAGAAGTAACAAGAACTTCTGGTCTGGTAACTGAAACTGCTTGGGCTGGAGCTGCTTTGAACCTATTCCTATACATGTTAGCTAGCCATGTAAGAAGAAGATCCCTTTTCGAATCTTTTTACTCATTTTCGAACCGAAAATAATGGTTTGAAAATTGTGAAACTGGACAGGTCTTTGGGTCTTTTTGGTACTTGATTTCGATAGAAAGGAAAGATAGGTGTTGGCGGGAAACGTGTGCTAACATAACCGGATGCATTCATGCGAACTTATACTGTTCGCCAACCGGGGTGGACAATAGGGTTTTCTTAAAGGGTTCTTGCCCGTTGATCGATCCAGAGGAAATCACAAACTCGACGGTTTTCAACTTTGGTATATTCGCTGATGCATTGCAGTCTGGAGTTGTGGAGTCGAGAGATTTCCCCAAGAAGTTTTTCTATTGCTTCTGGTGGGGTCTCCGTAATCTTAGGTTTGTGAACATCTAAACTCTCAGCCACGATTCTTCTCTGGTTTAGTCCCGAGATTAAGTGCATTATGGAACATTTTATGTATAGTGCTTTGGGCCAAAACCTGAAGACGAGTGCCTTTGAAGGAGAGATCATCTTTGCGATTGTCATGTGTATCTCTGGACTAGTCTTGTTTGCTCTTCTCATAGGAAACATGCAGGTAATTAGGCTCTTCTTCTTTGAGCTCAAAGCTCTTAAACCCACATTCTTGGGGAAAGAAAAAAACTGATCCTATTTGTTTGGTTATTTTGTAGAAATATTTGCAATCAACTACGGTAAGAGTTGAGGAAATGAGAGTTAAAAGGAGAGATGCAGAGCAATGGATGTCTCACCGTATGTTGCCAGACGATCTGAGAAAACGTATCCGTAAATACGAACAATATAAATGGCAAGAAACACGAGGTGTTGAGGAAGAAGCTCTTCTCTCTAGTCTTCCTAAAGATCTCAGAAAAGACATTAAACGCCACCTTTGTCTGAATTTGCTTAAAAAGGTAAAGCTTTTACATTTATTTCTCAATTTAATTTCAAAATGTCAAGTCATCTGTTTCAAACTTGGACTCGGTAAAAAAAATGTTAAGTCATCTGTTTCAAACTCAACCATCTTCTCTGTTTCAGGTGCCTTGGTTTAAAGCCATGGATGATCGGTTACTAGACGCACTATGTGCTCGTTTGCAAACTGTTCTTTACACAGAGAACAGTTACATTGTGCGTGAGGGTGAACCAGTGGAAGATATGTTGTTTATAATGAGAGGAAATCTAATTAGCGCAACGACTTATGGTGGCAAAAGTGGATTCTTCAATTCTGTTAGCTTAGGTGCTGGTGATTTCTGTGGAGATCATCTTCTCACTTGGGCACTAGATCCTCACACTTCTCACTTCCCTATCTCTAGTCGAACCGTTCAAGCTCTGACAGAAGTCGAAGGCTTTATTCTCTCAGCTGATGATCTCAAGTTTGTCTCTACTCAGTATCGTCGCCTCCATAGCAAGCAACTCCGACACATGTTCAGGCAAGACTCTCAAATGAACATAACAGATTGGAGATAACTTGTTGAATAATATATTTACTTTCTTGACTATGGACCATCAAAATCCAAATTAAAAAGAAGTGAAATCCGTGGGTTTTACTTTAACGTAATGACACTAAATATCTATGACCCGTGTCTCAAGTTACCTTCGGTGTAAGTAACTTTTTTTTTCTATTCCGCAATGATTTTTGTGTTTTCCAGGTTTTATTCGGTGCAATGGCAGACATGGGCAGCATGTTTTATACAAGCAGCATGGAAGAGACATTGTAGAAGGAAGCTCTCAAGGGCTTTACGTGAAGAAGAAGGCAAACTACAAAACACTCTTCAGAACGATGATTCAGGAGGCAATAAACTTAACTTAGGTGCTGCGATTTATGCGTCTAGGTTTGCTTCTCATGCTCTGAAGAATCTAAGGGTGAATGCAGCAGCACGGAACTCTAGGTTTCCTCATATGTTATCTTTGTTGCCTCAGAAACCAGCCGATCCTGAGTTTCCTATGGATGATACCTAATTGTGTTTACGGATAGAATAAGGAATGTGTACAGTTGAAGCCAATCAATCTGTGTGATGTGATTGTTTGTGATGTCAATTAATTATGTAATCAGATGAGTTCTGTATGCGAAACTCTTGTTAAGATATATTTGAGCTAATGTTAACCTTAAGGAAATAGGAGACCATGATACTTTACTACTTAAAGAATATCACTAAATTTTAACGAGGTAAAGTCTCTCATGTGCATCAAAGATTTCTGTTATGTTTTGTCAATGTAAACTATCCCCAATCTTTGTCAAAATATCTGGAGGAGTCGATATCCAAACGAGTTCATGGTGTTTTTCAGAGGTTTTAGCATCAAAAACCAAATATATGGTTTCACTAAGTTCAGTCCACATTTTTGGTTTATTGCTAAATTGAGTATTATGTTGTTTCGTCAAGCGCTCAGAACTCGGGTCAATTGTACCAACTTGTTGTTTATATTCTGCCGTTGATATTTTTGGAATTCATATTTAGTTGTAAAAACTTTTTGGAATTCATATTTAGATATACTAAAGCAGTTTTATTGTTTTAGTTCTCTTTTCATGTGTTATCAGTGCCCAATTCGGAAATTCTTACTCCTTTTGCGGAAACTCTTGAGAATAGAACAAGTATGAGTCAACGCTGCCCTTCAAAGGTTAGTGTTCTCACTTCTCCCCATTGAGTGAGTTTTCTGCTTCTATAAAAGAGAAGTTTGTTTTAATTTTAGTGGAGACGTTTATCGAGTTATCAAAGATAATAAAGGATCCTTGGAAGCAAATCCCTTACGTCGAGCTACCTCTCTACATAGAGAGCTTGGTCGATCTGGAGACTCACATATTCGAAGTTAAAGCGCTGATCGAGAAGGTGCTAGAGCAGAAACAAAAAGGTTCCGAGAAAGAGATGACTATACAAGGTAGCCCTAAGCTGACATTGGATGGTAAGAGAAAGGAAAGATCTGATTGTGAAAATGTCAAATCAAGAAAAAAGAGGAAGCTCACTCACGATGAAACACTAGCTGAGTATCCTAAATTATAAAATTGAAAACAAGATTGGGATTATGTTAAATTAACCATGTGTTTTCTATACTATTTTATGTTTGCTTGGCTCTTACCGATTTTGAATGTTGCAATTGGTAGGATTAATCATTTCAGGTGGTAGAATTGTACGACAAATGCACATGTGGTTATTAGTGCCACAATTGTTGAAGTTAAAAAAACTCAAATCAAGAACTAGATATAAAGCAAAAGTTCGAGCTTTAGGACACGAGTGCAACTTGGCGATATTAATCACTTATGGGAAGACCTGGAGCCCTTGGAGCTCATAGGATCATTGCCTCATCTTTCTTAGGCAGTGACCATTGTTGGATATCCTTTGTGTATGTCTGTTAATTTGTTTTGTTTTTTTTACCATCGTATATTGATTTTGATATATCTGTGTTCCATATAAAAACTTTTTTGTTTTACAATTTTAGGTGGTGAGTGTATATGTCTCACTAGTGGTATTATATCACGAATTGATACCACTAGATCCAGTCACAACAGAAGCAATTGTGTACTTTCAAGGCTTCAAGTAGATACAGCGATAAACGCAGGAAACAGTGGCGGCCCTGTATTTGTGGGAAACAAGGTTATAGGAGTAGCTTTTTAGGGTTGTGACCAGGGAGATAATATTGGGTAAAACTTCTTTATATTTCGTATATATATATGTTACCATAATTATCCTAATTTTGTGCTGATTTTGAGTGTAATAATAAATCATAATTACTTAATTTGCGTGTTTCATATATGTTATTCCATCGCGAATTGTGAAACACTTCTTAGCGAGTATTAAGGGAGGAAAACGACTGGGTTTTTGCTCCCTAAAGATTTCTACACAGGCGACTTGCAGTTTTATTTGAGAAGACTTTGGATACATTTGGATGGCTTCATATATAGCTTTGAAGAAACCAATGAAAAAGTCTCTCTCAAAGTTTTGAGAAATGAAAAAGTCTTTTGAGAAGCTCTGGGACGAGTTCTTCAAGGTAACACACACCTCGACGTTAGTCCAAATTTTAGTTACATTTCACTGATTCATTGCGGTTTTTTTTTGGTGCTGTGAAGGGTCATGAAGGGAAGTTCTCGATTTACATCCACCCGTCAAAGGAACGACCAGTTCATATCAGCCGTCACTTTTCTGATCGGGAAATCCTTAGCGATGAGGTCACTTGGGGAAGGATTTCTATGGTTGATGCCGAGAAGCGGTTACTGGTTAATGCTCTTGAAGATCCTGACAACCAACACTTTGTTCTTCTTTCAGAGAGGTAGTGATTTCAATCTTGCTCAAGTTGAGTTTGATCTCTCCAACATTAATGTTCACTGACACAAGCTATTATCACCCTGTTTCTCAAGTTTTGTGGATCCTGGTCCACATGGACCGGTAGACACGTGGAACACATGTTACCCGAAATTGCCAAGGAAGATTTTAGAAAGGGTGCTCAGGTTTTAATCTCTAAGAGCCTGTCTTAATCAGCAAGGTTCCGCGAGTATTGTGGAGTAAGTTTTGTCCTGCAGCTGAATTTCTTTGGTTTTTCATTGCATATCGTATCTTTTTGGTCCCGGATCTTTTGATAGATAACTCGATAAAAGTTTTCAGTTCTCTTCGTTCTGCCTTCTGATTTCCACATAAATTTTCCTGTAATATTCAGCTCGGGATAGAGGCCGACAAGAACTGTATTGCAGATGAACATTACTTGCCAACATTCTTCAGTGTGAGGATATTCTTCTTCACATCCCATCGTTTGCTATCTATCTTTCAAGCCTTCTTGACGCTGAAACATGTGGTTTATTTGCTGGTTCTTCTTTCAGATGATTGATCCCATGGGGATCTCGAACTGGTCGGTGACGTATGTTGATTGGTCTGAACGAAGGTGGCATCCAAAGACTTACGGAGCACATGATGTTTCATTAGTGTTCATGAAAAATGTCACGGTGTGTGTTTGAAACGCAATCTCTTGAAAATTGTCACAACCATCATCTTATTGTACTTATATATTTTCTCGCTTGTGCAGTCTGAGGACATGAGTGTACACGTCACAAGCATTGACGGAATGCTGAATGCTCTTGTTGTCGAGTATTACGACATTCTCATGAAGTAAGTTCATCGCCTTTAATGCATAGCTCTTGCGGGAATCAGTATAGGTCGTTTCTTGTAACAATATTTGGAGCTGTTTATGTTGACCATCAACCAACAAATATGTTTACTTCATTTAGAACATCTTGTCACAGACACAATGTGAAGATTATTACATGATTGATGATCCTTTTGGTTTGTGTTAGAAATGTGTTTTTATCTTAAAAACTCCATTAAAGGTTTTACCAATGGACACCAACAAAAATAAAATCTATTAGGAAAGTTTTTAAAATAGAGTGATGGTAAATTTATATTAAAAAATTGCTAAGAAACCCAATTGGGGTTTTACTAATGGAGATGGTCTTAGAGAGGGAGAGGCTAAATCTTTGTTGTATTTGTCATCTTTTTTTGGTGATTGTTATTAAATTGCGTAGATTTTGCTGTACCTGAATGGTGGGAAAAATACAATATACACAATCATATAAAACTCTATAGACATATAAATATGTATTTAAATATATGTGAAATCTGTTTAGACATATAAAACGAAAATATTGTTTGTAAACAGGCGGAATAAACGATGTAACACAGACTATATATAAATAAAAAGTAGCATTTGAATCAAAGATCTTAGAGAAGACAGATGCATGACAACACCCAAAAAGCAAAAAAAAAGTTGCATCATCACTTCTTATCTTTCTTATTCACCACGTCAAGAGAAATATATCTCATTAGACTTATCTCTCGCAAACGCGACTGCAACGCAACCGCAGGATCATCTGGTAAACCCAGGACGCGTCTCAACCTCACTATCTTATGGGATCTCAATACTATTTATAAGTGAAAAACGATTAATTAGATTTATCAAGAGAGTCATATATATATGTACGTTTATATTCTGTAATTTACAAGAGTTTTATCGACAAAAGACGGACACAATAATATTTTATTTGGTTACATGAACTGAGATTGACGTTTGTGTTGGTCGTAGCAGAGGAACATTTTATAGCCATGACGCTTATGTATTTATGGCAACATGCACCCTTGACGACGCTTGGTAGTTGGAGAAAAGGACGGTCCACTTAAAAACTCAAGAATTTGTATAAACAAAAAGTAATATAAGAGCAAGAAAACATATTAGAAGGATAGTTGTCAAAAAAAAAAAACATATTAAAAAGATAATAGAAAAAGAGTATGTTTATTTTGGTATATAGAATTTGTTTTGGAGGTCGGTTGATTTTGTGGTTATAGTATTTGGGATGTGGTTATTTTCAAAACAAAGAATGATATTATGAAAATAACTGAGAATGATCTATGGGTCTTAGGATACGATATAAACACTCTGAGAATAAATTGTTATGGATAAATAACTATTAAAAGTCACAGCTAATTTTATTTTATTTCCAACTTTGTAAATCATATATCAATATATTATATATATAAAAAAAGTTTGAAAACAATTTATGTTTTTTTTTTTTAAATTAATAAAAACACGATGATATTTTATCCACCAATTAACCTCAGATCCTCTCGTGCCTCCTCTCTGTCTCCTCATTTCATTCATAACTTAGAGACGGCGATGCTTGCCTTTCGTAACGCCGGAGGTTAGTCATACCCGTTGTCTCTTGTCAATATTATTCTCCGGTTTTAGATCTCTCTTTTTCACATCGGTTATCTGTGATTCATGGATCATACTGATTGATTTTGATAACTTAGGGTTTGTTTTCTCACTAAGTAGTATTATAGATTGTAAAGCAATATAATCACTCTTACGCGCTAGACTTGGCAAATCAAATAAAAGATTGATTTTGTGCTGTTGACCTTGAAATCGACGAATTTATGAACTCAATTAGTCTTTCTTGTGAGATTCTAAATCGTTTTTTTCTTATGTATTAATAGCCATGAGGAGGTTTGTGCAAGGGCGTCGTTTGCTTACATCGCTTGTCAGACATGACGGCCATCGTTACCGGCAACCTAAACCCAAAGCTGTTTGGCCTGACATCGTGGCGGGGGATCCGTTTGGTAGGCCCAGGCCTCGGCCCATAGTGATGGAGACGATTGAGCTTATGAAAAAACTCTCTCCACGTGAAAAGCTGAAATTTGGTTTTATATTCAGCGAGCTGCTGGATCTTCCAAAACCTCCCGAGGAGTCGCCCGAAGGAGAGTTTGCTGTGAAGCTGGTCAAGTTTGACCCTGAGAAGAGGTCGAATGTGCTTAGAGAAGTTGCATGGGTCAAATCCACCGTGAAAGTTATCAAAAAATTGAACGAGTTGGGTCTGAGACCATCGATGGATGTTCTGAAAAACGTTCCCTCCGTGATTAAACAAGGTGTCTCAAAGGAAGAAGCTAACCAAATCATTGCCAAGATTGAAGCTGCTGGTGGAGTCGCTGTTATGGAACTATTGGAGTGATTGACCGGCTTTATTGTTTTTCTAATTTGTGTGTGTGTTGATTTGACTTTTTTTTTTGTCTTGTGATTACAGTACGTATATAGTCGTAAGAGAACAAATTTATGACTCTAAACCCTCTCGTGGCTCATCACCTTCTCTCACTTTATTGTTTTTCTTTCTGTTTGTTGATGTCAGAAACGCGTAGTCGAGAGTCGGCATAACAACTTTTTTGTTTGTTAGTACATCTTATGTTCGCCGGGCTAATTAACCTGCTCTTTAACTATTACAGTGCTTTGGGCCAAAACCTAGTTACAAGCAACTCTGTAGGGGAGATCATTTTTGCTATCATCATCTGTGTCTCTAGTGTACTCTTGTTTGCTGTGCTCATTTGGAAACGTACAGGTAATGTTCACCTCACAAACTTTCTTTTCTTTATTTGTTTTGGTTTCAGGTTCTACTCAGTGCAATGGCGAACATGGGCAGCATGCTTCATACAGGCAGCAGCCAGCATGGAGGGAACACTGCGAAAAAAAAGCTTTGTAAAATCTTACGCGCCGAATGACAATATCAGCAAACACCACAACTCAGTTTTGGAGCAACTCTCTGTGTCCACAGCTTTGCGAAATCGATGGGAAAATACATCAGATTTTTTCCAGCTCTCCACATATGTTACCTCACAAACCAAGCCGATCGAGAGTTTTCAAAGGATGAAGCCTAGTTTATAGTTGAAGGAAGTGATCGACTCATCATTTTCCATTTACCCTAATGTCAATGATTGTGTAGGAAAGAAATTGCTAATACTTCAGCATGGCACTCGATTACATTATTATTTATATACCGTCAATGATTGTGTAGGAAAAAGTGTGTGTGGTAACTAAATTACTTCTGGCGTTTCTATATTTCGCCAACACCGTGCCCTTGCTTTGACTCCACTCGCAAGTAAACATCTTATGCTAGTGGAAGGTATTCAAGATTTAGAACGTGTAATGTCCAATCAACCAACTAATTAAGAACTTGAAAATATATCAAAAGTAAGTGTATTTTTAAGTAAAAATATGATAAAATTGATTTGTAAATAAACCGTTTGCCTCAATACTTGCTTAAAATCAATATAATGCCTAACCAACAATTTGAGGCAAATGGATATAATATTGAATGAATAGCTAATTAAGCATTCTCACAGTTTTAGGTTTCGAAAGGAAAAAAACAAAGAGAGTGGGTGTCTTCGATTTTAGGGTTTCCTGCCGACAACTATGGAGAAGAACTCAAACGATTCGACACGAGAGAAGGTAAACCTAATTCGTCTCCGACCCCCTTTTCTTCTATTCACTGGTTCGCTGACAAGAGAAGGGTGCTAATAGATTCTCTTTTTATGCGCAGATGGCTCGTAAGAGGAATGTAAAAGAAATCTACGAGACTGGTATATATTACTTAACTCTCTCATTGCACCTTTTTGGAATTTATATCTAGCTGTACAAACTTGTTGTTTATCTTCTGCCGTTGATGTTTTCGGAATTCATATTTAGTTGTAAAATCTTTTTGGAATTCATATTTAGATATATTAAAGCAGCTCTCATTGTTTTGGTGGTTCTCTGTTGATGTGTTATTAGTGCCTAATCCAGAAATTCCTATACTTTTTGCTAAAACTCTTGAGAAATGGAACAAGTATGAGTCAACACTTCCCTTCAAAAGCCAGCGTCCTCACTTCTTCCCATTGAGTGAGTATCCTGCTCCTTTAAAGGAGAAGCTTGCTCTAGCTTTAGTGGAGACTTTTATCGAGTTATCAGAGACAATAAAAGATTCCCAGATCCCTTACGTCGAACTGCCTCTCTACATGGAGAGCTTGGTTGATCTGGGCACTCACGGATTCGAAGTTAAAGCCTTGATCGACAAAGTGTCAAAGCATAAACAAAAAGGTTCCGAGGAAGAGAAGTCGGTTTATTCTGATTCTGATCTGAGAAGATCATCAGGTGACGATGAAACACCAGCTGAGACATTGCGTGCAAAGGTTGAGAAGGTAAAGCTCTATCTAGAGAGACTCGGAGAAAAGATTTCCGCGCGAGAGGAGCGTGTCTCTCAACTGCAACAGGAGCTTGAGGATGAGACCATTGACTTAGCTTATCTGAAGCGGAGGGAGGTCATAAAGAGAGAGTATATAGCAAGATTAAGCAAAATGCTGGAAACCAAGAAGCCACTTTGATCGTGAGGTGTTAACGATGGTTTTATATTCTAAGCCATGTTTTGTCAATGGAGAACTATGATGTGCTTTCAGTGATGTTTTGTTTGGCATTTTTATTTATTTATGGTTTAAACTTTCAGTTAATGCAAAAATAACAAACATAATCGGGTTGTTAAGACAAAATCAGCAAACACTACAACTCAGTTTGGGAGCAACTCTCTGTGTGTCGAGATTTACGATGGGAAAATACATCAGATTTTTACCGATCTCCACCTCTTGTACCTCACAAACCAGCCGATCCAGAGTTTTCAAAGGATGAAGCCTAGTTTATAGTTGAAGGAAGTGAAGACTCATCATTTTTCATTTACCCTAATGTCAGTGATTGTGTAAAGAAAGATATGTACGGGGTGATCACCATGGCACTCAATTACATTATTATTTATACGGTCGATGCTTCAGATAAGACACAGAACACTCAAAAATCACTTATTGTGTTTCTTATTCACCACGTTAAGAGAAATATCTCATTAGACTTATAACTCTGTCAAATGATTGGACATGAGTGAGCTCACACAATTTAGCTATGTGGTCGTGTGTGATTTTAGTAAGAAAAAATTGCGAACAATCTTGGAAATGTGAATACATTGTGTTGGTACAGACAAGAATCATGCATGGAAAACTAGATAGATTGATGTTTCTAAGTCAAGTCTGCTCTAAGAGATGGTTCAAAATCGGAAAATAGCTATACCATAAATTGTACATGAAACAGAGTATTCAAGTAGCGTTGATTCCAAGGCAAAGGCAGAGACGCCAAGGGATCAAAAGAAGATTCACTTCTTGTCTTTCTTCTTCACCACGTCAATAAATTCTCTCATTAGACTTGTCACTCTCGCCGTGATCCTTTGCTGCTCAGAGGCCGTTACTGGAACATCTGGCCACCCCAGTGACCTCCTCAACTTTACTATCTGCTTGGCTCCCAACACTATTTGAGTGAAAAAAAGAGAGAGTTAAGTGTTTTAGAATGAACAAAGAGAGAGAGAGAGAGAGCTATGCTATTTATTATTCATGACACTCAATTGAGTCTATAAAGCCCACTAATCAGCTAGGTACATAAGCCCATTTAGGACAAACATTGGTTCCCCATTTATTAATTTTTTAATATTCTCGGGTAAATAAAGATGAAGCAGTTAAAGCATGGAAAAAGTAATGAACTTCATCAGATTTCAACTGCAGCAGCACACGAAAAACTAAAAGAAATGATTTTCACAAATGTACGTACGTAACTCTACGTACCCTCAACTGGGCCTCAATAGCCCAATATTCTACACTGTGAAGCCTTTTAGTGTTAGATAGATGAAACGTGCTGTTGACACATGAAACGGTGCGTTTTGGGTTGCCATGGCCGTCAGGTGGAGAAACGCAGAGCTTTGATCTCTCTCTCAGGTCTTAGCCCTAAGACTTGGAGTCGACTGTGGCTGTCTCTTATACACATCTAGATGTGTATAAGAGACAGGCTTTCAGTCAGGTAGTATTTCAGTTTCCTGCGTTTTCTGTGTGATTTCTCGAGAAAATGCTGTGTTTTTCTTTCGAATGCTCTATTTGTAGTTGTTGCTCTCTCAATACATTGTTGTTAAGTGAGAACTCCATTTTAGCAGGATCTTCGTAATGGCTTGCTTGCGTGTCATATCGAAGAGAGTGAATCTCTTACAGAGACGAGTTTATCCCTCGAGTGGTCATCTAATTGGCGATGATAAAGATGAAACTAAATCGGCTTCTCCGAATTCGGATACAACAATGATTCGTAAAGTCTTTGCACATAATGGGACTAACAAGCGTAGCTCTATGCAATACCAGTCGTCATTTGCTGGGCCATTGGGTCTGGGATTGTCTTCGTGTCGGTATATGAGTAGTTCTTCTACACCTCCGGAATGGTCTGATAAAGTTGATGGCATCGACTTTGTGGCAACGGAAGTTGTTCCCGATCAAATCATCGAGGCTGTGACGACAAGCCAAGCTGTTCCTGCTGTAAACGAGGTTGCTATTGCAGCTGCAGACTCTGCCTTCCCTGTTGCTGCTCTGCAGCATTTGATTGATGGTGTTCATTCGTTTACTGGCCTGAACTGGTATATACACAGTTTCTTTAAGCTCATCTTACTCGGTTTCTGTTTCGTATGTATCCGTGGTAATTGGTTTTTCATCTCTCTTTTTTTTTTTTGCAGGTGGGCTTCAATAGCTTTGACAACTGTGATCATTCGTGGAGTTACAGTTCCTATTCTTTTGAATCAACTAAAGGCTACTTACAAACTCAATGTAGGTTTTTGTTCTCCGAGTGTATATTTCATACATTAGGGTATGCTTCTTGTCCACTTTGTGATTTATCTATCATGTTTCTTGCAGCTTCTGAGGCCTCAACTTGAGGAGTTAAGACAAGAGATGAGCACTAAGGTACAAGTTATTCCTGCTCCTTTTCTTACTTGTTCTTTGAGTGCTTGTGACCGTTTGTGAGTTTTTCATTGGTCAAGGCCATGAGTAAAGTCGCAGATAATCTTGATTGAGTAGCTTTCTCGAGTTTTCTGTTTGGTTAGGAACTTTTTGATGCAGTTCCACCTAGCTTTTCTAATTACCACTTGTTTTGACCTCTATTCTGATATTGACTAGGTTTCTATAGTGTCGTGGTTATGACTTTTTCCCTCTATTTTTAGGCTTCGGATCCTGAAGCCATGGCAGAAGGCCAAAGACGGATGCAATTATTGTTTAAACAGTAAGTCCAATTTTATTGTTTCTTAAACGTACTACTAGCTCCTCGTTTTGCTGATGATATGCATCTATTGTTTTCTGGATTGGCTTAGGCATGGAGTAACTCCTTTTACTCCCCTCAAAGGACTTATTATTCAAGGTCCCATCTTCATCAGCTTTTTCTTTGCGGTAAGACATTTATATATGTAGTTTGATTTCTTACAGTTGACCATGATCACTATTTTCTATGTGTACTGTTAACTGATGCTTGTCTACAGATCAGGAATATGGCCGAGAAAGTCCCATCATTCAAAACCGGTGGAACTCTTTGGTTTACTGATCTCACCACTGCAGATACTACATATATCTTGCCACTTCTCACCGCAGTGACATTCTTGATTATGGTGGAGGTAGGAGCTTTGTTTATGCTTTCCTATTAAGTATTAACTTATTCAGTGTGAGATTTTTGGGTGCTGGTACTTTTTCAATTTGGTGAAAGTTTTTCGCTGGACTAATTTATCTGACGCAAGTCTTGTTTTGTTCTTTCTGTAGTCCAACATGCAAGAAGGTCTGGAAGGAAATCCAGTAGCTGGAACTATGAAGAAATTCTCAAGAATCGTTGCTTTTCTCTCTATTCCAGTTTTGATAGGCATTGAAAAGGTAAAGATTACGGTTCCTCTGTTGAGTCTTTGATGTTGATAAGCATTGAAAAGGTGAAAAGATAACGTTTCGCTTACCAAAAACGAATGATTGTTTCTGCAGGCATTGTTCTGTTACTGGCTCACTTCCAACCTGTTTACTCTTGGGTATGGATTAGGCAAGTCCCCTAAACGTTGCTCTCTCTTTCCACAGGGTCTTTTAATCGTGAGATTTGCAAATCCGAACGAGTTTTGATTTGACATTCTTTTGATTGCGTGTGTGTATGCAGCAATAAGACGTACTGATGTGAGGAAGCTCTTGAATCTCCCAGATGTTATCATCTCTTCTACTAAGCAGCCATCACCAGCTTCGCCTATGCCATTTTCCTTTTCGCAGCCAAAAGACCAAAGTGCTGTTCAAGAAAATCCTCCTCCTATGCCCTCCTCCGAGTCGTCATCTTCGAGTGTTCCAGATAGAAGAATCTCACGGAGCTCAGTTCTGAATCAGAGAATCAGAACTCTGGAGAGACAACTCAAGGACCAAAAGAAGAAGAAGTGAGAGATTCTTTATCTATGGTTGTTTTGCTTGAAACTAGCTGAGAGATACTGAAGAGGGATTTTAAGTATCCTTGGGAAATTAAGGTTTTGAAGTAATGGCATTTATAGGAAACATCTGGGTGCCTTATATAGACCAACTAACAGTGGATCATACAGTTTGATTGAGATAAATCGGGTTATTAATTGAAAAGCCATACAAGTATTGCGGCTTATCATAATAATTAGCTAAAGCACCGTACGTGTACGTTATCATTTTTAGTTGAACCTTTGTATTATTGAACGGAATCAAGCTATGTGACAACAAACAAGGTAGAAGATCGTGTATCCACACACCAATATGAAGGGAACTTTCAATTCATATGGTTCTATATACATTTTTTTATACCTTCAAAAATCATTTCTTTTTACACTTCTGTCTTACCAATGTTCTCTAACGATGTCGTCTTCTTCACTCGAACAGCCTGCAACTAAAGATGTAAGGATGATCGAAATTGATGTACTTTGTCCAATATGGCTGATACTTGCTGATCCCGAGCTCTGACCATGGTTTCATGTGTCCATTGAAATGTATAACAGCTGATTTCTCAATCTTCTTTGTGTTGATGCCTTTCTCATATCCCAATCCAAGTAAGTGCCATTTGCTTGCGATCGGTTGAGTCAGATTGTAGAAGGTTATGAGTCCAGGTGGCAATGTCCCAAGTTTCCACAGAGTCCGGTTTTCGTTCTGCAAAACCGACAACAAAACAGATCGATGTAAACACTTGGATGAATGATAAAGAATCAGCAAGGCAAGAAGAAGAACTAACCAGGTTTTGCCACAAGTGATAAGTTTCTGTGATGTTGTGCCTTTTCCACTCTTTAAGGTCGAAGATGTTCATCCCATAAGCCCATCCGCAGGCTTTCGGGTCAAAGTTCTCTGAAATGCGTTGATCGCTGAAGTTTAAGTAAGTGTCAAAGCGATGGAAAGTGACACCACAGGTCTCTACTGCACCGTTCACTTTCCCCTTCAGATCTACTGACCACAAGGGAGCTAAGTCCTTCTGAACAACCACGTCATCGTCAAGAAACAGGATTTTCTCCAACTTTGGGAACATCCTCGGGATGTAGAATCTCAAGTGGTTAAGCATTGAGATGTATTTCGGGGATCGGAACTTGAGGTTCTCTGAGCCTGATTCAACTGACTCAGACCTCTCTGTCTTAAAGTAAAACTTCTTCATTGCTGCTGACTCGACCTGTCTCAGAACTGGAGAGTAAGATGAGCTGAGCCAAGCAAAATCTTCGAACCTTTGAACTTCAATGGTCGCGTCTCCAGGAGGGTTTAACAGAAACCACATTCTCATTGCTCCAATGTTGAGTTTATCAGTCACAAGGTGGAAAACATGCCGTGAAGGATCCTGCAACAAAATAAAGCAAACGGCCTTGTAGGTTTGATAGCATTTGTTCGTGCAAACTATCTTGAGTCTTGATTTGTGATTCATGTTTACCTGTGCATTCATGACTGTGGAATTGACAACTACTGATGCAGCCAGCACATTATCAGAGAAGAGAGCATAGTGGTAAAGATCTGGATTCTCCAAGTTCTCCTTTCTTGGGAATTTTCTCATTGGTGCAGGAAGGAGATGATACTCTAGAGTCAAGCGCATGGTCAAGCAATGGATAGCATCTGGTAGTGATTTGGCAGCCAGCTGATTTAAGAAAGTTGTATAAGTTTTCGTGTACTCGAGTTCTTCTTCAGCTGCTTGTAGCATTGCTCTGAGCTTATTTGTCACCAACTTGCATTCATATAGCTGCTCGCTTGCTCTAGCCAGAAGTTGTCCCATATCTCTGATAGTATCAACAACTTTGCTACAATAACAAAAGGATTAGAACTATTCAGAGTAGACCATTTCATGACCCTCATCTGAAGAACAATATGGTATTGGTCATGAAATTACCTCTGCTGTTTATCAATATCACTCAATTCTTCCTTCATTGATGCTAGTTTCGCTAGTTGTGTTTCTAGTTCTTTGTGGATAGAAAGATTGTTGGTAATCTTCGCAATCGTGGTGTAAACTCGTGCCATAGTGATTTGATCTTGCAATAAAAGTAACAAATCTTCAAAGTTCTTGCCCTTGTGATATTCATTCTTCCAAATGGTGCAGCAGTATCGACAGATCTAGAACGTCGGATGGCTGCCTTCTCAAACTCTTGAACAGTACCATCATTCATCAGCTCATTTGCCCGCGTCGCTCTTCTTTCATGTCTCAGGCTCTTGAACAACACAAAAGGATATAACGATCAGATAAAGCAACCATATCAGGCATGTGAAAGGTATAAAGAAAGATGAAAGTTACCCTTTCATACAACTTTTCTGGCGTATCTTTCAACACTCGGACTCCTCCTCTCCAGGTCCCATGACCAAAATTAGGAACCACTTGATTCTCTTTTCCCTTCAAACAATAGGTGAAGATACCACAAGCATCAGTTAACTTTGTACCTCAGAATAATTCTCAAATTCAAAAACCAATTATGAAAAGTTCACATCTACCTCAGAATAATTCTCAAATTCTCCTCCTTTCCATGATGACATAGAAATATTTTTCTTCCTGATTGATTCGAGGCTCAAGGGATCCAAATCAGATGTAGTAGCATTGATGACACCAAGGACCTATTTCAAATTCTTGCATAAGTACTTTGAGCAAATAAGAAAAGAAGATAATCAAACTTCCAAAGCCAAATTGAGACTTGCCTCTTTCGAGAAAATAGATCGAACAGATTGCAGAGCTTCCCGTTCTCTCCAGTTAAGATCCTGAAACAAATCATTCAAAGCGTTATTTCTTTCCAATCTTTTCAGTAACGTGATGATGATAAGCTGATAACTTTACCTTATCGATGAAGTGATTCCCAATATGGTCTTTATCTGAAATAAGAACAGCTTCGAAGGATTACGGAAAGTTTTAGCATCAATTTGGATATGAGGAATGCAAATTCGTGCCTCTTATCGCCATTAACGCCAGATCATCCACCGTAATGATAAAGAAAGTACAAGAAAAGAAACTTTCCGGAAAAACTAATTTCACTAGACATCTCCGATCATCAAGTGGTGTTCCGATCAAGGAGGAGAAAGAAAGACCGTCTAATTAAATGAATCTCAGGAACTTCGGAGGAAAATTTAGAAGGAACAGGAATCGAGAACAGTCGATGAGACTGAGATAAAGAAAGAAACGATCAAAAAGTCAAAAGAATGGCGAAAAGAAAAAACAAACCAAACGAAGAACGGAAGTGAAGTCTGTAGCCGAGAATGATGGCGGAATAAAAGAGAAAGCCGAGAGACGCCATGATCACTGGGATCAAATATCGATTGAGGTCTCTGAACCTAAATCTCCTCGCCATCGGAAACACCCTAATTCGATTCTTAGAGAAGATCGCCAAAAATGAATCTCCCTCTCTCTCGCCAAGTCTTTTTGTTGCTCTCTGATCTGTTAAGCCTCTGTAACGAGTAAAAATATTTCAAAATCAGCTTTTTATACGCTTCGGAAACGATAACGATAACGGCGTCGTTTTTAACGCCATTGCTCAGGTTGAAGTCAACGGCGTCATTTGACATACGCCAGGCTGGCAATTTCAACGCCATACTTACGCCGTCGCTTTAGGAAAACAAACCTAAAAAGGCGTCGTTTAAGTTAATAATGCCAGGCTAGCAAACTTAACGCCGTCGTTTAATGAAAATGAAAGTAAGAGCCAAACGGCACCGTTTCAATGTCGATGTTATGTACCTGCGACACCTGTTTTTATTGAGGCCCATTAAACCTACACCTGAAACACAAAAACGACTTAAATAGTCAAATCGAGTCTCGCGATAGATTCAGATCCTTTTTCTCCACCGGATCTCACAGATCGAGATCATCAGCCAACGATGGCCGCCGACGGAATATTCCGCTGCATCTTCGAAGGTTGTCTCTCCGGCCTCGATTCCGCCATCGAACGGCGTCCTTACCACAAAAACTGCGGGTGCGCGCTTCACGACGGATCTCGCGGCGCTGGGAAAAGTCAAAATCAGCGGCGGACGTCCTGCCGCCGCCACGGAAGTTCAGAGAGCATCTCGTTCCCGATCCGACGGTCATGGAGCGAAGGCAACGTCATGGCTATGAATTTCTCCTCCTCATCGTCTTCTTCTTCTAATCTCCAATCGCTTTCTTCGTCTTCTTCTCTCACGAACCTGGCGTCTCCGTCCGATTTACCGGTGGATGCTGCTGCGTCAGAGGATCCTAGCAGATCTCGTCATCAGCAGCTGGGATGGACGATTGACGAAGGTGAAGATGTTTGATGATTGACGATGATGATCATTTCCACATTTAAGGTTGTTAACTGCTAATCTCCGTTTAATTAATATGTGAGTCTCGCCATTGTCTTCTATTTTTTCTTCCAAAACAGAATCAAACTTTAAAGGGTTTGTGCAGTGTTTTTACAATTTTTTATTTTATTTTGGCAATATTGGAAGAAATTTCATTTTATAAATTCGTGGTTTAGTAGTGATTAGCTTCTGTGATGGCTTCGCTTGTTCTTGAGATTCTCTCGTGTAAGAAAAATAAAATAAATTAATAGGTATGTATGCCTAGTTTACCAAAACGAAGCGTCCTTGCAAATGTTTATAACTGTATTCTATTCACTGTAACTTTGCAACCTCAAGGTAATTAATGATCAAAGCCGAGAACAACAAAATTGTCCATGTTGAAATACTCAAATCAGTTAAATTTTAAATTTCTTCTCGATTTGTGTTGGTTCCGCGACACATGCAAATGCAATGGTCCAATACATCTTTAACGTTTTTAGGCAGTTTCACTGGGCCGGAGAACATCAGAGGAGACACAAACCATGCATTTTAAGCCATGGATCGATAAATCCGCTGCAGAATGATCGCATACCAACTCTGCACCGCTAAATTTCTCTGCTCGCGTATTCTGAGTTTCTGACAAACAAATGGACAAATTTTAAAAACATCATTAATCTCTTTAATCAATTTGATTGGATCAAATCATATCCTGTCTTGTGACATTATTTATTTTCATAGATAAAAAGATATTTGTTCTTGGTTATGCATTTTTTCCACTATGGTTGTTTTTTTTTTTACTATACACAAACAAAGCTTAAAATGCATGGAGACAAAGTATAAATATAATTAAAGGCTAAACAAACATAATAACGAGCTATTACAAACCTTAGAAGTTAAAATACTCCATCAACTCAACTTCATTTTTTCTACTTCTACAAGATAGAGAAATGGTTTATGTTTACAGATTCTTAACATTTCAGGCAGCTTCACGCGCCGGAGATGGCGAGTTCCGACAGAGAGGACACGAACCATGAATCTTAAGCCACGCATCTATACATCCAATGTGGAAGCAATGATCACATTCCGGTATGCACCGCACGGTCTCTTTGCTCGCATACTCCGATAAACAAATGGGACAAACAATATCATTAATCCCCGGCAATCTTCTGCTCTCTCCTAACTCCATTTTCTTATATGATTCTATTGTAGATTCGTCAAGACCCGTCGTGACCAGAACCCCGTTTGGCTGAGCTGCCTCGATAGCCACGTTTCGTCGTCTCCGGGAAGTGAATCTCTCGGAGGTGCAAACTCCGATGGCAATACAAGTAGCGAAGATTATGACCGGTCCGAATATGGCCAGGCTTATAATTTTAAGCACTGGTAATCCCGTTTTGTTATAGCCTGCCAAAATCACGTTTTCAAATCAAGGTCAAAATTGAATTAACGAGCCATGTACGTATTATTCCCGTATTATAAGGTTTTTTTGTATACGGAGTACGGCAATCTAGCGTGTGATGTGAAAAGATTGGATTTGATCCTTTGGAAAATGTAATTACACAATTAATTAATCAATAGTCAATGGCTCAATGTCAAATGTAATGCCTACTACTATATATTTATTTTTCCCTAGTTGTTTAATGAGTGGATAATTATTTGAAAATCCTCCACACAAATCAACGATTCCTTTGATTTGAAGTTTTCGACAAAGACAACTTATTATTCGTTCATTACAAATTTATGGAATTCTATAATAAGAGAAAGAATTGGATCAGTAATTCGTACCGGATTTTTCAAAAGGGAAGCATTTGACTTCAAGAGAAGCATTGCTTGTGAATCCACATCTCAAATGATCCCTCTCACAATCGCTACAACTTGGAGAATCCCATTTCAGCCAAAGGTCTTGATCGTTGACATCAGTCGAGAATATCGATTTCCCGGAAACAACCGGTCGAGAAACCGGAACAGCTACTGTCGTGACGATCTGACAAGAAGGCAGCATAGATTTCGCGAGATCAAAACTGGTTGTAGCCAAGAACGAGGACGTAGAGTTTCCTAGACACGGGATGGAGTCAAACCCGGACGACTTAGCAACCTCATAAGGACAGCTCAAGAACGTGTATTTGACAAGGTAGAGAGCAGAGAACGGAGATCCCGCCGAAACGTCAAAGGTCAGAAGCTTTCTTGCCAAGCAATCCTCAGGGTCATAGAGACGAATATGCTGGCTTGTATAGTCGATCTCTCGGACAAGAAATGCTCCGGACTTAGGAAGCTTGAGAGCTGTCTTGTGACTAGTTGTGCAGTGGAGATCAAATCCTGCGTAGCCACAGAATTCAGGCTGTTTCGGGAGTAGCCAAAAAGGGAAACGGGCATGGACATCTTCGCGACCACATGAGGAAGAAGAACATTCTTTTAGGTGCGAAGCGTGTAAGAGAGGGAAGAAGAAGAAGAAGAAAAGGAAGAGTTGTTTTGAGAAAGCCATATTGTGTTTTTGGTAGTAAGGGAGGGACGCGAAGACTTGTTATTACAACCTAATATCAATAGTTAGGGAGATCTATCCTTTAAGATTACAGTATTTTATTTTGTTGGTTCGACCAAGAATATTATAGTCGGAGGATCTAGAGAAAGGTCGTACTTGTTCTCTTTAGATGATGCTCGCTACAAAACAAATGTTAGAAATTGAATGGAGACATGGTAAGAGTTAGGGCAATAATATATTCAAACGATAAAATTAACTAAAGTATTACAGGACAAAAAAAAAACATAATTAATCTAGCGGCCCAGAAAATTATAACTATGGAAGAGATTAATAGTTTAGAAAAAAATGTCATTGCCTTTAAATTTATGGTTTTAAGATTAATGCGTATAAATAACATGCCTAATTTTTTTTTAATATATATATATAGAAGTAGTCAACATACAAATCAAGTTTAGAGGTTTCAAAAGAAAAAAAAAATCAAATTTAACGAAAAGTTAATTTTTAGCTAATAGAAATACACTAGTGAAGAAGAGAAAATGAACTTCTTACAGATTTCTAACCGTTATATATGAATTCCTCATTTTTTTCATAATTCAGATTTTAAAGAATCATGTACAATAAACACATCCACGGCATTAAGGTGTGGTTAAAATAAAATAAAAGTCAAAGTTGGCATTAAGGGGGTGTAGCTCATATGGTAGAGCGCTCGTTTCGCATGCGAGAGGCACGGGGTTCGATTCCCCGCACGCACCTCCATTTTTAATTTAAACTTGGTCGTGTGGTAGACCCTTCACCGTTATTCCCTCTCCCTCTCCATTCTTTGTCCATCTTACCCTTTCATTCTTCTTCTCTCGTCATATTTAATAATTATGTATTCTTATTGGGCCTTGAAACCCATTGTCGTAATAAGTCAAATTGGCCCTAATAAGCCCATTTATATAGCCCTCTTGCACCCGACATAACTATATCTGGTTTTGCCTAAAACCCTAATTCTCGATTTTCTTCTCTCCCATCTCTCCTCCCTCCCTCTTTGGTGGCGTTTCACCATGCCGAAGCATTATAGGCCAGCGGTGAGTGTTTCTGTTTGATTGAAGCTGTATTGTTCCTGTGATTCCTTAATTAGAGCTGTTTTGATCTAGATTCGTTTTTCCTGCCTTTTCTCGAGAAACTGTTTTGACATTTTGGTGCTGTTCGTCTTTTGCAGGGAAAGAAGAAGGAAGGAAATGCGGCTAGGTATATGACCAGGTCGCAAGCACTTAAGCATCTTCAAGTTAACTTAAACCTATTCAGGTTCACTGTCTTACTTCTCTCTCTTTCACCTTCGCTATTTTTCTCTTCGAGTCATTTGTTGGGTGTGCACTAGGTTCTTGAGGTTCTGTGTTGTTCTTATATTTTCCATTTTTCTTAAATATTGGTGGCCCTTGTGTTTCAGTTAACGATTTAACTAGGGGTCTATTAATAAGCTGATTTGTTTTTAATTGATTCCTTTGGTTTATCATCAATCTGTTTATTGTCTCTCCCTCCAATTGAAAAAAACAAAAACAAAATATACATTCATGATCTGTTATCTCTAGTTGCTATTTTGGTTTTGTTTCTATATGTTTTCATGACTGCTAAATTCTTTGTATCTACCAATTTCGGATTTCAGGAGACTATGTATTGTGAAAGGTATATTTCCCCGAGAACCGAAGAAGAAGGTGAAGGGAAACCATCACACTTACTACCATGTGAAAGACATTTCTTTCCTTCAGCATGAGCCGCTTCTTGAGAAGTTCAGGGAAATTAGAACGTACCAAAAGAAGGTACTGAAAGCCAAAGCCAAGAAAAACGAGGAGCTCGCACGCCTTTTGCTCACCCGACAACCCACTTACAAGCTTGATAGATTGATCCGCGAAAGGTTTGCTTCAGACACTTGAATCTACAGCTTTGTCTTGGCATCCACGAGTTTAGACCGTTAACACCCATTTCTGTTTGTGTTCCGAATATCTAGGTATCCCACTTTTATTGATGCACTACGCGACTTGGATGACTGTCTTACGATGGTTCATCTTTTTGCGGTGTTACCTGCTTCGGACAGGGAAAACCTTGAAGTTAAACGTGTCCACAACTGCAGGAGGTCAGAATCTTATCTGTCCACTTAAAAGTCCCTTGTGTTTTTACTTATTGGCAGCTTCTCGTATTCTCGTATCCATAAGCTTATTTTGTTTTTCTTTTGTGAATTAGATTGAGCCATGAGTGGCAAGCTTACATTTCTCGTAATCATGCATTACGGAAAGTGTTTGTGTCTGTTAAGGGCATATATTATCAGGTATTGTATTTTACTTTTTACTTTGATGTTTTGTAATGGAATTTTTTGGTGTACTTCCTCTTTAATTAGACTTTCGTGATTATCTTGATAGGCTGAATTAGAAGGTCAAAAGATCACTTGGTTGACCCCACATGCAGTACAACAAGTCTTTACAAATGATGTTGACTTTGGTGTCCTGCTTACCTTCTTGGAATTTTATGAGGTGAGAACTCCTGTCCTCTTTCTCCCGTCATTTGTTAACTTTATTCATCATTTTAGTATGAGTTAATTAATTTGAATTTTTCTAGTCTAAATTAAAGTGTGGACTTATGCTGAGAAATTTCATTCACCTTTTCATGCAGACTCTGCTTGCTTTTATTAACTTTAAGCTTTACCATTCTCTGAATGTGAAATATCCGCCAATCCTTGATTCTCGGTTGGAGGCTTTGGCTGCAGGTATGTTGTCCTCTTTCAAGCAACTATGATTTTCCTTAGAGATATATCATATGGGAGTTCATGTGTAACCTTTAGATTGTGTGTTCTGTTACTCTGATTAATTCTTGGACATGTCTTCAATGTTGCAGATCTCTATGCACTGTCGAGATACATAGATGCCAGCTCCAGAGGCATGACTGTGGAACCTAAAGTTGATGCTTCATCTAGCTCGTCAAATGACCGTGAAGAGTCTGAACTGAGACTTGCACAACTTCAGCACCAGCTTCCTTCTAGTGAGCCTGGGGCATTGATGCATCTCGTCGCAGACAAAGAGGTTGAAGAGGATGAAGAAACAAGAGTGTGCAAGTCACTATTCAAAGATCTGAAGTTTTTCTTGAGCCGTGAGGTATGTTATTGATTCATTTCTTCTGAGCCACTTTTCACCACTGCTTTTCTTTTAAAATAGTTACCGAGAAGATAACTAAAAATAAATCATGACTGGGGCTCGTCTCTTGTTTAATAATTATGTATTCTTATGTAGGTTCCAAGAGAGTCTCTCCTTTTTGTACTTCCTGCTTTTGGTGGGATGGTGTCTTGGGAAGGAGAAGGTGCACCTTTCAAGGAGGATGATGAGAGTATTACACATCATGTAAGAAGCCATTTAGATTGTTGTTTAAACATTGACTAATATCTCCTAAAGTGTTGGTCGATAGTTTTTAATAACATCCATTCTATTTTGTAGATCATTGATAAGCCAAGCGCGGGTCATATGTATCTGTCAAGGGAATATGTTCAACCACAGTGGATCTATGACTGTGTAAATGCTCGCATAATCTTGCCAACTGAAAAATATCTGGTTGGAAGGTAACACAATCGTAACCGTTGCTTATTTCTTCTTTTATTTCTCAGCTGTTTAAACATATATTATGTGTTTTTTTTTGTTACAAACAGGATTCCACCGCCACACTTGTCACCATTTGTGGACAATGAAGCAGAAGGATATGTTCCTGATTATGCTGAAACCATTAAAAGGCTACAGGCAGCAGCCAGAAACGACGTTCTTCCGTTGCCAGGTGTTGGGAAAGAGGACCTTGAAGATCCTCAAAACTTGTTGTACGCTGGTGTTATGAGCCGTGCTGAGGAAGCCGAAGATGCGAGAAACAAGAAGAAGGTTTGACGTGTACCTATGGATTGTAACTCAAGCGTGTTATATTTTTGTATGTGTTGATAACTTTTGTGTTGTGGGGGTTATATAATGTAGATGGCGGCGCAGGAGAAGCAATACCATGAGGAACTGAAGATGGAACTGAGTGGAAGTGCGGTTGTGATGAATGAAGGTGAAGGTGAGGGTGAAGAATCAGAACCTGATGCAGCAAATACGCAAATCGCTGAAGATGTTGCTGGTATGTCCACAGTATTGATGAGCCGTAAGAAGAGGAAGCTATACACAGCCATGAAGGTACCATTCATTCTATTTGTTGATCATTTCTATATAGGGTCTGGTCTTTTAAATGTGGAACTCGCTAATCTCATGAATTGCAATCGCACAATCGATACTAGAATTAGCTGATCCCCTGGTTTAAAAGCTGCACTGAAAGTATCTTTTATTGTTTGTAACCTGATGTTTTTGTTTCGTGAAAATTTCTGCAGATGGGGAAGGAAAAGAAGAATGAAAATGTCGAACGAATCAGGCGCAGGAAAAGTTTGAATAATGCTCAATAAACGTATACATTTCTGTTTTGTCAGGCTATTTTCTAGTCTTTCGCTTCATGTACTGCCAGATTCTAAAAGTTTTGATTTGATTATTATACATTCAATGATATTATATGAATTCTGAAAACAAGCAGTATTATGTGTTTCAAAAACATCATAATCTCTATAATTTATGCACACGTGGTACATTTGTTACATGAAGAATGGAAGAGAGCTAATCCTCTCAGCTGCATATTTTGAAGGCTTTGTTTTATAGTGAAGATCGTTCAAGGATCTCTAGCAACGTCGTCGAAGGCTTTGATTTAGCAAAGCCATAAGATAAAGTCGTTTTAGTTTAAAATCGTTTTCAAATTCTGGGTCGTAAGAAGATCTGCGCTTGAACTAGATTCACTTTTTTTTTTTTTTTTTTTTTTTTTTTTTTTTTCAAATTCCATAAACTAAATCAAAGTATATCGACTTGACGAACAAGGCAAGCCGGTTCATTATGATTTATATGAGAAAAAAGTAAATTCCGTGCTCGTGCTCCTTTTGTAAGGGTATCGGCATGGATATTGAGAAGACGGAGGGTAAAACATAAGCTAAAGAAGTCGAAGTCCGCTCGCAAAGAATCCAAATAGTCAAGTTCCGATGTAAACGCAGGCCAATCGATTGGTCTTCTACCATCTTGATCAAATCTGAACAATCAGTCTCGAACCTCACCGAGACGAAGCCCCTATCCTTCAGGCACAACATTGCCCAAAGGAGTCCTTCAAGCTCCGCATGTAGAGACGACATACTCCTCCGACATCCCTTTGCGCCATAAACGGGACATCCATAGCCATCCTCGAAGCACCACCCAAGACCACTAAGTGGTGCATGATCAATTCAAGAGGCATCAATATGACAAGTCGGGACTCGGGGGCTCTCAGGAAGGAGGCTCAAAAGGTCTGGAGGTACGGAATGTTCATCTTCTTCTTCAATCTCCTTCTGGTTTGCCGTCCTCCAACTCTCTGCCTCGAGAGAGGCTAGTTGAAGGATATCTGTCGGGGATACTTCTTTGCCATTAAAAACTTTGTCATTTCTTGCTTTCCAGATATACCATAAGATCCAAGGATAGTTATCCTTTTGAGGTCCGGGGAGACCCCTTTCCTTTGCTCTCCAAAATAGGAAATCCATATTTTGATATAGAGATGTACACGGGAAATAACCCGGAAGTGACGGGTAACCTGAGAGAGCCCAAACTTGTAGGGCAGGTGGGCATTCGAATAGGAGATGATTAATTGTTTCTTCTGGATCTCCACACCTTGGGCATGTCGCGTCCACCCCAATATGTCGATATTTCAGGCGCTCACATGTGGCCACACAACCCGACAAAACTTGCCACATAAAGTGTTGTAGTTTGCTTGTTATTTGCACCTTCCAAGTTTGACTGAGAAGGGATGTAATGATGGGTTCAAAGGCTCCTTGGATCTCGCGATTTAACCTAGACAATCTCGCTTGATTATATCCAGATTTAACTGTATAGGCTCCTGATTTTGAGTGACTCCAAGCATACCCATCGAGGATGAATACCCGACTGGGCCGCAACCCTAGTATTAGGGGAATATCGCCAGGGTGAATTATATCCCCAAGAAGTCTCTTATCCCATTCCTTTGTATCTTGTGCTATTAGGTTGTGAACCAAGAACTGATTTTCTCTGGCCATGTTCAGATTATCTGGTCTAGCCGACCTTGCCGGAATATCTGGTATCCATGGTTCATTCCACACCTCAGTGTTGTAGCCGGATCCTATCGTTTTCCGGAGTCCGCTTCGTAGTAGAGGTTTAGCCGCCATGATACTCTGCCACCCAAGTGATGGGGAATAATATTTATGATCACCCAAGGGATTTGATTGTCTATAGTATCGTCCTCTCAAAACCCTAGCTAGAAGAGATGAAGGGAATTGGATTAGACGCCATAATGTTTTGGCTAGAAGAGCTATGTTAAAATCTCGCAAATCACGGAAACCCAATCCGCCCAACTCTTTTGGGGAACAAATTTTATCCCATGCTATCCAGTGAAAGCCTTTACTGTCGTGTTTAGAGCTCCACCAAAAGTTCGAGATAGCACTCCTAAGTTTATCTGTCGTGTTTTGGGGAAGGAGGTAACACGACATAACATAAGTCGGAACTGCTTGAGCGACTGATTTAATTTGGATCTCCTTGCCCCCTTTTGATAAGAATTTAGATGTCCATGAATTAGTCATGTTGGTCAACCGATCTTGGACAAAAGCAAACACTTTCTTTCTAGACCCACAAATCTTTTCGGGAAGACCTAAGTACAATCCCATTCCTCCTTCATTACTAATGTCTATTGCTCTCTTGATCTCCCGTTTTACCAAAGGATTCACTCTACTTCCAAACATGATAGAGGATTTCGCCGAGTTAAGTAACTGGCCTGATGCATCTCCATACAACTTGATGATACTAAATATCTCTGCACTTTGCAGGACGTTCGTTTTACAGAAAAAAGGGTATCATCCGCAAAGAGAAGGTGAGACACCGTTGGGCTAGCCCTTGCAATTCTCAGTCCTGTGATGCGATCTTCCTCTTCTGCTCCCTTTAGGAGAGATATAAGAGCTTCTGTACAAATGATGAAAAGGAATGGTGATAAAGGGTCCCCTTGTCGAAGGTCTCTCGATGGTTTTATCCTCCCTTTAGCTTCTCCGTTGATGATGACTTGGTAAGAGACGATCGAAATGCAGAACATCAAAAGCTTTACCCATTTCTCAGCGAAGCCAAGCTTACTTAATATAGCCTCTAAGAAGCTCCATTCCACCATATCATACGCTTTACTCATATCTGTTTTTATCGCCATATATTTTGATGAACACATGGGGTTAGTACGGAGAGCGTGAAAGTTTTCCTGTGCTAATAAGATGTTATCCGTAATCAAACGTCTAGCCATAAAGGCTGATTGGGTCTCCAAAATCATATTCGGAAGTGCTCTCTTGAGTCTTTTACACAAAAGTTTTGAGATAATCTTATAAGTCACATTGCATAAGCTTATCGGTCTGAATTCTTCCATCCTTCTCGGTCTATCTTTCTTTGGTATCAGACAAATATTAGTCTGGTTTAGTCTTGGATCAAATTTTCCGGTGATGAAAAGTCTTTAACTAGTTTTATTATCTCATGACTCGTGATGGACCAGAAGTTTTGGAAGAATCTACTCTTCATACCATCTGGACCCGGAGCTTTATCTGGATTTATGTCGAATAGCGCCGCTCTTATCTCCTCATCTGAGGGATCTGAAAGAAGAGCAGAATTTGTAGATTCCGATACTTTTTCGGTAATAAATCGGAGTGATTCTATTGGTTCCGAAGGAGATGATGAGGTGAAAAGATCTTGAAAATATTGGGATGCTACCTTCTCAATCCCTTTTGCACTTTCAACCCACAAACCATTTTTATCCTTAAGAGATATAATCCGGTTTCGAGCCCTCCTTTGGTTCGTGATTGCATGGTAGTATTTGGTATTCCTATCTCCTTTCGTATGCCATGTCTCTCTACTTTTTTGTCTCTAAAAAGTTTCCTCCTCACTAAAAGCTTCAATGAGTCTTCTCCTTATGTCTTCTATTTCCTCTAGAGGAGTATCGTCATCATCCTGAGCAATATCTAGCTGTCCTTTTAAGGTCTCGATAAGCTTTTACGTGTTCGTCTTCAAAGAATTTTTCCACCGAGAAATATTTCTACGGCATGAGGATAATCTTTGGTGTAAATCTCGACGAGGGTAATCATCAGGACGGCCCCAACCCATTGACACTGCATCCTTAAAACCTGGTTTCCCCACCCAACGGTTGTCAAACCTAAAGCTCTTTTTTGTGTATCGGAAGCTAGATTGGATCCGTGCCAATACCGGTCTATGGTCCGATCCCCAAAGTTTCAAATACTCCACATTTGTGTGGGAAAAAAGATAGAGCCATTTTTCATTCCCAACTGCTCTATCGAGACGACATTTTACTTTTCCGGAACTCCATCTTCCTACCCATGAGAGGGAATTCCCTCTAAAAGGAAAATCAATCATTCCGCAACTATTAAGCATAGTACGAAATGGGATGAAAGATATTTCCGCTCTCCTTCGTCCACCTCTCTTTTCGTGGTTGTCCGTTATCTCATTAAAATCCCCGATCATAAGCCAAGCATCTTTTCGGTTTAGACTCATCCTAGTAAGTCGCTCCCAAACTTCTTCTCGGTAGTCAACAACCGGATCACCATAAATAAAAGTGATATAGATTTTATGTCCTTCAAAAGAAAATACAACATCACTCATACGATTATCCCAATAAGAAATAACAACCTTAGGATCATCCATATAAAAAAGGGCTAGACCACCGCTCCTGCCTACTGGCTCCACGGTACAAACATGGTCATAACCAAATGAAACTTGCAAGTTTTGCAGAAAAAACGGTTGTTCTTTGTCTCCGATAAAAATAAAAAGCTAGGTTTGTAAACACGATGCAATTCTTCCAGATGCTCCTTTGTCAGATCGGCATCAACGCCCTGACAATTCCAAGCTAACACGTTCATTTAAACGGTTTTGGGGAAACCACCTTCCCGGCTTTGCTACGAGAAGTTTTGCTTATTTTTGGAACTGCAGACCCAAATCCTTTCTTTTGAGGCCCAGCTGGCTTTTTAATCATTCTTGGCCCAGGCCCAACAACCCTTTCTTTCACTTTAGGGGACAGGCGTCCTTTAGCCAATATCCTCGATTTTGCAGAGAAGCCCACCACCTTACGACCCGGCGAAGCCTTCTTCTTCGTGCCCTCTGCTCATCCTTCTTTGGGGAATCACACGGCTGAAGTTCCTGAAGTTCCTTTCTGAGCTCCTCCTCATATGCTTCCAGCTCCGCTTCTTCTTCCTCCAGTGGCATAAGGTCCTTGAGGACGGTTCCATAGCATCCACCATATGGTCATCTTCAAAGATCTCTTCAAGGGTGAGCTCCGGCTTCTGCGTAGGATCCTCGTCAAGTAGATCATCATCATCGATCCAATCCTCATCTCCTCATCCCCTAGATCCACTTGAACCCGGTTTAAACCTAGAAATCGGTCGGTTTCGGTTCATTAAAATCATGATATGAAAGTTACAGCAATAAAATGATGCTGTTATTTAACATCATAAAGAAGAAGAATTCTTGTGAACTACTCTAATTGTGAATGGATTCTGTCTTTGTGCTTCATTCTTCCGACTCTCTCGCGTCGAGTTGCATTTTTGATGTTCCTGTAAGAGTTGCAACGTTGGACGAAAGAGAAGGATTGACTTTACTGACAAATGTGGAGTATCACACTAGTTTTGACCTCATTTCACTCATTGCTTAATCACAGAGACATGTATTGAAGTGTAGAGAAGAGATTAAATGTTCAGAAAAAAACAATAGCTATTGTAAACACTGAAACTGTCATTACCAGGAAATAAGTCACGGTGAAATTAACAAACAACTTGAACATGTCCAAAGAATGACAGAAATAAAAACAAAAGCCAACAGGTTTATGTAAAGGCAAACCAAGAGTATATGTACCAGAGTTTCAAGTTAAGAGAACGATTCACACAGGAACCAATTCTAGTGTTCCTGAGAGCGAACCAACTCATCAAGATGGTAATCAATCACATCAGACAAAGCTTCGATGAATGCAGCCTCGCTTGTCCCGGGAAGCACCGCTTCTTGAGCTTCCTCTACCATCTCTTCCACTAGAGATTTCTTGCTCAAAGTTTCTCTGCACATTATGCTTCCAATCTCAAATGCTGTTAATCCCTTTTCGACTCCTTTCTTCAGAAGCATTGTTGATATTCTGAGGGTTCGGGCGGTTTTCACTGGCATTTTCCATCCATGGAACTTCAGGAGATCGATATCTTCATCAACGTCAAGTGCCCTTATGTAGTCTACTGTCTCGGGAGAGTATGGTTTCCGGGCTTGTGGCCAGTAAAGCCACTCGAACGTGCAATCCTCAAACTGTTGCAAGAAACAAAACAAAAAAAAATCAGTTTCATGGCAATGTCGTGATAAGAAGAAGAAAGAAAGAAAAAATCTAAGAATAGAGCGGAGAACTTACGCTTTCAGGCAAGCAGTATCCATGATCAATTGGAACCAAAACAAACTTTCCGTTTTCGTCCTTGCTCATTAAGATGTTCCCACCATGCCTATCTGCGTTGGCCAGTCTAATATCCAGCACAGAAATCTTGTGAACCTCCTCATCGGGAAATAGAGCTGAACCCATATCTTCACAGCTGCCATCATTCTTGACAAACATCTGAAGTGACCCAACCTTGGTTTTGATTCCTTTGGGATGGTTAAAACCGGGATGCAGACATTCAATCATAGCTGTTGGAGGCACACCAGCAAAACCTCTCTCTTCACCAGACATAGACCGGCGTCCACTTTTGGGATGATCCAATATGTAAGCAGCAACTTCCCTCAACGCACCTTCTCCGACCTTTGTCCCTTTCTTCAAACCTTCTCCGTTTGGCGAAAGCGGTAAGCCCTGTGGGTTGTTTTCAGCCATCGGTTCCTCATCGATTGGCTTAAACACACCGACGAATTCATTGCCCGATGAACCCTGCATGAAATAAGCTCCTCCCGTTCCCTCTCTTGACCTGACTGGAGAATTCCCACTTGTTAGTCCATGAGAGGCAGACTGAATCATATCTTTGACCAGCAGAGGTAAATTTGCCTTGGAGTTAATGATGACCGACTCCAGAGAGATGCGATCAGAAGGCTTCCTTTGTGGCACAATGCTGTCAGCTTCACAACCTCTCTTATCATTTGATCGTGGGGCAACAATAGACAGTTCAAAGTTCTTCTCCACGGGCTTAGCACGAACTTTTGCAGATCTCCGCACAACCAGATGCAAAACCGAGTCATCGCTCCTGCAGATGTCATTAATAAGACTCTGGTCCTCCAACTTCTCGCCTTCGTAGAGTATTTCCTGTTCATCTGGATCAACAACAAAGTCTCCTCGCTTTTTCGAAATCTGCTTTTTCACATATCCAATGTTTCTGCCTCTCTCGTCATGAAACCTGCAGTGTTTACCATTGGTGGTCTTAACATCAAGGACCTGGAGATCAGAGAGCTTGAGGACCAAATGGAGAATGTTGCCTTCACTGACACCGTAATCACGCATGTTGGAATTGCTCCTAGCTAGCTCTCGTCCCCCGAAAACGAGTTTCTGGTTCCTCACTACAAACCCACGATAAGACTGTATCCGGAGCTTAACAGATTCAATTGAATCGGACTCGAGCACTCGCATTGGTATCATCGTTCCAGGGAGTGTTAGGTAAATCAAAATGGTCTCGTCTGGGAATGAATCCGCACAAGAATTCGCACGAACCAGGGGCATGTTAAACGCCTCGCTACGAACCGGACTTAGCGTAACACCAGCTGATGACATCTTTCACTCAAGGATTCGAGATTCTACCAACTTTTTGAAACGGAAAAAATAAAAAAACAGGATTGCTTCTTACGAAATCCCTCGCTATATACAATAAACCGCAATAATCCCTAAAATCATAAATCCATCGCTTCTCCTCCCAGAATCAACAACAACAAGCCCTAGGGGGAAAAAAAAGAAGAAGAAGAGCAGATCAAATTCAACAGGTCAGGGATCGATCGCTAGAGGTGAATTTGACGAATCGCCGAACAATCTAGAGAGAGCAAAAAATCCAGAACAAGAACCAATCGATGACGTACCATAAAAGAGAGCGGATTCTTACCAGAAGGAAAGAACCAAAGAGCAAAAGGGGACAAGACGTGGAGCTTTAAGGAGGATCCAATTATAGCAAAATCTGAGAGTTAGGGCTAAACCAATGGCGTACAAAAGCTATCGCAGCTCCGGAAACAAGGGTCAAAGACTTAAGAGAGAGAGAGAGGTTTTTCGAAAAGGGAAAGAGGACCCATCCCACGTGTCACCATCTCATATGCGTAGATGACGCGTATAATAAAGTTTACTTTTTTTTGTCAAAGGTATACGGCAGTTACGTTTATTACTTTATTCTTACATTCCATTTTTTACCATATGCATCTGGTGACGGTAGATATTTTTTTCACCTTGGAGTGGAAACCAAGCTAGAGAGATTTGGGAAAAAAATCATAATTATATCACCGGATCAATTCGCCCTATTGACCGTATTTTAGAACACAAATTAGGATAATGATCGGTACAGGGCTACAATTTCGGTTTGGGAGAGTTTTAGGAAGAGCTAAAGTCAGTGAATCGGTCGCCTAACGAAATGTGCAATTCGTATGGGGCTTAAGTTTTAGATTTGGGCCTTTGATCAATTATCATTTCTTTGATAACTATATATATGGGTTTAGGATTTAACTAAAAAAAAATGATTGTAGTGTTTAAAGACCATTCTTCGATCCTCTCTATTTGTTTTTGGGTTCACTTCTTAAAATGCATGATTTCTCACAGTTGGAGTTAAGGTAACGTCAAGAGAAGATGGGAGAAACGATGAAATCTGGAATGAAGATGCTCAATAATATCGAAAAATCAATCAACCTATGCGGATAAAGTGTTGAATGTTAGGATTAAGTTTCTATCTCAATTAGGATTTGTCATCAGTCGTTACAACTAAAGGTCATTTTACGCGCTAGAACATTACTTGAAATATTTCAGATCTCTGTCCTTTTCAACATTTCAGCTGTGGAACATTGGTTCATGAACATCTGAGACTCAATTTCATAGCTTGTATTTTCTTAGGAATCTCATGTTTGATCTCAAAGTAATACCGAGGAATTCTATGTTGTAACTTCTTGAAAAGTCTTCTACATCGCTTTCACCATCTCCAGGATCCCACCAAATCGCCACAAAACCTCTCAAATTCGATATAATATACCCTGAGAAAACCCCAACTTTCTACTACTAGAGAAGTAAATTGATCGATCCAGAGGAGTTTCCTATGCTCAAAACCATAAATACCCAGAGTCTCTCCACAACTTCAGATTCCATCCAGTAAGCTGAATCGTGTGAATAAAAGAAGCGAAAATGCGGTAAATGGAAAAAAGCTGAGAAAACTTCTCTTTAGTTTATTCAATCACCAACAAGCTTAACAGAGATTCTTAACGATTCAGAATCAGGAACAAACAGGTGGTGACTCAAAAACAGGAAAGTAGACAGACTTCAAACAAACTTAGAACCTTACACAAACTGAATCAAATAGATCAAACTTGAAAAAAACGAGAAACCGAAGCAACACAAGGAAGCTTCAAGGTAGGATGCGACTGCATCAATGTTCTTATTCATAAAAGAAGAAGATAATAAGGAAGGACTTTAGCCCACTATTCATTAACAGGTGCTGATCAAGTTCCTGAGATCCAAGAGAGAAATTTTTTCTTCTTCAGAAGAAGAGAAACACGAAAACATCTTTGATAACGATAAACTGGAACAATCCCAAAGAGATCACCATCAGATTCCGGGTCATTTCTTGGTGAACATAATCCGCCAAAATTTCTTCCATTCCTTCATTAATGTGATAGAGTAAATGGATTTTCGGTAAGAAAGTTTTGGTACTGTAACCTCGAGAAGATGGGAGACCAGAGAATTTCGTTGCCCTGCGGAGATCAGATTGCCCAAGAGAAGAAATCGAACGATCGGTGGCGAGATTCCCAGAGTCCGTTTTCAGTTTCTGGGTTAACGCAAAGGCCATCGAGGAGAGGTCTCTTCCGAGTGGGTTTCTCACGGCGGCGGCGGCGGCGGCGGACGGGGAGGAGATATGACTCATCGAGAAAGGTAAAGACTTTGAGAGAGGGAGGTTGTTGGTTTGGCGGTGGAGACCAAGGATAGATCGGCGGAGAGACATCGCGGCGGGGGAGAGATGAGCCGTAGAAGGAAGGTGTTGAGAATTTCAAATTTTACCTTTCTCCTTCCAATTGGATCCGATCGGAGAAAATAAACCCTAAGTGAATGAATATGATCAGAGCGGAGGAGGAGAGAGAAGCATTGAAAGAGTTGGGCTTTAAGTATGGGCTAGAAGCCCAAAGTAGAAAAATTATATGAAGTTGGAACAAACCAAGACAAAGGAAATTGATGGGATCATGCAACCAATTTTTGACATAAAATGGATGGATATGCACATGTTGTTTTGCCTTTGCTGTTTTTAGGACAAAGCAAATGATGGTCGTCACTTTGTCATTTATGTCGTCGATTAGTTGATTTTTCAAACTCGCGCGTTCGTAAAATGTCTGACGTGACAACTTTGATTACCGAACAAAATTAATTTTTCTATTCTTACAATTCATTTAAGACCCGTCAACTTGTAAATTCAAAAAAGTTAAGTTTTTATATATTTAAAACATATATATTGATGCATTATCACATTATGTATCTCAGCCAAACTCAAATTGTTGCCAAAAAAAATAAAATGATCTTAATTTGTCTAACGACCAGAGAACTTGTTACCATATGTTCGATTTCTTTTCATAATCATGTAATTTAGAAGTTAAAACTTCCACGATCCGAAACCTAAGTCAACATTTTTATTACCAAATTAATTAGTAATATTATTTTTACGCTGCAGTGAAAACGAATTTAAACTTTTCTATGATTCGGACCGGGATACTAATTACTATTCACTTAACAAAACAAAAAAACATGCCTGTATTTATAGCCTAAAACTCAGAAATTCATCTGTTCAAAGCTCAAGTTACCGTTTCAACGGCTACTCCACAACGGCTGCTTCACAACGGCTACTCGCTTCAGGATTATCTTTTTAATTTATCTGATTAATAATAATAGCATTGACTACTTCGTTTAATGACGAGGAAGGTTGAGTCAAACGGCGTAGTTTGACGTCGAATATGGTTGAAAACTCAAACGGTGTCGTTTAATGAAGGTTGGAATAAATCCTTTTTTGTTATATCCAAACCATAAAATATACGATACATTTTGTTACAATTAATATATAAAAAAATATGAACCAAAAACATATAGAAATTATAGAAATTAGGTTGCTTGCAACGGATATCTAGATATTACCAAAGAAAGAAAGGAACTGAAAGAGCAGCGACCAAAGTAGAGGTAACTAGGATAAGAAGATTATTAGTGAGAATGAGTTATGATTTGTCATTTTGCGAAAGTTATGATTCACCTATGTTATCTACAATCTAAACGACTTCACATATATTATTGTAGTGATGAAATTGTAATGCAAAGATCCTAGATACCATGGATATATACATAAATAATATACTTTGACAAACATATTAGTATTACATATGCCATTATGATAAAGACAAAACATTAGAAATTACCACTCACATACAATTCAAAAGAAGGAAAAAAGTCAAAAACTATATTTCATATTTATTTGATTTTCTTTAAGTATGGATACATAAACGTAAATAATACATGTTACATATGCCATTGCCATTATGATTTAGAAAGACAAGGCATTAGAACTTACCACTCTCACTGTCTCACACACAATTCAAAGAAGGAAAAAAAGTTAACATATCTTTAGTAAAAAACGAAAGTTAAAATATCTTTCAAATTTATTTGATTTTCTTAAGTAAGAAAAATATTCCCAAGATACAACAAATATGCGAGTTAATGGCTTATTAATGACCCACATATGTATAACGCGTTAGTAAAAGGAGGAGAGAGAGAGATATACGAAAACTGGATTCCTTTCATTCTAAGAAAGAGAAGAGCCAAAAAGGATTTTATCTATTTCTAGCTGAACCTGACATATTTCTATACTGAACAAGAGAATAATCAAATCTTTCACTTGAAGGTGAAATCTAGAAACCACCAGAAACCTGTGAGCTACAAGACGGTAATGGCTGCTGCGTTTGCGGGTAAGCCGCAGCTATAAGCTTCTCTTTCGTCAATGGATCCGACCCGTTATTAGGCTTGACCGCAAAAGTGTGAAAGATTGTGTCTTCAGCTAATGATAGCTTAGACTCCATTAGACTGACCTCTGAGTTTCTCATAGCTTGTATGATTCTTGAAGCTGGGTGCGAATCCAAGGGTGAGATCACTCTTACAACAACCTCTTCGTCCACAGCTTGAATGTCAACTTCTGGACTTTCTTCCGATAAGCTGCTCTCTGTTCTGCCTCTTTCGGCTTCCATGATATTTACTTTCTCTTGAAGCTCTTTGATGTAAGAGATGGCGTCTCCAAGAAGAGAAGCTTTGTCCATCTTAGAGATGTTTGGAACAACCGAGCGTAAAGCGTAGAACCTCTGGTTGAGCTTCTCGCGTCTCTGTCTCTCGGCTTCCACATGGTTCAGCGGCTCTTCTCTTCCATTTGCAGGCTTTCTTCCTCGCTTTCTCGGTCTCTTCTCGTCAACAGCAGAAACTGTTGCTGCTCCTCCTGCTAATAATAAGCTTGCAGGTTTCTTCTCGGTACACGAATCTGACTGAGTGTTTGTAGAAGCAGCTACGGACTCGATCTGCATCTTGTGATTGTTATCGTCTACAACCACATTCACATTCTCTTGAACTTTCACATCTATTCTCTGAGGTGTGTAACCAAATGTTGAACCTTTATTGTTATACCCTTCCCAAGGCTGACGAGTGAACAACCTCTCATCCAAATGTTGATGAGCTCCCTGTTCCGAGTTATTCAGTTCCTGCCCGAAAAGCTTGTGAATCCCTCCTCCTCCTCCTCCACTCGTGTTTGGGTTTGCTGAATTCACCATCGAAGGAACTCTCCTCGTGAACAAAGCTTGAACAGACTTAACCAACTCAACATTTTCAGGGAAAGACCAAACAGAACCAAGCTCAAGAACACCAGCATCGGTAGGAACCATGACGATCGTTCTGATTCCCGCGGATTTCGCCATGAAAGACCTGAAACAGTAATCGGAATCCGAGTTAACCGCATCAGAGAGCCACACGTGTTTCCCTGAAGCGTAACACCTCCCAGGACCTCCTTCTCCGTGATTGAAGAAGAAATACATGGAAGCTAAGAAGAANTCTCTGAGGTGTGTAGCCAAATGTTGAACCTTTATTGTTATACCCTTCCCAAGACTGACGAGTGAACAACCTCTCATCCAAATGTCGATGAGCTCCCTGTTCCGAGTTATTCAGATCCTGCCCGAAAAGCTTGTGAATCCCTCCTCCTCCACTCATGTTTCGGTTTGCTGAATTCACCATCGAAGGAACTCTCCTCATGAACAAAGCTTGAACAGACTTAACCAACTCAACATTTTCAGGGAAAGACCAAACAGAACCAAGCTCGAGAACACCAGCATCAGTAGGAACCATGACCATCGTTCTGATTCCCGCGGATTTCGCCATGAAAGACCTGAAACAGTAATCAGAATCCGAGTTAACCGCATCAGAGAGCCACACGTGTTTCCCTGAAGCGTAACACCTCCCAGGACCTCCTTCTCCGTGATTGAAGAAGAAATACATGGAAGCTAAGAAGAAGATCTCTGTGGCTGTAACTTTCTCTAAGCTCAGAGCATAGTTGTCTTCGTCGGATCCACCAAACAACCTATGAAGCTTCTGCAACACTCTCTTCCTCATGTCTTGCCATCTCTCTTCCTCTAACCCAACGCTGTTGCAATTATAAATCCTAACCACTTTTGATTCCTCTTCCTCGCTAGGCTCTCGACAACAACCATCTCCCCAACCTAGGACTTGATGTCCGGATCTAGACATGGTTTGCTGCCAGAAAATCGCGTAGTTCCAGCTGAAATTCTCCGAGTTCGGCCAATCCACGAGGCTAGAGAGCTTCTTGTTCAGGCTATCATCAGTTCCCATGACCAGAAACAGATTCTGATTCGAATTTGAGTTTGCTCTAAGAAAATCTGAAGCTATGTTCCCTAAAACGGCACTAACCACCGATCTCTCTTCATCGTCCCATCCCAAGTCACTCATATTCATCTTTATCTATCTCCCCAGATTACACCAAAACCTCACCAAATCCAAAACCGAAAAAATCTCTGAAATTTCAAATAACAAACACCGAGTAAACCGCTCCTTTCTACTACAGAGCTCGATGATGCTTGAAACCATATAAACCCAGGGTTCCTCCAGCTTCAGATTTTGGTAACCACCAAAATTCTAGGAAAAAAAGGAGAAAATGGGATAAATTGAAGATTACCCACCAGGGGAAAAAAATGCAAAATCGGAAATTAATCACGCTCAACAGAAGCCTGCGCCTATTAAAATAACACTCGCCGGAGAGATAGTTTCCAATCAAAACGACGACTTTGCCGAGAGAAAGTGGTGAAAGCTCTGAATTTTGAACAAACCCAAACAATTGAATGAGCTTTGAAAGTATGAAAACAAGAAGGTGTTGAAGAAGATACAGTTAGAGAGAGAAATAGACGAGAGGAGTGGGGTAAGTACGTATGAAGAAGGCTCTTTTAAAACCCAACAATGGTTTACTTATGCACGAATTAGACTTGGGTTATGAACTTAACCATGGTTGAGTTTCCAGGGTTTAGAACTAGTAGAAACCCCCGATTAATGTGTGAGTTAAAAACTCTATTTCCTGATTTTAAGCTCACTTACTTTGATTGTTTCTTTCCGAATAAAGATAAATCAGAATTTCTTAATCAAAGCTTTATCTTCTTTTCTGATCTGTTTACCCTAATTCTCGCTTCTCTTTGAATTTGTCTACAGATAAAATATCTTTGTAAATCACTAACGGTAAATTGTTTCGTTGAGGAACCACGCTATTTGCATTTAGTAAAATTTAGAGAGAAGTATATAATAAAGTTTTATATGTACACACGTGTGTATGTAATGTAACTACGTGAGATTCAATAAGTCAAGAAGTATATATAGATCACAATCAGAAAAAAAAAATAAAGAAAAAAAAGTAAAGATCACATGGTCGAAAGATTTTAAATTTATGCTGTACCAAATAGTACTAACTTATTAAAAAAAAAAAATAGTACTAAATTAATTAAATTGTTTATATTATTTTTTTTCTCTACCAATAAAAATAACTCACATGCATAAGAAAACAAAAAAATATTGTTTGAATTGGTGGGGTGTTGGTTATTTCAGACATCGTTATTAACGTGGGTCCATTTAATCGGACTCCGTTATTATTCTCATTAATAGTCCTATAATTAAATATATGTAGTACTAGTACTTTTCTTTAATCTTTAAATTTCGAGAGAAATTTATTTGTCGCATAGGATTTGCGTGAATCTCATGCCCAACAGTAACAACCAACGTTCCGTGAGAGCACATGTGATGACTTTAACTTACTTTTCTATCATCATGTGTTTGTAATTTTCTAATTGTTTGCGACACTTAATTTCAAACAATCTCTTTATATTATTATATGATTATTTGTAACCTGATTTAGAAGTAATATCGCTTGAGTTTTATACCGGGTCTAAAATGAGATCAGTATTATAAGTTTATAACTATTTCGTTTCTGAAATTATAATCATGTATGTTTGGACACAAGATTACTTGATGGATTCCATAGATGACATAAAAAGATATGGATTGTTTAACAGTAAGGATGGTATGACGGAATTATTAAAAATAATAAGAAATAGTAACAAGAGATAACAATACAAAATATATGGTGATACTGTTTTGATTAAAAAAAAAATATTAGTTAAAAAGAGATGGTAAAAAAAAAAAGATGGTGATATCATTTCGTTTTCATTATACCGTTTTCTTAATTGTTTTATTTTCCATTCGTTTGATTGGGATCATTCAAGCAGATCTCGTGTCTTTCGTAAAATATTTTGAACGGATTGAATACTTTTTGGCAAAGAATATAGAATATGACATGCAACATTTTACCCTTTTTGTAGACTAAGATGACAACGCCATGACCGGTGTCTCTTTGAGTAATGGGGAAGTCGCACCAACTAAGAAATTCTATTAATTTTTATAAAGCAAACATCTATCTCATATATCTAATTGAGTATACGTATAACTATAAGTCTATAACCAAAACACGTTTTTTACGTAGGCTCATTCAACCTTGTTTTCTACTCTATTTTTGGTTCGAATTTTCTTTCATTTTTTAGAGACTATTTACCAAAACAAAATGAATTCAATATAGATAAGTTTGATCTGTTTCCATTTTGGTTTGCATTTTCAATTTCACTCAAATACATTTTCAGCTTTTTAGAGAGGCTAATTTAAATTTGATTTTGCATTTTTTGTTTGTTTGGATTTTTTTTTCTACATAATAAAACTTATATAAACTTTGAAGTTACGAAGTCACGATACAAATATGGATTAAACCATCGAGGAGGATAGAAACAATTGTTATGAGGGCCATGAGCGATTTTATTTGAAATTCTATTAACATGTACATAAAGAATTTTGTTGAACTTTGATGACCATTTTTTGATATCCTTACAGTTCTTTGTATTTTCGAAGTAGTTTATCTCGTCATTCAATTGTTTGTTTGGAATTAACTTCGGTATTTCGTACTGAATAAATAGAACCTTTAACCAAATTCAGTGTTACATAATCGGTTTTGTTTATATAAAGAAGCGACATTTTTTTTTTTTAAAGGGTTAAACATGAATCAGATTTTATAACCATTCGTAAAACTGTAACAACTAACAACCCTATAAACACAATTGTCCCCATCATAACGAGTATTTTTATTTTATTTTATTTTTGACGGCAACGATTGTATATTATTTATTTTCGCAAATAATGAGTATTTTATTTTGCACTACATAGCGAGATATACATATTACGCAACGAAATAAAATAAAGAATAAATAGATAATAGTAGGAGGGCTGGATGTAACGTCCGTGATCGTCAGATCAACTTGGTACGGGCCTGGTACGACTGCAGTACGAACATGGTACATGAACATGGTACGGTCGCGGTACGAACATGGTATGTGAACATGGTACGGTCGCAGTATGAACTTGTTACGACCGTTGTACGGACATGGTCTATACGAATCCGGATGTGAAGGCTCGAATAAGGAAATGTCTAGAAGTAAGTTAGGACGGCTAAGTGGTTTTAGCCGAGAGAAATGAAAGATAGCCATGTGAAAATAAAGATAGCCGTAAGAAAATGGAACTGGCCGTGAAAGTCGGAGTTTGGTTGACTTGGATTGAGTCTGAGCTGGACATAGTCGCTCGGACAAGTGTTTTTCAGACAATCCATGTTTTTCGGAGTTTTTGGTCGGAATCCAGACAAGACGGTTATAGTCGATGGAGCGCTTGGCTAAATTAGGCGGTAACGGTTATTGGCTCGACTATAATTAATTACGGTCGAATATAATGATATTGGCTCGGCTAAAATGGAATATGCGCGGACATAATAAAGGGGGAACGGTTATTAGGAGAGGCACGTGGGACATATCCGAGTTTAAAGAGCGAGAATATGAATTGGACGGTTACGGGGCGGTTTCTAGTGGTTTAATTTATGAAAAGGAAAGTCTCACGGATATGGAGGAATCACTGATGGTTTTCCTCGAGAGAAAATACCCAGAAACGATGAGAAGGGAGACATAGGAATTCCAGTCGAGAGAGTGAGCGAAATAGCCGATCGGATTCGGCGATAGTCGACGAGGGTGCGATTCTAGTCGAGATGCGGATGAACATAGTCGCGTGGAGTGTGACTATGATCGAGGGGAAACGGTTACAGAGGATCCTCTGTTCATCCGACAGAATCATCGAGAAGAAGCGGTTATCGAGAGGAAAGATGCGCACGGGATTTCCAGTCGAAGAATTGATGGAAATAGCCGATCGGATTAGCAGATAGTCGGCGGTTACGCGAACATAGCCGATGCGCGAATGAACACGTTCGCGAGAGGCGTGACTATGATCGAGTGGATACGGTTAGTTCGTGAGTTCATCCGGGAAAATCATGATATTGAAGGAATCCGCCGAGAGAAGGGGACGACGGGTCATCCAGTCGAGTGATTGACGGTTATAGTCGATTGGATCAGTGAATAGCCGAGGGTGAAGGGATTTCAGTCGGTCCTCGGAAGAACGTAGTCGGGAGACGCGTGTCTACATCCGGTAGGAAGTGATTCGGTCGGGATAATTGCCGAGAGAAGGTATCCAGTGGGAAGAACAGTCGAAGGGAACGCGACTCTATTCGGGGGAAACGTGACGATGGTCGGGAGAACCGTGACTCCGTACGAAAGAGATGCGACCATAGTCGGAAGAGATGCGACGATAGTCGAGAGGAACGTGACACTGTTCGGGAGCCACGCGACGATAGTCGGAAGAGATGCGACTACGGTCGAGAGGAACGCGACTCTGTTCGGGAGTAACGCGACTACGGTCGAAAGGAACGTGACTACTGTTGGAGAAACGTGAATACGGTGAAAGGGACCGTGGCTGGCGTGTGAAGGACAAGGGATCCACGCTGCCTCTCTTCGTTGCTTGGTCATGTGGGGATGGTTGGTTGAATGACTAAGTAACGAGGGGAGGCGTGTTCTGTTGGATTGCTGGTTTGATGGCTGAGACATTGGGAGAATGGAACAGTGGCCGGGATGATGACAGTGACGGTAAACTACAGTCACGGGACCATGCAGATCAGGTTGACCACAGTCAATGCGTCCGTGACTATGAACGGCCAAGGTACATACTTAGCCGAACCTTGTAGTGACTGTACTGACTGTGTTGGTTGCTGGATAGTTAATGAGATTGACTAAGTTAAGTTGCTAGATGTAAGGAATTGGGTGAACCTCATCTAGGTTATCGGTTAGAAAAATGCAAAAAATTTCCTAAGGTTTCGGCTGAGGTTAGGAAAACCGGGTCGGGGCGTTTCAATGGGCCCACTAACGTATGGCAGAGAGAGAATGAGAGGAGAAATGTGGGGTCGTGTGGAGACACTCGTGACTACGGTGGTCTTTATTACAGACAATTACTTCTCCTGTCTCACATGGCTTTTAAAATTTTATGATTTCCATGTTTCACTCATTTTTAATATTAAATTAAAAAAATATTTTTTTCTATTTTTTCTTTATTTTTTTTACTATTATCATATATTAAATCATATCTGGAATCTGTTCTACTAATTTGAACTCAAAAGATTCCGCATACATTGATCGAAAGTAATTTACATGGAAAAAATTAATATTTTGTGCTTTCGGTTTTATCAAGAATATTAGCAAGACATTTTAATTACGAAAAATTAAATTTTAAACATATTTTTTAAAAAAAATCTTAAAAATACAAAATAATTTAACTATGATATAAAAACTAGCCAATCCAAAAAATTCTCGATCATATAGATCAGTTTTATTCACTTTTTTATCTTTTAAATTCACTTTTTGTTTTCTTCTTAATTTTAAATACGTATTCTTTTTCGATAAGTTATAAAAATATAATAAAAATACTATTCTTTTCCGATAAGATGAAAATATAATAGAGATAATATTCCATAATTATTTTAAAATGATAATTATTCTTATATAACGTATTAACGAACGATAATAATTACTAAATAGATGTAAAACTACGATCAAAATCGTTTAAACTGCTCCTATTAATGATGGCGGTTAAGAAACATTTGTTTCCCTTCCAATCATACTTTATTTATATTATTAATTAATACTGAAAAACCATTACAAGGTTTAAGAAACTTTAGAAAGAGGATTAGGAACAAGGGCAATTAGGAAGTTACGGGAAAAATCCGATAACTGATGGGAACAAAGGGACTAATAAATAAAGAATCGATTGGCATACGCAACTCATCTCTATCCATCACGCGTTTTTCGTGGGCTTCAATGGGCCCCAATGAAATCGACATTTACTCTTTATTTTTAAAATACGGCTAAATACATCATGCGCCACGTGCCCATTTTGTGTATATCATAATCCCGCACATCTCACGTGTGACAAATGCTAGCGCAAAATTATATAATCAGACTAATCAAACTAATGGGTTTAGTTAACAAAAGATATAAGAAACCAAGCTAATTATATTCAGCAAAAAAAAAAAAAAACTAATTATATAGTCTTATAGATGTCATGCTTCTTATATATATATATTTTTGTAATTACTCTGCTGCAAATTTTATTCGAGGATGAAAACTTCGTTTGCAATTATTTATAATTTTTTGCTTTAACAACACTAAAACCACTAAAATCAAGCACCAGAACCCAAATAAATAATCACGTCATGAAATTATGATTTATTTGACTAAGAAGCTCTATTTATTGGCAATACTATTTTTAAGATTGAAGACAGAAGAACGTGATATGTGTTTGGACCAGCGTGACGGACGTGGACGGCTGCTTTATGACAATTTCGACGAAAGAATACGTCGTCGTTCCATCGGCAGTCTTATTTAGATAATCAGTTCGATGCACGAGTTTTCACGTACTCTCCACACCACACGCCACGCTTTTTTGTTTTTTTTCGTTGATTCATTTGTTTTTATAAGGGGTTTAAATTAATTTTAAGAACAAATAACACTTTTTACATTTATTATATGGTTCATACCGACAGAAGTCTCACCGACAGAAATTCTTGCTCAGAAACCATAGACGACGTACATATATTAATATATATCAAATTATCAATGCTCTCGTAACTTACCAAAAAAAGAAAATATTAATATCAATGCCCGCGAGGTTTAAAATTTTGAAAATCTTATTCGGGTTCGGCCCATCTTAACTATAGGCTTAAATGAATTAATAAAGGCCCATTTAATGTCGTATCTTTCTCTCTCTCGGGTATTACCCGAACCCGATAAACCGACTAGCTCATCGGAAATTTTTCACTGTCAATTTGTCATGGCATCTCTTTGAAAATAAAATCCTTCCGTTTCCCTCTTTTTGAAATCAAAAACCCTAGCTACTCGCTTCTCTCATCGCCGTCTCTTGTGCTTGATTTCTTCCCTAATCGAATAATTGTCCGATATTCGCACTAGTTTATCGGATTCACCGCATAAACCCTAGTTTTTCTAGAAAGATGGAGTGGAATTCGGAGACTCTCCAGTTCCTGTCGCAATGTTTTCTCCACACGCTCTCTCCGGTCCCGGAGCCTCGCCGTGCCGCTGAGAGATCGCTATCGGAGGCCGCCGATCTGCCTAACTACGGCTTAGCCGTCCTACGTCTGGTGGCTGAACCCTCAGTCGATGAACAGACGCGTCACGCCGCTGCTGTCAACTTTAAGAACCATCTCCGTTCGCGATGGTTCCCTTCTGGTGATTCTGGCATCTCGCCGATCATTGATTCGGAGAAGGAGCAGATCAAGACACTCATCGTTTCCCTTATGCTTTCTTCTCAACCTCGCATCCAGAGCCAGCTGAGTGAAGCCCTAGCCGTCATTGGTAAGCACGATTTCCCGAGATCTTGGCCTGGTTTGCTTCCCGAGCTTGTCTCCAGCCTTCAAAAAGCTGCTCACGCTGGCGATTATTCGTCCGTCAATGGTATTCTTGGGACCGCTAACTCGATTTTCAAAAACTTTAGGCATCAGTATAGAACCAATGATCTGTTTACGGATATTAAGTATTGCCTGAAGATTTTTGCTCCTCCATTGCAAGAAGTATTCCTAAAAACGTCTTCCTTGATTGATTCTGCTGCCGCGGGCCCTGGTGCTTCAGCCGCCATCCTTAAGCCGCTGTTTGAGTCCCAGAAGCTGTGCTGCAGGATATTTTTCTCGTTGAACTTTCAGGACTTGCCCGAGTTTTTCGAGGATCAGATGAACGAGTGGATGGGAGTGTTTAAGAAGTGTTTATCCTCGAATTATCCTGCCTTAGAAAGCACAGCAGACGGGCTTACACTTGTTGATGATCTTCGCGCTGCCGTTTGTGAGAATATTAACCTGTATATGGAGAAATACGAAGAAGAATTCCAAAGCTATTTGCAGGGTTTTGCGTCAGCTGTCTGGACATTACTCCGAGATGTGTCAAAGTCTCCTAGCAGGGATCAACTAGCTACCACAGCAATCAAGTTTTTGACCACTGTGAGCACAAGTGCGCACCATGCTTTGTTTGCAGGCGACAATATAATCAAGGAGATTTGCCAAACTATTGTGATTCCCAATGTTTCTTTGAGGGATGAAGATGAAGAGCTTTTCGAGATGAACTACATAGAGTTCATCCGTAGAGACATGGAGGGGAGTGATGTGGACACTAGAAGGAGAATAGCTTGCGAGCTAGTCAAGGGACTTGCCACGAACTACAAAAGACAAGTGACAGAAGTAGTTTCTCTTGAGATACAGAAGCTCTTGAGTTCGTTTGCTACAAATCCGGCTGCACAGTGGAAAGATAAGGATTGTGCTATTTACTTGGTCGTCTCTCTGGCTACTAAAAAGGCAGGAGGTGCGTCTGTGTCTACAGATCTCATTGATGTTCAAAGCTTCTTTGCCAACATTATTCTCCCAGAGTTGCAAAGCCACGACGTCAACAGTTTTCCAATGCTGAAGGCAGGGTCCTTGAAGTTCCTAACAATGTTTCGTAGTCACCTACCAAAGCCTTTTGCGATTCAGTTGTTCCCGGAGCTGGTCCGGTTCCTTAAAGCAGAGTCGAACGTAGTCCACTCATATGCTGCTAGCTGCATAGAGAAGCTCTTGCTAGTGAAGGACGAAGGTGGAAAGAGTAGGTATGTCGCTAGTGATATAAGCCCGTTTTTGCTGCAGTTGATGACGAACCTGTTTGAGGCACTGAAGTTTCCAGAATCTGAGGAGAATCAATATCTTATGAAGTGTATAATGCGGGTCCTTGGCGTTGCTGAAATCACTGGTGAGGTTGCTGGACCTTGCATCGGGGGCTTAACCTCCGTTCTCAGTGAAGTTTGCAAAAATCCTAAAAATCCTACATTTAATCACTATATCTTTGAGTCTGTGGCTGTACTTGTTCGACGGGCATGCCAACGTGATATTTCTCTTATATCTGCATTTGAAACGAGTCTCTTCCCAAGCCTTCAGATGATTTTGGCCAATGATATCACCGAGTTCTTGCCTTATGCGTTTCAGCTGCTGGCTCAGCTTGTTGAGTTGAACAGACCACCTCTCTCACCGAACTACATGCAGATCTTCTTGCTGCTCCTCTCGCCTGAGTCTTGGAAGAGAGGGGGCAATGTTCCAGCTCTTGTGCGTCTGCTTCAGGCCTTCCTGCAGAAAGCACCTCACGAGGTCACTCAGGAGAATCGGTTGAGTCAAGTGCTGGGGATATTCGAAAAGCTGGTTTCATCTCCCAGCACGGAGGAGCAAGGCTTTTATATCCTTAACACGGTTATTGAGTATCTGGACTACAGTGTGATTTCACCATACATGACGGGTATATGGAGTGCTCTGTTCACACGCCTTCAAAACAAAAAGACGGTCAAGTTCCAGAAATCCCTGGTAGTCTTCGTGTCCCTCTTCTTGGTGAAGCACGGTCCGGCTTATCTTGTTGACACTATGAACACTGTTCAGCCGAACATCTTCACTAGTATCTTAGAGCATTTCTGGATTCCGAACCTGAAACTGATCATGGGGACTATCGAGGTCAAGTTAGCTGCAGTGGCTGCAACGAGTCTCATATGTGAGACTCCAGTTCTTGTGGATCCAGCAGCTTCTAAACTCTGGGGTAAGGCGCTTGACAGTATCGTGACACTTGTTTCACGGCCTGAGCAGGAAAGAGCTGTTGATGAACCTGAAATGCCAGAAATCTCAGAGAATGTTGGATACACAGCTGCATTTGTGAATCTTCACAATGCTGGGAAAAAAGAAGAGGATCCTCTCAAAGACATTAAAGATCCAAAGCAGTTTTTGGTTGCTTCTTTGGCCAGGCTTTCTTCTGCTTCTCCTGGTAGATACCCTCAGATTATCGGAGAGAATCTCGAAGAAGCCAATCAAGCAGCTCTGCTCCAGCTCTGCAAGGCTTACAACTGTGGAATTGCTTGAAGTAAGTTGTGTGTTACTTCAATAATGTTTTCAAAATCTCTGTAATTCTCTTCTTGATTTTGGATTTGGGAATCAACAATCTTGATGTGATGGTAAAAAAATGTTTTGTCAGGAGAAATGGATGCGAGGAGAGAGAGGGAGAAAAGCACAGCAACATTGCATTGCATCTGCGAAGAAAAGTGGTAAAATCATGTTTTTGTTTTGTCTTAAATCGGGAGTTTCATATCATTTGGAAGTTAGAAGATTAGAGAAGAGCATTACCATGCAAAACTTGAATTTCTTTCGTTTGGATTTGGAATTTTCATGGGGGTTGTTTTTTTTTTTCCAAGCAAAGCATATGATCTCTGTATGGTACTATGTGTTTATGTGCATTTTGTCGTTGTCTGATGGTCATGGACTATGGTTATTCTTATAAATTCGAGAAAGCATTTTTCTTATATTTTACCCCCTAAAAAGATTTAGTTTATTCGATATCGAAAACTAGTTCATATGTGGGCTTATCAAATGGGCTTGTAAACGGAGCCTGACAACTTCGCTTGGGTTATCCCGTAATGTAATCTAATTATTTTTGAATTTCAATATATATAAATTCGTTTTTATTTAATTGTCTGTAAAAAAAACTTATTTTACTTTTCAAGTTGATTAGTGGACTGTACTGTATAATATTAGGAAAAGGAGACAAAATGGGGAACAAGAGGTTAGGAGGTGATATAGGTTACTGTTGGTGCTAATCATATTGGACCTATGTCCACTAAACTATGTCTAATTCTTATTTAACGATATCGTAATTATTCTTATTTAACGATATCGTAATTAACAACACATGAATAAAGGAGGGTGGAAGTGGTAGCATTTTTGGTATTTGGAGACCAATAATATTAATCGTGATTTTTTAAATTTACTTTGCAAACGTATTTATAGAAAAACATCTCTGATGTCGACAAAAGTCTAGTAAATAATGTTATATTTTTATGTTCAAAACTTTTATCGTTTTATAATTTATGTACTATTTATAAAATCTCTATAACAAAACACTAAATCTCGGCTGCTATTATTGTCTAGTGCCCCTCGCACGTCGGCGATATCAATTATTGTCATATTTTTTCCGGCAACCAGTTATACATATTATTATGTGTTAGATTGTAAATAATGATATGACAGAGACCCATTCTGGCAGTGAGAAAGAGATGGTCATATGATATGATCATGTGATTTATCATCTGGTCCCCTCGTTTTGTTATGTTCCTTTTCATTTTATAATATAAGAAAATTGCATTGAAAAAATATTGCAATGGACCAAGCATTTCTTCTTTTTACTCTTTAGAAAAAAAAAACAAGTTTGTGTGTTGTGTGTTGTGATTTGGCTAAAGTAGATCCAATAAACCCACTCAAACGTAGTGTTCAATAATTTGGGAACTAGCTACAAATTTGTTTTTCTCTTGGTTCAAAAAAAAAAAAAATTTGTTTTTTCTCTCTTTTATATTTATATACGGTGCTAAGCGTTTATGGTACTCAACAGCAATATATATATATATATAGGTTTTCATATGTACTGAATCAATCCATTTCGAGTTAGTTAGGCATAAAATTTTAGTTCAATTATTCATTAGTAACGGATTTACGAAAACTTCTTGTTAACAAATGTCTACCTACATTTAGATTAATAAAACATTGCAGTGTAAGAATACCAGATTTCCAATTACAAATGGAGAGTGCTAACTTCTTTGACTAGTATTTAAATGTTTTCCCCCTAAACCTTTTAAGAAAAATTGACCAATCCTTTGTCACACATGTGAGGGTGCCTTTAGTTGAATAAATTGGAAAAGGTAATAAATAAACACAAACACGTACTAGGAATCCTTTCCCTATGTAACAAAGTAATACATCCACCACATATATATTAATTTTATAAAAGAGGGCAATCATGGAGTGGGATGAAAAATAGAGGAAAAACCCTCACAAGAAAGATCAAAACAATTTTGAATAAATATAGTAAAATTTTTTTTTTATATCTAAACCATATTTACCACTTGTGATGAGAAACACTTCAGGTTGAGGTTTCAGAACATGCGCATGCAAAAAAATGCATTTTATTACTCGACAGAGAACATAATAAGAAGAAGAGTAGAAACTGGTCTTTAGATATGTGCATGTCTTCTTTTCTTTCTTTTTTTTTTTTTTGCTAAAAGATATGTGCATATGTCTCCTCGTACTAATTATTATATTTAAAATCTCTTGCATTTCATTATATGTTTATGCAGCAACATATTTCACAAGCTGGTCGGAACATGCCAATAGATGTAGTAATCTCCATGTGAGATTTTAATTTGACAACATGTCACTGTCTATATATATGATTGAATTCCTAATTAAGATTTATCATTCATTATCTCGATAATAAGGTCTTTTTAACCGAGGTAATAGTTATCGGAATTATGCATTGGCCAAGTACGTGCAACTAACATGACTATATTAGTCGTTGTTATCATCATCCATGAAGGATGAAATTATAGTTCAAAACTAAAAAGGATGACATTAGCAACTGTTACATTATAAAATTTGCATACTTTTTTATCTTTATTGTAGTAAGATTTAAAAATCTTGACTAGTTGAAACAATTGAACAATTTGCTCCCACTGATATTTAAGCATATTGAAAAAATTATCAATACCATATTTATATGTGCTATCTTAGATATTCGTCTCTAAGATCAATCACGATTTTTTTTTAAAGTTTGGTAATATTGAAACATGGGTTTAATTGCATTGGAGGTAGTGATTCTAATTTTTCTGTATAAACTATAGAAAGATTCCATAAGATATCCCGAGGTTTCCCGGTCTACATATGCACTAATACTTGATTATTACTAGTTATTATTTTCTACTTCATATATTGATTAAAGAAATAGTATTTCAACTATAATGCTGAGAAAATATGATAAGGGAAATGATATGGATGCATGTTGAGCCATTAATGCTGAGAAAATATGATATGGCTAGTGATATCACAGAGTTCTTTGTCAAGTTTTAATCGTGATAACCAAATGTATATCTTGTGAACATATTTTTCTTTATATAATTTTACTATGATAATTTCGAAAACTGAGACACATAACAAGAAAGCGTGAATCCAAGCGCATTCTTCTGAATTGTAAATTGACAAGTTGCATTTTACAATACACGAATCTAATCCCTAATAAATCCTAGCCGAATAACTAGATCGGATCCGTTGCACCGATGGTAACCAAGATAACCATATTATAATTAATCCGAATTTTAATCTTGTTTTTGATATCTTTATTAGCCAGGTCCATGAGCTTTAGTGTTTTAGAGATTCCTTACGAGTTATATGACCTTACACTCTAAGTGAAGGGAAAGGTCGTTCCTCGCATATTAATTAAATGAATGAAATAATACTATTTGCTTTACTCTGACCTGAAGTGTGTAAACATATAATAAAACAAATGAATGTTACTTGACGTGATTTTGTACATGTGCGTGGTAACTAAATTACTTCTGACGTTTCAATATTTCACCAACACACCGTGCCCTTGCTTTGCCTCCACTCGCAAGTAAACATCTTATGCTAGTGGAAGGTATTCAAGACTCGGAACATGTAATGTCCAATCAACCAGTTAAGAACTTGAAAATATATCAAAAGTCAGTATTTTTAAGTAAAAAATGATAAAATTGATTTGTACAATATCCAAGTTAATAGATACGACGTTGGAATCAAATCTTCTTTTCTCGAATGCGTTGTTAACTTAAGCTAACCATTTGATTCTCTTCTCTCTCTTTTACGATGTTAATTTTACACATGACTAGATGCAATAAGCCAATAACCATGACTTTATTTTATATTTAATTATAAAAGATTTTCAAATTTTTAGTCTGTATATTCAAATCTAAAATGAGGGTCATGATGTCATTTTCCCATAACTTCACTTTCTTTATTAAAAACAATTCGATGACGATCTATTAGTTGAGACATGCATATCTACAAAACCAAATATTCGTTATTCTTATTTATTGATGTGGCGATTATGACTAAACGAGTAATTAACTATAATGCCCGTTGCCCAACAAAATAAACGGACTAACAAAAGTAATATTAGAAGAAAAAAATAGATAAATATTGTAAAAGTAATTCCATTGTACCATTAATCAAGCAATTATAAATATAAAATTAATATAATGTTTATATTCCCATCCGTGCGTTCCCAAACACTTTGAATAATCATATTCCTAATCAACAATTTGAGGCAAACGGTCCTCTACTTTTATTGTTCGTTTTCTCTTTATATTTTAATAATTTACATTATCTGTAAAAGGTACCTTTTTGCGTTGAAGTTCTTACAACTTGAGTAAAATGTAGTTCATATCGGGATGTAACATATAATATATATATATATATATATATATATATAACATAATGTGACGGATAATAAGTAGTCGAAGATAGCAACTAATTGAATTTTTTTGTTTGTTTGTTTATTGATTGAATTAGTTATTAGTAAAAACAAAATTGAATTTGATTTACAAGTACAGCAGTGGACTGAAACAGTCCACATTATTTTTACAATTATGGAAATGGAAAGAATAAAATTCTCTTATTTCTATCCCGTCAGAAAAAAAAAACACCATCCTTATTTTGTAATATTTAATGTTATCATTATAATTGATGTGAATCATGTGATACGTAATGCATAATATTCCATGGCCATGCAGATAAGAATTATTCGAAGAAGAAAAAAAAAACATTGTATTTACGTGAGCTATCTCAAATTATCTCTTCAAGATTGATTGTATTTGGGGGTTCTACTTCTCTCTTATTCAGCAGGTATGGAGAGAACAGTAATGTACTTTAACACGTGTATATTTTTGATTCGCCAGAATGCAGCCGTGGCCATTGCCTCCCCTCTGACGTGTCTACGTGGGGACCACTTGTGCATATGCTCTTTTTTTCTGTAAACGCTAGGCTTATTTTTTTTGTAAAGAAAAAATCTCGCACGCTTATCAAAGCCCTTAAACCATATCATAAGGAACGTTCGATGGATGGCAAAAATCTCTGATGATACACATTCATGCGCCAACACGTTTGCATGCAACGTTCCAGACACAGACAAGAAAGTAACGTCTCCGTCAAATCTAACGGAACTCGTAACGGAATAAAACCCAGAAAAAACAACATCGAAGGCTTTTTGGCTTCACGCGCCTTATTATGGTAAGAAGCAATAGTTTTGCATATTGAGAGTGGTAGTAGGTAGGGTTAATGAAAAACTGAAAAGACATTCGATATAATTATTAGAGCCTATAAAATACATTTACTACTACTTACTACTAAGTACGAGAACCGTTGTCTTAAATCTAACGGTCCAGATTGGCTCTCACAAGTCACAATAATTGACCATACGTTTTCTTTTAAAAACATAAAAACGAAGAGGAAACAACAAGAAGTTTGAGAATAAAGGGAGCAAACGACACGGAGTTTCAAAGAAGAGAAGGAAGACAAAAAGGCAGAAGGAAGAAGGAGCGGTTTCGTAACTGAAACTGAAAAGCCAAAGAGAAAAACCCGGAAAAGAGAGAAACTATAATTCTCTTTTTTCTATCCAAGAAAAGTGCTTTTGTAAATGAATTTATGTCCTGTAATGAATACAGACATAACCGTCGTGTCTCGTTAAAGAAAATAGAGTTTTTTTTTCTTTCTTTTAACCCTTCCTTGATGACTCTTGTCTTCTTCTCTTCTTGTGTGTTTACTTGCTTTGAGGGTTTCGATTTTTTGAAGCTCGATTTTTAGTTTCCCGTTGGTTTTTTATTTTATTTTATTTGCTTGTGTAATTGAAATTAGAAGAAAAACTTGGATTTCTTCGATGGCGAATGTAGATGATGATTTCAGAAGATCAGGTAAGTTAACAGAAACAGAGAGAGAGACAGTACTTTCATTTTCTATGTTGACTTCGATTATCCCAAGTTCGAGTTTTTTCTTTCCAGCATTTTCCGGGGAAGAAGTCAACATTTTTTTCACGAGCTAACAAGCTTGAAAAACTCAACACACATTTCTAGTTTCTGTTATATACAGCTTCGAGTTATTTTTGAAACTGAAGGTTGGATTTTGTTGTTGTTGAATTTAGGGTCTAATGATGAACAATTGTACATGGAGCTGTGGAAAGCTTGTGCAGGGCCATTTGTGGAAGTTCCTCGTTCTGGTGAAAGAGTTTTCTACTTCCCTCAAGGTCACATGGAACAAGTAAGCTAAAATTAATAATCTAAACTCCAAGAATTCTTTCTCAATTTTAAGACTTCGTTTTTTATTTATTTGTTGGTTTGGAGTTGGTGGCTTCGACTAATCAAGGAGTCGTTGATCAAGAAATACCACTTTTTAATCTTCCTCCAAAGATACTTTGTCGAGTTCTTAGTGTCATGCTAAAAGCAGAGCATGAGACAGACGAGGTTTACGCTCAGATCACATTACAGCCTGAGGAAGATGTAAGTTTTTTTTTTTAATATAAAAAATCTTGACTAATTAATGTGATCAATTCGGTGAATTTGATTTCCGATTTTTTTTTTCATTATTGTTTCTTCAGCAAAGTGAACCAACAAGCCTTGATCCACCACTAGTCGAACCTGCTAAACAAACGGTTGATTCGTTTGTTAAGATTCTAACAGCTTCCGATACAAGCACTCATGGTGGATTCTCTGTTCTTCGTAAACACGCCACTGAGTGCTTGCCTTCACTTGTAAACTCTTTTATCCGATTTTTTATCTCTATCTTAGTCTTTGCTGAATTTTGTCATATTTTTAATAATTTTTTTGATTCCCAATTCTTAGGATATGACACAACCTACGCCGACTCAAGAACTGGTAGCTAGAGATCTTAACGGCTACGAATGGAGGTTTAAGCATATATTCAGAGGTAGCAAACTCTCTAAGAGGGTCTCCTAAGAGTTTCTTCAGGTTTAAGAGTTGTCTAATGAGTTTGTTTCATTCGATAGGGCAACCTAGGAGGCATTTGCTTACAACGGGTTGGAGTACATTTGTAACCTCGAAAAGACTTGTTGCAGGAGATGCATTTGTGTTCTTGAGGTAGTTTAAAAAGCTCGAGTCTTTACTCTCTCGGGTTTTTACTTTCGTGAGCTTCATGGTAATCTTATATGATTTTAAGGGGTCAAACCGGGGATTTACGAGTTGGCGTGAGACGTTTAGCTAGGCAACAAAGCACAATGCCTGCATCCGTGATCTCGAGTCAGAGTATGCATTTGGGGGTTCTTGCTACAGCTTCTCATGCTGTTAACACCAAAACTTTATTTGTTGTCTTCTATAAGCCGAGGTCAGGTTTCAAACTTTTTGCTTCTGACATAAGCTAGTGAAGAAGGGATATAAGCTTAATATCATCTTCTTCATTTTTTTTGTTTTTCTTTCCAGGATAAGCCAATTCATAATAGGTGTGAACAAGTATATGGCGGCTACGAAGAATGGATTTTCTATCGGTATGCGGTTTAGGATGAGATTTGAAGGAGAAGAGTCTCCTGAGAGAATGTAGATTCCTCTTTTGATCATTGGTAGATTTTTTTCAGTCCTCTCTTGATTGTTCTTGTTTGAAATCTTGGCTGGTTTCTTCTTTAGATTTACCGGTACGGTTATTGGTACTGGAGATCTATCTCCTCAATGGCCAGCTTCGAAATGGAGGTCATTGCAGGTTCAGTGAATATGAATCATTCTCAAGAGATGATATATATATTATATGATTCTTGTTGCAAACTTTATGTAAATTTCAATCTTTTTCTTCCTATCTTAAGATCCAATGGGACGAGTCATCTTCAGTTCAGAGACCAAACAAGGTCTCACCGTGGGAGATCGAGCCTTTCTCACCATCCGCGCTAACCCCAACGCCTGCTCAACCACAATCCAAGTCCAAACGGTCTAGACCCATTGATTCATCAATTTCAGGTACATTCAAAAACAAACTTTCAAGTATTTATTAGAGATAAGCAGAATCAGTTTTTAGAATTGACCAGGTCATATTGATTCCAGTTATCGCTAATGTGCCACGAAAAAGATCTCGAACACTTGATTCCAGTTATCGCTAATGTGCCACGAAAAAGATCTCGAACACTTGATTCCAGTTATCGCTAATAGAATTGACTTAATTATTACTGCTTTTTTGTTGTTGTTGTTCTTCATTCTTGAAGATGAAACTTTTGTCTTGCATTGCAGTAATCACAGGGAGTCCCGTCGCTTCTAATATCTTGAGCAGCTTCCCGCAGAGCCATGAGTCCAATCCATCTCCCAAACTGTTGTTTCAGGATCCATCAACAGAAAGAAACTCGAACAAACCATTAATTTCAAGTGGATTGCAATGCAAGAAAGCCGAGACTTCTGTCACAAGTTGCTGTAGGTTATTCGGATTCGATCTCATGAGCAAGCCTGCTTCTGCTCCAATTCCTCCTGACAAGCAACTAGTAAGTGTGGATTCAAACAACTATGGTTCTACCAAGTTCTCTTATACACATCTAGATGTGTATAAGAGACAGGTTATACCAAGTGTCAAGACCCTAACTCGTCGAATTCACTAAACGATCAGAAGCAACAAACATCAACAAGAAGCCGAACAAAGGTAAAACAACCATTACTCTACACTTAAAATTCAAGAAGATCAGACAAACTTTTGTTTTTTTCTCAAAAAAAACGCCACTTAATTTGTGTGTTTGTTCTTGAAAAGGTGCAAATGCAAGGAACAGCGGTTGGGCGCGCGGTTGATTTAACATTGTTGAAATCATACGATGATTTAATCAGTGAGTTAGAGAAAATGTTTGAGATTGAAGGGGAGCTTAGTCCTAAAGACAAATGGGCTATTGTGTTTACGGACGATGAAGGAGATATGATGCTTGTAGGAGACGATCCATGGGAGTAAGTGACTTTCTCTCTCTTTCTCTCTTTCTCTTAACTTTCAAACTCTCTCTAGTTTATGATTGTTTTTTTTTTTGAACATGCACTCTTGAATGTGCAGTGAGTTCTGTAAAATGGCGAAGAAGTTATTCATATATTCGAGTGATGAGGTCAAGAAAATGAGCCCAAAGTCATTGTTGGATGATGAAGGTACGATCGTAAATCTTCAATCGGACCAGAGAACAGTTCACGTTCAACTGCGAAGTTCTTGATTTCTTCTTCTTCTTCTTTTTTGGTTGGATTGTCTCACCGAGTCACGAAGTTAGGTGGCTTGTTTTAAAAAAAAAATTGAAGTTAGGTGTTTGCAACTATTTAACATAAAGACGATATATTATATACGGAATAAATCATATTAGGTTTACTACGACGTCGTGTTCTGTGAAGTGTGTACTTTTTCGACGTGGCCTTTGTCGAAATGACTACTGGATGTGTTAGAAAACAAAATGTATCATATTTTTTCTCTTTTCAAGAAAATATGTTTTATAAATGATCTGATTATCTGATCAAGGACGGCATCAAAGATGATATTTTGTATTCGTTTTTTTTTTCCCGACAAAAGACATTTTACTATAGAACTCTAGAAATTACAGTCTCTATAAGAAATGTAAGGATAACCAATGCAGAGAATGTATACAACTTGAGAAAAAAAAACAAATATTTGGAAGCTTTTTTTTACAATGAGGAAGCTCTCTGTCTTTAGAACCGATTCTAAAATATTCAGATGCCATATTATTTTGTTTTTTTTTTCTAATCTTTTTAACTTAAAAACCCTTCAGGGGATGATCAGCGTGGATGCTAAGACACTGTTTCGTATGAAAGAATTTGTGCCTTCGTTGATTTTGACGCCCATATAATAATGTCTTTGCAGAGATTATGAGTACCCTAATCTTCATCTCTCCATTTAGGTTGTTTATATGGATTTGACAATCTCCTTCAAAGATAATCTTCATATTTTCTGTTATTTTTTCGACAAAATCTTGTGTTTAAATGTTTTCCTTCCCGTATTTTAAATTGTGTGTGTTGTTCTTGTCGGATTGTATGCTGCTTATTTGCTATGTTTTTTGTTTTTTTTACCGCTTGTAGTTTTTTCTTATTTGTGGATGTGATGATTCTTTTTGGGCCTAATTAGATTGATTTAACATGGTAGCAGCTATCCCAAATACTGAGCCCAAAACATTGTTCATGTATAAATATCACCTAGGCCCTCAGATTTTATCATTCCAATTTTTTTATTTATAGTCAGTTGACGAAAAATTGGTCCAAAAGAAAAAAAAAAAATCAGTTGACGAATTAACCCAAGTAAAATACATGTTTGTAAAATGGATACATTAATGATATATTGGAATAATAATCCTGTTTGTTAAATAATAATTGTATCTAAGAAGAAGACAAATGCAAATAACCTGCTCCCTTAATCTTGGGTTCCGCGTAACAAAAGACCCACTTACTTCTCTTTTATTTATTTGTATATGTTTTATTGATAATTTTGACTTTTTAATATTACAAAATCCTCACCTAAGACCACATTCGTCGTTTTTTTAATTAATTATGTTAAAATAGTTGATCATCATTAGGATCTTTACACATGCGAAATCACACTAAGCTTGAGAGAGATCATAAGCTCGGTGTCGGTGGGAATGGTCAGTGATCAAAACACATTTTAACCATGGGTCCAGTTTGAGCTTTCTTTACATCGTTAATCACAATAGAGTCATTTGTCGGCAGATAATTTTGACGTCCGTTCCATAATTCCTTAAACCAAATGTATAAATTCGTTATATAATCGCAAATTTTTCTTTATTTCAGAGTACTATCACACAATTCACAAGCAGTCTGATGGAAATTTGCATGAACAGAAGATATTTAAATGTTAATCACACACATCATTATAAAAACAAAATGAGAGCGTCTCACGCGCTTTTGGCGTCTCTTTTTCCATTTTACCCAAAAAAGTGAAAAACCCAAAAGGTATCTAAGCATCATGCGCTTCACGTGGTTCAGATGCGCGTGGGTATTTTATACCTACTCGCGCTGTTGCATTACACCTCTTTAAAAAGAATAATAATTTACTCTTAAAAGTAAATGTTTCACTACAATATGAAAAGGGGGGAAAAAATCTATCGATCAATATTTAATTTACTGGTTTTACTATCAAATTTTATCTATTGAGCAAACATATAATGGCTCATCTTTTCCTTACCTATAAAATTTAACCTATTAGTTTAATTTAATTACGCAAAACATTGTTTTTGAATAAACGGATGTGACTAATAGCCAAATTTTTATAACCTAATTGTCCAAAACAAATAGTGATACAGCTAGAAGCAATAAAATGCTGTAAAAAATCACTATTATGACATTATATTCTTAGAACAGTAAAAACAAATAATAATATTATTTGGTGACGTGGTCTGTCAATTTCCTCTAAACGAAAGAGTATTGACTTTTACGAATGGTTGTCTATCTAGTCAAGAGTAAGAAAATCCACCTTTGGATCATTAATAATCAAAAATGATTTGAGACATATTTAATGCATTGTCTTTTATTTCTTCACTCTCCACTACCTAAAAAGAAACAGCCTTTTGAGCGGAAGAAGAAGAAGAAAGAAACAGAGTAACCCAAAATGAAAGAAGAAAAGGAAGAAGAGAAGGCGAAGCTGGCACTTGTGTTAGCTGCAAAGTCAAGATCTTTGTTGTACACGTCATCACCTGCAAGTCCGCGTGTGTTTGCTTCTCCGATTCACACTCTTGCTTCTGTTCCGTTTTGCTGGGAAGAGCAACCAGGCAAGCCCAAGAACCCTCTTCTTCCTCTTTCTTACCCAAAATGTCTTGATTTGCCACCTCGTTTGCTCCTTCCTGGTGAATTTACTCAAATGCCCTTGCCTGAGAGGAAACATGGGCTCTTTGGGTTCTTGAGGAAAGGGAGAGGGGAGGTTGTTGTCAGGGGCAGTTATGTCTTTCTGTCGGAGAACGAGAGAGCAGGTGAGATCAACAACCATAATAACATGAAGATCATGAAGTTTAACAGATCAGGGAGCTTCGATGGTAGTGGCTCTGTAAGAGGATCTCACTTTTGGGTAAAGTATTCGTTCTCTTGGCTCTTTCTTCGTGACTTGGTCTTCCCATACTTAAAAATGGGGTTTGGTTTTGGGGAAATGCAGGGAAGTTTATGTAAGGGATTGAAGCAAGCAATGCCATGGAAGAACAAGAAGCTGAGAATTGAAAAGGTTTAAGGTTTTTCAATTGCATTACAACAACAAAACTAATCATCTTTCTATCTACCTATTGAAGATCAAGATGATGTGAAAGAGCTACTAAGAGTGTATGTAAGACTAGCAATTTTTAGCATAATGTAAAACTAATATCTTTGTGATGTATGTGTGTATGTATGCTATATATATATATATATATATATATAAAAGACTCATGAGCCATGGCAACAAAAGTTTCAAGCTTTTCAATTTGTCATTATATAAATACATCTGGTAAAAAAAAGGGTGAACAGAGAGTGTACATACACACATGCCTTTATATAAGTTTCAGAACAAAAACACGAGTCTGCCTTATTTCATTTGTAAATAGAAAGAGTTAAAAGACAAAAAGGAACATGGAAAATCTGAATATAATCAAAACAGGGGAAATCATTTGCTTGGATTAGCTCTGTTTCTTCCCTGTGACACCAGCAATAACCTGCAAAAGCAAATTGGACCTGAGTAAATACTTGAAACATTTGTTTGTCTCTGCATATTTAACAACAAGTCTATTTTACGCTGAATCGATTGTTTTTGAAATTAACAAAACGTGATCATGACACTCGTCCATGAATAAAAGCATAGAACTTTCACAGTGTCATACATGAACCAAGCAAAGGGAGGAGAAGCAAAACATTGAAATGATGTTTTGTTATGTTACAACACACAACAACAAAAAAAGACAGAACCTGCTTGGAATTACTCCAAACGTTTGCCTATACAAACATACGAATTCACAACAGCAATATTTGCAAATACAAACTATCAAAGAAGCTGGTAAAATTCCAGATCAGAGCCATCCATTAGATAGGAAATCATACGTAATAATGTAGGCATCTAAGAAGCTAGAGCAAAAGAAAAATCAAGTAGATAAATTTGTTGCAATACTTACATCGGTAAGTGGAGGCGCTTTAACTTGCTTGGAAGCCTCGAGTGAATCTAGAATAGGCCTCACAACAGCAGGCAAAAAGAGTCCTGCAAGAAGAAGAAGAAGAAGAATCAGAAAATGTAATAGCACACACTGCCTTTTGCTACTGATTTACAGTGGTTTACACGACGAAAAAGGAAGAAGCCGCATCTATTGTTCTAAATTATTAAACAGCCTCCTATCGAACTGAAATTCCAACTTGTGAAATATGGCGATTCCGAACCGAGACGTCCCAAAATTACATAGTCATTTCTAAATTCTCAAACCAAAATTGAACAAACTAGCGATAGATTGATTCAACCAGAAACTGGTTAAACACGGATAAAAGCACCAAATCGTTTGTAAAGAAAGAAAGAGAACGCCGATCTATATTTCACGATCTGTGAGCAAGGGGAATGAATAACAGATTGAATTAGGGTTCATACCAACACCGCCGATTAAGCAAGAAGCAGCGACAACTGGTTCCTGCGCCACGAACATCCTCAGTTTCTCCATGACCGGCATTTTCGCACAATCCCAATTTTCAGCGCTCGTTCGTTCGTCGATGTCTTTGATTCGATTGATAATAATACAATAGATAGAGTCTATTTGATTCCGGGACTGAACCCACTTGGGATTACATTAAACAAGGATCCTTTCGGGTCGGGTCGAGTTACCGGGCCTGAATAGTTCGAATTTAGCCCGCGTTTGTCACTTTTGTGCTTAAACGCAAAGAAAAAAAAA